>JAJQOW010000014.1:2421045-2656525 GCA_037975125.1 Latrodectus hesperus
TGATCAACCTAACGTAAGACCCCCCCCAGTGTTTAGTTCCACGCCGTCTCAAGGCATCAGCTCTGCTGGGGACTACAGTAAAAATGGTGCCTACCGGAGTTTAATCCTGACCGTGGTATCACCTCTGCCATCAGCGGAATGCGGAATGGGCACATGAGGGGTATGAAAATCATGCCCGACGGATCTAGAACCTACGCAGAATGCAGGCACTGCACATGAGTTCCGCTGGATACTGAGGCATCTCTTGAACATGCATCTCTGTTCCCTCGCCCCTCTTCGATATCGACTCCAACTGTCGTAAAGGTGCCATGACATCCTTTATACCGAAAAAGCTGAATATGTGGCCAGGGCAGTGCTCCATGCTTTTAGTCCCATATGACTTGTCTTTTTTTCTCTCTTTGCATTTGTCACACGACCTCAACAACAACAATAAGGTGTTGAATAATTGTTTTCTAAAAGTTTGATTAAATTAAAAAAATATCGATTATTACTCATATAAAATTATTTCAAATAAATTTTTGAGATTCTACATTTAATTATAGGAGAAATCACAAATTCATATAAATGTTTTATTTTAAATGAATTTTTAGTGAATAACTTTATGTGTAACTTTTGTTTTGGAAATTTGATTTATGTTTTGAAAACTGTGCTGCATGAATACTTAATGTTTCAATCTAATTAGGATATTTTAAATTTATGTTGAATGATATAAAAATCAATTAATTTATTTCTTTTTTACTCTCATTCCTTGACCTTAAAATACAACAAATTTACCATTTACTAAAATGTCTAAATTTATTTCATGCAGAAAAGTAATGTTTTACATAAGAAGTTATGTAGCGTGATAAATGCATTGTAGATTTTAGACATAATTACGTAAGAAGTATGCCATATGAGATTAGTGATCTTCATATGTGGTGGCTGTATTTTTAGACTAATATACAATATGAATTTAAATTATTTATATGTTTTTCAAAGTATTTTATTAATGCATCGATCTGGGAACTAAAAATTAGAAGGAATGTTTAACAGTCACCGTATGTTAACAAAACCATTCTAGGCCAAAAATATTGTTAAAAATGTCAACTTTAGGTACAAAAGTAAATAATTGTCCAATTGTTTCAGCAAATGTATATCCGACATACTATATAAGAGTGAATTCTTAATACTCCAACTACATTTTAAATAATTTTCAGTAGGATTTGACAACGAACGAAGTCCTTTCACTTAAACATGATGTTCATTTGCAATGACATGTGCCATTTGCCTTCACATGTGAATCTCCACGGGAATGAAATGTCAGATAATCTTGCTAAGGAGGGTTGCAGGATTTCAAATACTCCCTCTTCCACACTCACCTTTATGGAGTTATACTCCCGGAAAAATTTAAAATCTCGAAGGGGTGGAAAACACCCCTATCCATGATTGGTACAAGGGATCAAAACCGGGTTTGTCTCTTGACCTCCCTTGTGACATACGTACTCGGACTACTCTCTCAAAATTTGCTAGTGGTCACATCAATTGCCTCACTTACAGCAAGGGCAGGAAAACTTTCGTCACCTGCACCAAGTGCCAAAGTCATCAGGCCTCTCCTGAGCACCTTTTGGATTGCATGGGTCTCTCTAAGGAGGATCGCTTTAGCAATCCTCTCCTAGTCTTCGACTTCCTTACAGTCAATGGGCTCGTGGATTTTTACAACGAGGGTAGGAAAACCTTCGTCACCTGCACCAAGTGCCAAAGTCATCAGGCCTCTCCTGAGCACCTTTTGGATTGCATGAGTCTCTCTAAGGAGAATCTTTTAGCAATCCTCTCCTAGTCTTCGACTTCCTTACAGTCAATAGGCTCGTGGATTTTTACAACGAGGGTAGGAAAACCTTCGTCATCTGCACCAAGTGCCAAAGTCATCAGGCCTCTCCTGAGCACCTTTTGGATTGCATGAGTCTCTCTAAGGAGGATCCCTTTAGCAATCCTCTCCTAGTCTTCAACTTCCTTACAGTCAATGGGCTCATGGATTTTTACAACGAGGGTAGGAAAACCTTCGTCAACTGCACCAAGTGCCAAAGTCATCAGGCCTCTCCTGAGCACCTTTTGGATTGCATGAGTCTCTCTAAGGAGGATCTCTTTAGCAATCCTCTTCTAGTCTTCGACTTCCTTACAGTCCACGGGCTCGTGGATCTTGTCTGACTCCGTCAGACAGTGAGGATAAGAAACTACAACAAACAGGATTTGACAATTTGCTTAAACTTTCCCCGTTTGACATTGGAACTAAAAAATTTACTATTTAACAAACATTCACGTGTGTTTTAAATTTCATTAATACATTATTGCATATGATACGTATGACTCGAATTTTAGATAAAAGAAACACTAGCTATGAGTAATGAAAAATCTATCTCCTTCTAATTGATTATATTAAAAAAACCGTCAAAGCTGTAATATTGGTATCTGAAGCAATTAATTAAAAATTCATTTAAATGAAGATCCATGGCATTTTATTTTATTTTCGCCTGATGCATCATCACTCACAAAGAACATTTAGAAAGTAAACATTTCAAACATTTCCATATGATGAAGGTTGTGAAAATATCAGTAACACATACTCACGCACCGTAAATCATGGATGATTTATCTTCTAAAAGCAAAATATAAACATGAAATGAAAAAAAAGGAATACATAGTGGTACTAAAAAGTAATGCATCCTGATACATAGATATTTTGCTGAAAAAATATGAGAAGAAAAAAGCAACTTCCTAGAAAATTTAGATTTGGGAAGCCATGATTTACCATGTTGGTGTAATTTTGAATACTAAGAAAATGTCTTCCTCGTTATTGATAATCATAAATAATTTAAATCTTTTCAGTTTATGTCAATAAAAAACAAGAATGCTATGCATTCTCTCTGATTATTTAATGGTGTGAAATATTATGTTTAATAAAAAAGTATATTCGCACATAAATAAGAATGATTTTGATACATTAAAAAAATCACCAGAAATGCGTAGAAAGTTGCAATTAGCTATCGTTAGGCCTGTTTATCTATTGCCCAGGTGAGTGCGTGCAGTAAATGTGCTTCCACTTTTACGAGTAATTTGCTGAAGGCGAAAATCTCTCTTTTTTGTTGTTTTATATTCGATAACAATGTTGATTCTTATGTAGAAACTAATACTAATAGTATTGAATTTTATTTGTTTGCATTTTTCTGTTTTAAGTGTCGTTTGATAACCGATAATTACACCTCTAGAATGTTATCAATAATTTTTCTGCCTATCTTGTCAGATTTTTGAAATATGACCCTTTATTTCTAAATCATATTATTTTGAGAACTTCAATTCATTTTAATTTATCAGAAATAATTAATTTCCTAAATGATGATACCATTGTAGTATGATAGACATTAAAGTTTGTTCATTAAGAGATTATACAATATTTTATTAGGCACCCATATTTAATTCAGGAAAATTATAGTTTTTTAGTCTCAATAATAATTTTATTCATATCTATTATTCTGTTTAGGTAGTTAAATAAATGTTCAATTACTCTAAAATGAAACTAATATCGTGAAGTAAGTAATGTTACACTATGTATGTATGAGCAATGATTTATAATAATTATTACTTGTGAAATCAAATGTCACAATATTAAAAAAACAAATAGAAACAATCAAGTCGAAAATTAATTTAAATTAAAGCTAAATTAAATTAATGCCATTAAACGTTGAACAACACGAAATATTGTTTTCAAAAAAGGCCCCTAATAATGATAAAATCGCAATTTCCCATAAATATTCTAATTGTAAATTTTAACTGTATGAAATTAATTAATAACTAAACAATTGGAAGCTAAAAAGATATCTTTAATTCAATTGTTTCATTTAAAAATTTTAAATTTTAATATGTATCTTGGTAAATTTCACTATGTAAATGAAATTTAGCAATAAAATTATCAATATAAGAAATTTTTAAATTATTACCGTTAACTGTTCAATCAGCTGTATTTTTAAATTGCATGATTTACAGAACAAAATTTAAAATGCAGAATAGGCAAAAAATCCATAATAAGTTTAAAAGTTCATAAAACTCGAAAATACAACCAAACTAAAAAACTTGTCGGTTCAGCAAGTGGAATCAATAAACTATGGAATTTTTTAAGAAACGAAAAAATTGAAAAAAACCCGTGTGCCAAATGTTTCTGCCTTAGTCTTAGTTCTTCAAATCTTAGACGATGCTTCAGCGATTCAGTGTCCTCAAATCACGGAACAAGCTTTATCAGGTCTGTCACTCTTAAAAATCCTCTTTCAGTCTTCACATTTTTCTGAAGTAGTACTACGCAGTTCGACAGTCGATTATTTCTGGCTCCTGAGAAAGTTTCACCATCAAAACTTTGTATTCCCCAGTAAGCATCCTGCTTTCCTTACTTGGGAGGAAAGAGAGAATTGGTTCTATACTCTGAAATAATAACAAAATTTAGATTAATGAAGCAGGCCTTTACTCCTTCACCTTTTCTAGTTCCAATTTGAACGAAATTTACTACATTTTGAGAGAAAAACGCATAAACGATCTGCAGAAAACAATTCAGTAAAGCGTGAAAGACCATTTAACGTTTGACGAAAATCTGTAGATGTGACTTACTATAATATATATATATATATATATATATATATATATATATATATATATATATATATATATATATATATATATATATATATATATATATATATATATATATATATATATATATATAGATAGATAGATAGATAGATATAGATATAGATAGATAGATAGATATAGATATATTTATATCCAACCATTATTCACTGAGAAAAAATTTATATTAGGTCTACATTTACTGTTTCCATGGAGACAATTGTAACTACACTGCTGTTCACCCATATTGCAACACCAAAAAAGACAAGAGATATCACAACAAAATTTATTTTGCAGATAATATGTTAACCAAGTATCAAATTATTAAATTTATATATTTCTGTGAAGAGTGGTTCTTGCCAAAATCAGTAGCCAGAGTAGCTGCCATTCTTGGACATCACCGTTGCCACACGTCTCGGCATTGATTGAAAGAGACTTTGGATGTGTTTGTGAGGAACAGCAGACCAAGCAGCTTTCACACGTTGTCAAAGTTGACCTGGTGTGGCAGCTGGGGATGTAATCTGGGTCAATCGTTGAGCAAACATGACGAAAATTTTTTCAGTGAAAGATTCGGAGAGCGAGCCAGCAAGAGAAACAATTCAATCTGCCGATTAACGAAAAAACCTTGGACAATGCATGCACTTGTGATCGCGAATTATCCTGTTGAAATATGGCTTTTGGCAACCCCTGAAGGAAAGGAAGGACAACAGGTTCCAACAACTCAGAGATCTAGCACTGTCTGTTTAAAGTACTGACAATGTGTACTAGAGGAGTGCGATAGTGGTACCCAATACCACTCCATACCATAATACCCGATGCAGGACCAGTGTGGTGGTGTATAACGCAGCTGTTGAGCATCCTCTCTCCACGGTGTCTCCAGACTCGAATGTGATAGTTGTGGTGTTGCAGACAGAAGCATGACTCCTTAGTAAAGACAATGTCATTGTATTCTGCCGTCCACATCCTTCTTTCACGCACCATTGGTGGTGGAGACATCTATGGTTCTGTATCAAAAGTAAATGAAGCAATGGACGTCTTGCAGACTGTCCACTCTGCTTTAAACGGCGTCGAATGGTCCGCGTAGACACTGGATGATGCGTTACAGACTGAATGTGCTGTGAAATGGTTCGTGATGTGGCTGAGCGATCCGTCGTTGTGATTCGCATAACTTTCCTGTCATCACGTGAAGTGGTGCATTGAGGTGGATGCAGTCGAACTCGTCGGTCTTTCATACCCTCCTGCATCCAACGGTCACATGTCCGCATTACAGTTGTTTGGTTTCTTCCAATGCGACTACCGATTTACCTGAAACATAATCCACTATCTCGGTAGGCCACTATCCTGCCTCTGCCGAACTCGGATAATTGGTCACAAAATGATCGATGTTTTCTGCGAGGCATAACAGATCGTTTTTTTTTAAACCACAAGAAAAACATAATTGCCGAACTACAAATCGTCGGAAGCTTTAAATAGCTCTTTGAAGTAGCGCCTCAGGCACGTGTGGTGTGCCACTGTGCTGAAATTCTAATCATTTGCATATCTCACCTTCGCTAATGCATGTTGCTTAATTTCATGTTATCTGCATGCTTCCTTCAGGGTGTTGCATTTACGGTGGACACACAGCAGTGTAAAAATCTTATTGAAGTTTGCAATTTTGTGATTTTGCGCCTTTTCACGGAAATTTTTGCTTAACTTTTTAATATGTGTTATAAGATCTTCCATTTTTAAATTTTTAGCAATATTTTTATTTCTAATGTAGTACGTGGCTTTTGTCATATATCTTAACATTTTGTTTTAAAAATCAATATGTTTTTAATTTATTTATATTTATAATAATTGATGTTTATTTGTATATTATATTAATTATATTATTATAATTATAAAATAAAGTTTTAATTATTATATTATTTTAATCGTAATTTATTTTTATACTTATGTTTTTATTTTGTTCATGTTTACAATATCCCAATAATCGTGTGCTTGGTGTGTATTTTGCTTTATTTTTACTTTTTGACACTGCCCCATATTCTTTCATAGCTTTTTTAACTTTATTACCTATGTGGCTTTTCCAGGAAAGTTTTGAATTTAATTCAAAAATTTTTTCATAAATTTTACTTTTTTTAATTATATAAGATTTATTTTTCGTGTTTAATTTTATTTCTCTTTTTCTCCATAAAATAATTAATTGAAACTTATAAGCAGTTATAAAAATCCTATAATTTATACGCCTTTTTTCATCGTCATACAGTTGAATTTTAATGTGTTGCTCGGATTGTGTTCATGGAGTCTGTAGATATGGCTGTGGGTTTCCATAAGATGTCTTGTATCATTTTATCTTCAAGCATTTGGTAACTTTGTTAAGGGTGATTAAAATGCATCGATGATCGCTGAGTGTCTCTTCTTCTAAAACGTTCCAGCTTATAGTATTCGCTAAGTTTCCATTAGATACTAAAGTTAAATCAGGCCAACCTTGTTGTAATCGATTAAGATATGTAGGTGGTGAGTTAGGGTCATCTGTATAAAGTACAAATTTTTTGGACTCATCCTCTGCTTTGGGGGAATTACATGCATAAAATAACAACAATATTTGTCCCTGAATGCTTCTTTTTGACACGCCGCCATTTGTTTATAAGGTGGTGGAAATCTCTGAATTAAGTCTGATTTGGAAATGCTTATTTTTAAAGAATTAGCTATAAAAATTAGGTCAGGATTTAAGCTAAGATGTTTTAATTTTCATTTTATTCTTTCGTGACACACTCGATCGTCTTTGAAGTCGCCAAGCATAATTACAGCTGTGTATAAGTTTTTATAGATATTTTTGTGTCAAATATTTCTGTAATTTAACTAATTGTTTTACAGTAGAGATTATTTTCTGAAGCCATATTTTTCATTTGGCAAGAATAGTGCATAATTATTTCATGTTTCTATAAATAATTCTTTCCAAGTTTATTCCAAGAGTGGAAACCAAGATGATTCGATGATAGTTCTCAAGTCTACTAGAAACTTTTTCTGGTTTAGGAAACATTATAATAGTTGCAACTTTCTATAAATTATTGAGAAGTAAGTTAATTTGAGAGAGGCATTATAAATATATATATATATATATATATATATATATATATATATATATATATATATATATATATATATATATATATATTATATACTATCATGGAGTTAATAGAATTATAAATGAATTAATGAATTTTTACTTTAATGAAACGAAGTAATAAATTCTTTTTCTAAATATCGGTAGGGACTCAGAAATCAAATAATATAGTTTAAAAATTATAAAAATTTTGTTTAAATTAAATATTAAGAGTAATAAAGTTCAACAAATGATTACTTTATTGGTTAATAGTCATCTCAGTGGCAATCAAAAGTAATTCCTGACAAAGAAAAAATTATATCAGTATCAAAGAATATCAAAGAATATACGTGCAATGCCACCAACAAGAGACTGGGTATTAACCCGCATAATCATACTATTTTATAGTTTAGCAGGGCTTAAATAAATGGTGGAGATATCTACTTTGATACAAGAGAAATGAAACGGCCCCTGTTAAAAATATGTAAACAAGAACAAGATGTGACCATGAAGTGCATTCTCTAATATTCTATATTATCATTTGATTTGTCAGGAGAGCAGAACGCCCTTAAATTCACGTCAGCGATGAGCGTTATTCACTGCGCTGCAAAAGATGGATACGACCATACGATCTATAAGCGAAAGCGGGGCTCGTTTGAAAACACAACATCACTACATTACTGATTCCAGCTTCATCACTTATCACACCTATGAAGATGATGATGTAAAGTTTATGATGTAAAGTTAGAGGAAATCTTGATCAATGAGCTAACAATTCATTAACAGCACATTTTGATTTCTGCTGGATATTTGGCTGTACGACCCACAATGGACATGCGGATAATGGTATATTCATATTCTTCAGATTTTTTGGCCGAAAAGAGTGCAAGGGTCCTCCAAGGACCTTTGAAAAGCCTCTCTTTTCATTCAGTTAAACACCTGATAAAAAGATATGCCTCCAAATAAACCAGAAAGCATTGCTTGACTCTGCTGGTATGCCATGGGCCTCGCTGCTTAAGGATACACAGTCCCTCCCTGATTTCCCTAGAAGCTCAGCTGTGGCTCTCTTCCGCCTCAATACGGGCTATAACTGCTTGCCCATATATTTGCATAGATTTGGATTTTGTGACTCTTCCTTATGTATTCTGGGCAGACAACATCAAATTTTTGATGTTACTCATCTTGATTCGTGCTCTGCACTTGTGTTTTTTTCATTCTCAACTGCGACAGAGCCATCCGAACTGCAATAACAAGACTCAAAAGCTGCCACACAAAAATTCTCTCTTTTTTGGAGAGGAGGAAGACCTACTCATTATGCACCAAATACCGAGCCCAACAGGCCTCCCCTGAACATGTTCTTGACAGCATGGGGTTCACCAAGAAAGACCTTTATTCTTTCCCCCTTTTTGTTTCAGATCTTCTTCGGGTCAGTGGTCTTATGGACCTTGTCTGACTAAATTAGACAAAAAGAGGATAAGCCACAACAACAACTTCTGTTTTTAAACTGTACAGTTGAGAAATATTGGAAGGCTAGAAAAATAATGGCGTTTTAACCAAATTTCTGGGCATTTGTAATAAATAAATATTTTCGAGTGTTAGTGATACCCACTAAGAGCTTTTAGCTATATATATATACAGGGTGATTATAAAAAAACTTTGCTAACATCTGCACTTCTAGCGTCCATTCTATTTAACCGATCAAGATGATACTTCAAATATAGTTCTTTTGAGATATGCGCTCGAGATTCTGTGAATGGCAACACAGTGGCCCTCGCGGTTACAGTTATAGTGACAGAAACTCGAAATTTTCGAATGGCAACGTCTACTTTTTACCATCGCAAAATGTTCAGCACATGCGAAAACCCTAAACAGCGTTGAAACGGTACCGATATGTCTAAAAACGGACGTGTTCTGCAAACACAAAAAAGAGTTCTGAAAACCGGCCAATAAAACACGATCTGGGCACACGCAATAAATTTGCATGTGACAGAGTCAAGAAACCAATCACAGAACGCCGGTCGCCAGATATTCAGCGTAGGAAACCTATAAAATACCAAGCGGGTATGCGAAGTCGTCATTCGGGAACTCGCACATGCCGACGATATGAGTCTTCCTAGGAAAGTTCGCGGTGAATTGATCAAACTCTATTACCAAAATGGGATTGAACGCTGCGGAAGCCTTGCGTGTGTATCACCGCAATCATCGACAACGACGCGGCCCATGTACTCTGCAAGCTCTGCGTGATTTAGTGCGGAAATTCGAAGATACAGGCTGCACCTGTGACAAACAGCGCTCCGGACGGCCAACTGTTTCCGAGGACGTTGTCATGGAATTGCACCATACAGTGACTGCAGGACACACAGAAACCGCAAGAGGCATAGCGCGCGTGTTGGATATTCCTAACTCAACGGTCCGCAAGCTCTTGCGCTCGGTACTTCGCATGTTTCCCTATCGTTTCCGAAAACCGACGTGTTATATATGTCCGAAAACCGACGTGTTATACACATACAAACAGTTCTTCAAGGCGCACGGAGGAATAATGCATACGACAGAGACAAGACACTGCTCAATGATGAGAACACATAGAGAAAAAAATCTTTATTAATTTCAAACATTTTCCACATGAGTGCCATCACAGGCAATTACGCATTGCATGCGGGAGACGGTGGACAATGTCACTGCACGCAACATGGCACGAGGGATGTTTCCAATCTCACGCCGTATAGAATCCTTTAAGTCCGACAATGTTTGAGGATTGCACGGATAAACTCTGGATTTGAGATAGCCCCAAAACCAGAAATCCATAGGCGTCAGATCTGGGGATCGCGCAGGCCACGGAAAAGGATAATAGCGTGAGATGATGCGATCACCAAAATGCTGATCCAGGAGCCTTTTAACTGACCTCGCTATATGTGGAGGTGCGCCATCTTGCATCAAAACAATGTCATTGAGTGCATTCAGCCGACACAACTCCGGTAAGACATAATTTTTCAGCATGGCTGCATATCGAGGGCCCGTTACAGAACATGTTGCAGGGCCAGTCGGGGTCGTTTCCTCAAAGAAGAACGGGCCCAGAACAAATGTAGCTGTAATGCCGCACCACGCAGTCACTTTGGCGTCAAATAATGGTACTGGCGCCACAGATTCATCTCTGAGGATTCGTCTCTACCCAGTGCACACAATTCTTTGTGTTAATGCTGCCATTTAAGGTGAAATGCGCCTCGTCCGTCCATAGTATGTGAAGTGGCCAGTCGTTATCCGCATCATATCGTAACAAAAATGCATTTGCGAAGCCCAGACGTTGTTGTGGGTCACCCGGCTCCAACATCTGGACGCGCTGGAACCGATAGGGAAACATGTGAAGTACCGAGCGCAAGAGCTTGCGGACCGTTGAGTTCGGAATATCCAACACGCGCGCTATGCCTCTTGCGGTTTCTGTGTGTCCTGCAGTCACTGTATGGTGCACTTCCATGACAACGTCCTCAGAAACAGTTGGCCGTCCGGAGCGCTGTTTGTCACAGGTGCAGCCTGTATCTTCGAATTTCCGCACTAAATCACGCAGAGCTTGTAGAGTACATGGGCCGCGTCGTTGTCGATGATTGCGGCGATACACACGCAAGGCTTCCGCAGCGTTCATCCCATTTTGGTAATAGAGTTTGATCAATTCACCGCGAACTTTCCTAGGAAGACTCATATCGTCGGCATGTGCGAGTTCCCGAATGACGACTTCGCATACCCGCTTGGTATTTTATAGGTTTCCTACGCTGAATATCTGGCGACCGGCGTTCTGTGATTGGTTTCTTGACTCTGTCACATGCAAATTTATTGCGTGCGCCCAGATCGTGTTTTATTGGCCGGTTTTCAGAACTCTTTTTTGTGTTTGCAGAACACGTCCGTTCTTAGACATATCGGTACCGTTTCAACGCTATTTAGGGTTTTCGCATGTGCTGAACATTTTGCGATGGTAAAAAGTAGACGTTGCCATTCGAAAATTTCGAGTTTCTGTCACTATAACTGTAACCGCGAGGGCCACTGTGTTGCCATTCACAGAATCTCGAGCGCATATCTCAAAAGAACTATATTTGAAATATCATCTTGATCGGTTAAATAGAATGGACGCTAGAAGTGCAGATGTTGGCAAAGTTTTTTTATAATCACCCTGTATATATATATATATATATATATATATATATATATATATATATATATATATATATATATATATATATATATATATATATATATATATATATATATATATATATATATATATATATATGTGTGTGTGTGTGTGTGTGTGTGTGTGTGTGTGTATATATATATATATTTGCCCGTAAGTATATCGTAATGCAAAAAAATGCTTGCAACAGCTTTAAATGTCTACTTCATGGTGCCTAAACATGGTTGCGCTGTTCAAGCGAATACTTGAGAATGAACGGGAAACAAGTCCATTTATTTACTAGTAATCAGTTTTGTGATGTCATAGTTTTGCAAAATCGAATTTACAATATCTGTCTTTTCAGGATTCATCACAAGAAATCGTGGACATCCTGCATGTCGATTGTGGGATCCTTAGCAAATCTACCAGTTTCATATTCCCATGATACTGGTAAGATTCTGTGAAGTGCTTGAAGAAATATCACAAGGAACCATGATTCGAACTCTCGATAAACAACGTTCCTGCCGTAATCGAACTCTGACACTTGCTATTAAATATTTCGTCTTCTTAATCAAAAAATAACACGATATTCTGAAAAACTGCGAACAACCAAAGCAATTTCCGAATGAGAAATCCACTGCACGAAATTTCTCATATGAGAATTTTCAGATGGCATCCATCTCTGCGGTGTTATTAAAACAAACTGGAATGGTAATGGCTTACATATTCTAAACACTCTTACATTTAATGTGGTTTTGCAATTTTAATGGCTTACAGAAAAGTATTTAAAAATTTCATTTTTCCATGAAACTGATTAGAGTTTTATAAACGTGTAGAAATAAACCTGCAGTTTCTGTCCAAGATTTTTTTGTTTAACTATTTTCTTTGACTGGAGGAAAAGGACACAAATTTGGTTACCATTAATAATGGAGAAAGAGTAGTTGAATATTTAAGAAGAATGTTTCATTACTTTGTTTTTTCTATCCGAATGATTTAAAAATTCTGTATGATAATTATTCTAGAAAAATATTAGATCTAATATTTTATAAAAAGAAATGATTAATTTTATTTAAGAAATACATCAAGAGACTATAAGAATTAAGGAGTATATGGTAAGATTTAAATTATATGATATAAACAATTAAAGAGATATTTTTAACAAATGTATATTTTTAATTTAAGGTAGTTACAAAAAGTTAACATCATCTCTATTATGATTATATAATATCATTATACACATTATACTTTATATATGAACACAATATATTATATTCTTAAATTAATGCTAAAGATTATGTAATAATAATGTTGCAGTAAATGAAAAAGCTCAACCTTTGACTTACCAGTGCCTAATTCCTCAATCTAATCTGATTCATTCATTGTCGTGTGCCAGCCAGGCTGGCAATATGGGGTGCGCTGCTCCACTTTTCCACCTGAACCCTATTTTGGTGAGGAGTCCGATTTCCTCAGCACACACATTCCATAGGGACCCGTTTATAAGGTAGGCAACCATTCACAACCCATTCATACAAGGAAAGGACAAAGACAGAATAGAAAAAGAGAAAAAGTACATCCGTGCCCGAACCGGGATTCGAACCCAGGATCGCCTTATCTGCAGTCAGGCACGTTGATTACTAGACAAGTTGGTCGGCATCTAATCTGATGTCTTTCTATATAATTATTTGAATAGCTGTCTTTTTAATCTGATAAGTTCTTTTTTCAAAGCAATAATTTAGTTTATATATCTAGAATCGTAAAATATAAACATTCATGTTTTTCGAAAATTTCATTATGTGTTTAAGTCATTAATCATTAAGCCAAATAGGAAAAAATTAGGAATCGTTTAAAAAAAATAAGTTTAAAAATTTTTTTTCCATCAGAGTAATAATTTTTTGATGAAAGTTCAAAAAATAATTTCTTGATAGATTGTTGAAAACCAAATAAATTCAATATTTTCCGTAACTTTTACACAATACACACAGGTTTCTTAAAATTGCATTTTCAAACATAGTGTATATCAACATTTTGTAGTTAAAATACCCCAGTGAATATAAAAAAACATCAGAAGCTGAAGTCATGCTGTTGTTTTATTTCAAAAAATACTCTTTAAAAGTACTTTCTCATTCTAAAATATTTTCGTTGTGAAGGAAATTCCCGTGATTGTGATTTTTATCTCCTCTATGTGCAGTTTTACGTTGTACCATTTCAAGGATTTACATTCGAGCTTTGCAATGCAATACCTCTGACTGCTGAAGGGAATTCGAAATGCCTTTTCCCATTTGGGAAGTTTCTGTGAAATGCTCTTTAAATTTATAGTCTTCTTTCCTAAGCCGAATATATATTGTGACCAAGAAAAGAACTTATTTGAATATTTTTTCTTCGCTATTGCTTCTTCTCCTCTAGGCTTAAGTTTCGATACTTAAAACTTTTTTAAAAACCAACAAAATTTTAGAAGATAACTAAGAATTAAGTTATGAGATGAATTAAAAGAATGCACGAGTTAAATAAGTTGAAAAATTAACACAGAAATTTTATGAAATTTTCTAAAGCAATGCTGATTTAAATAAAAACTATATTGTTTGAAATATTTTAGCATTATCATGAATGTGTATGAAAACAAAAAAATAGTGAAGTTCTTAATCATTACTTAATGTAGTCCCTATATGTAATTTTTTTTATTTGGGAAAACAAAAATATCTCCCTGTGCACCAAGGAATACCACACAGGGCCCGAAGGTACAACGAATGTACTACATAACAAATCAAAAATAAAAATTATGACATAAAAAAATAATAAAAGAAGGCAGAGAGAAAAAAAGAGTTATAAAAGCAAAGAAGGAGTTAGAATATAGCATGGATAAACTTTTATAAAATTACAAATATCTTTCTTTACTTGGTCCAGCAAAATCGGGAGCATTCTGTTATTTAAATCTTTACGAAGCTCGTTCCTTTCTTGTGAAACAGATGGGCATCCAAGAAGAATGTGTGAAGAGTTATCAGTCCCGGAGTTGCACATGCACACGTCACTGTTTTTAATGTGGAAACGGTGTAGGTGGCAGTTGAATGTTCCATGTTCAATGAGGAATTGCGTAATTTTGAAGTCAGTGTAAAACCAGTGGTTCTTAATTCTGCAGGGAACTGAAGGGAAAAAAGATTTAGTCCACTTACAATTGGGAGAGGAAACAAACCTGAGTTCCAATCCGTGAGGATGTCTTTTTGGTAATGGTTTTAAAAAAATACTTGGGTAAACTGCTATCGAGTTTATTTGTAAGTGACCGAGAAGATTTGGCTAGGAAATCTGCTCTCTCTTTACCTTACACACCACTGTGACCATTGACATGTGAGAAACTGAAGGAAATTGTTCCCATCGGTGCAGAACCTTTTAGTGGGATCAATTTGAAGACCGCAAAAACCAATGTTCTTAGATGGGAAAAACGGAAGATGTATGAAGCTTGGCTCAACACTCCTGGTCAAACCCACACTAAAAGTATGATCTTTGGATAATCAGCGAGGATTGCCTCTGAAATTCTAAGGTGCTCTAGGCAGAAGATACGTTTCATCGTAGGCTTCAAAACTGGACACTACTATTTACGAAAACACCTCCATAAAATGGGACTGTTTCAGCAAGACCCTATCTGCAGGAAATGTCATACGCCAGAGAAAACGGCCAAGCATATCATTTACGAATGCAAGGCCCTTGCTCTCCCTAGTTCAACTTCTTTAGGCGTCATCCATACTAGAGAGTTACACCTAGACTCCATGAAAGGGTTATCGGACATGGAGGGTTTTAATAGAGTGGGTGACCCGAGCAACTGGAATTAGGAAACATTGGGTTTGGAGTTAACTACAAAATGCTGATAAAAGCAGAGGTGCCCAATGACATACAAACCCAACTCTAAGAAGAAGAAGAACTGAAGGAAATATTTTTGATATTGCACACGTGAACTGAAGTCTGGACTTCTACAATAAGTTTTTCAAAGCTTGTTACATCTTGCAGAACCAGTAAGGATGACATCGAGTCACTGCGGTTTAAATAATTTTTAAAAAGCTTGCTTTTGGCATCTTTAACAGCAAGATTAATGCAGAGTAATTTCTCTTAGAAATTGCTTACCGCTTGGAAATGTAATGTAGTTGCAAATGTAATGATGTTAAATATCTTTGCTAAAATGAAATACGATGCTTACGCACAGAAAGCTATTAAAATTTTTCTCAACGGAACAGTCTCATAAATGAATGAATATATAAACAATCACACTCATTTTTATATTCATATTGGAAGTGAATTGACTGAAATGGGGGTAAGAATTATGGGAAAATTGCAAAAAGAAAAATTCTCGATGCTAAAATAAAAATTACTGAAATGCTACACCTTGAAGCAAAGTCGAAAGTTTTCTATAGTTTTTCTTTAAATCTAGAAATATTAACTTTGGAAGTTTGGAATTATTTCAGAAGAGTAGAGCACTCGAGGACACTTGACCTCGTCATTATATCAGAAGTTATATTTTTGCTTAAAAATAATCACACTTAAAATGTCATTTTTTTTGACAAAATTGTCATTTTATTAATTTTATAGAAAGAAAATGATAAAAATGAAATTTTTCATTAATATCTTTCCTTAATATGTTTTTCTTAAATATAAAATAATGTTTTGAGAAAATGTATTATCAATTATTTTCAAAAGCAGTTAGTTGTTATATGAATTATAATGAGGATCATATCGAAATGATACACGAAATAAATAATTATTTTGGACAACAAAATTAATCAAAATTTAATTACACACATTACTTAATTTTGATTAAGAATATTATTTATATCATTATGAAATTTTTAATTAATTTAAAAATATTTTAAATAAAAAATTTTCTTTTAATTTTAGTTTCTTTAATGTTTCTGAAAAATATTTTTAATTTTAAACACTGAAAGTGACTGTTAAGATACTACAAACTTATCAAAACTTCCTAAGATGTTGTATCAGTAATTTACATTTTTTTAAATTTTATTCAACAATTTACAAATTCTAATACCTTGAATATAAAATTTGTCAAAATTACCAACTGTCGAACTGTTATTATATTCCTTTTCTGAAAACCTTCTACTTCTGATTCGCAATTTCTATTATTAACAAGATTTATTAATTATATTTTCTTGAATTTAAAATTTTAAAAACAGAACTGTTTCTAATTTTGCATGGATGTACTTTCTCTCTCTCTCTATCCTGTTATTGTCCTTTCCTTGTATGAATGAGGTTGTGAATGGTTGCCTACCCTATAAACGGGTCCCTATGGCATGTGTGTACTGAGGAAGTCGGACTCCACACCAAAATAGGGTTCAGTTGGTAAAGTGGAGCAGCGCACCTCATGTTGCCAGCCTGGCTAGCACACGACAACAACATGATAGTTTTATGCACCTCATATTAATCTTATTATGAACGATGATTGCTGACGTTTAAATTGATTTGTATATCACACGAAAATTATTCAATGAATTTCAGTTTATGACTTTTGTTTTATTACGTGATCGTAAGTCAAAAAAAGATCATAAATCATATTATTTTCCTTAAGAAATTATTAATGTTTTTTCAGAAGACGTCATTACTGTTCAAGGGAATCTTATATTGAATTAGAATTGATGAAAACTAATAGAATTTAACAGTTCGCTGTGATTAATATTATACTAATTAAAAACTCTGGAAGCAAAGTAGTTACTATCATATGACATAAAAGTACTTAAATGTGTATATTATGAACATTTTTATTCTAAATTTACTAAACCAATATTTATTTTTGCAGAATTCAAACAATCCCAAAGTTAGTTAAGTACTCATGTTTATTTGATTCCTGAAATTTTTATATTTAAAAATTGCCATGTATTGGTTTATAAGATTACTTGGATATTTTGTTAGTACTAAATGATGTATAATATTTAATGAATATAAATTGTAATGTTGATTGAAATACCATTTATTTATAGTTTATTTAAAGGGGATTGGCTAAAAAGCAAACAATTGTTCTAGCATGGATTAGAAGCAGTATTTCCGTAGAGTTATTAAAAAGGATAAATAGTTTCGTCATAGATTTAGAGATAATTAGTAAATTAAAAAAAATGATATATCTTTATTTTTCGATGCTTTATATGTTTATATTAAACCTTAAAATAACACAATGAGATTTTTCTATTTGAAAACATTACTATTTAGAAGAATATGCATTAAAAAAGAATAAATATAAATTTTTAGAGAAAAATAGTCTTCATCTGAAGATTTATTGTTAAGTCAAAAATGTTATATATTGATAAAACCCTCTTTTTTTAAAGTTATTTGTACAAAATAATCCTTAATCTATAATTTGTTGAATACATCTGTCCTCAAAAGTTACATTGTTAGAAATGATTGCTTTTCCTGGTTATCAAAAGTTTTAAAGTTTTTTAAAAACAATATTGTACTTCACTAAAATTATTATACTAAAGTAAAATACATATGAATGAAACAATCTGCAAATTATACAGTGTCAGCACTTCTTTTGATGAAATGAGATTTTAACACTGAATATAAATGAAGGAAATACAGGGTGACAACTTTAACCTGTTGAAAAAAAATATTATATTAAACTAAGAACAAGGAATTTATTTTCAAAAAACTAACTTTACTTAAGGCATTTGTTACTTAGATACAACATATTTAAGTATATTCAAAATGACTCTCTTGGGCATCGATACAGAGCTTTAAGCGTCGCGTAAAATTTTCTGCAATGGGCCGCAGTTCATCATCCCTTAATTTAGCCCATTCTTTTTTAAGAATACCCTTTAGGCATTCCAAAACTTCGATGTGGCTTAGAGCATTCTCTGGATTGCAGAATAGGCCAAACACTATTGTCCATTGGGTTTAAGTCAGGTAAATAGAGGGGCCACATTCCCACAATCTGAATTTGCTTCAATCCAGCCTCAAATAAAGCAATTATTTGCCGTCGTTGGTTTGGCATGTTATTTCAAACAAGGAAATCAAAACTAACTATTTGTTTTACTAACATTAAGTCTCTTAAGCAAATTAAATTTTTATAAAAATTGGGGGACATGAATTAAACCAATCAAAAGCAGTACAATTGTGTCAACAGTATAAAGTTGTCACCCTGTATACAGTTTATTTTCCAATTTTAAATTTTAACTATTAATTCTTTTCAGAAAACTTCCATAGTTTGTTATTATAACATTTTCATTAAACATTTCTCAGTACGGGAGCCTGTAACCCACACTGAGCGCGTCCCCGGGTGGCGGATTGGGGAGTTCCTCTTCACAGGTTTTCCTGTGGGTGGTAGGAGGGAAATAAAATGCCTCCCGCGCTCCAAACAGGCAGAAGTCTAACCTTCCAGGAGGCAATGGCACCCCCTTTTCTTGTCACCAGGACTTTTGGAGGAATATAAAATTCATTTGCACTATGTATCTTTATGGACACGACAACAACAACATTAAGCATTTAGCTTTTATTTAAATATTTGTGCACTAAATTTTCAAACAAATTAGGAATATAAATAAAATAGTGGAAATGCTAAACTTACAAATATAAAATGTAACAATAATTCAGTATTAATTCACTTAATTTGTTTGTTATCATGTTCAAATTAAACTTAAAAAAAAGAATCTATTAATTTTAAGATTTATAATCCCTTTAAGCGAATACTTTATTACATAAATACATGTTATTATGAATTTGATATACTGCCACCTTACCCATAATACTACTTCAGACTATTGCACTATCCATGGAAGATGGTTGCCAGAGCCTTCGAAAAGGTTGGACTTCTACCTGCTGGTCCGCAAAAGGTATTTTATTTCCCTCCTACCACCCAAAGGGATAAGCCAATGGAGGCATTACCCTATCCACCACATGGGGACGCGCCCTCTAGGGGTTACAGACTCCCCCGAGGGGAGATGCTGACATCCTTCCAAAGGAAGCTCGTGATTTGGACCAGCCCAGCACAGTAACTTTTCTTGATGCTAATTAATGCAGCCACTCGATGTAGAATTTCCAACCAAGAATTCAGTAAGCCATCCATCGTAGATGTTCATTTGCCCCAGAAATCTATCTTCAATAATAGCCAGACTTCGAACAGGCCATTTACAAAGGCATGAAAATAGCACCTGATAACACAAGATCCTATACATCCTGCAGAAACTGTCCAGATTCTGAACTTTCACCACACCCTATTTTTGACTGTCAAGCAACCATTAGATCCCTGTTTCAACTTGGCGGACCACCTCAAGAGATTCTCTAAGGGCCCGGAACTGGCGGCCCGCATACAGAAAGCTTTCGGCACTAATTAGGACACGACAACAACAACTGCTTTAGACTTACAGAATCTTATTAGACATTCCAAATTTCTATCTCCACTGGCTCACTCAAAACAGCAGTCTATTATTTTTGCATTCTTCAAATAAAAGGCCTCCAGCAACTACAAGTAGCACAGTTTGCGACTAAGTGGTCATTGAACAATTGAAGCCAGCAACAATGTTCTTGATTATGTTATACGAGAAAAATAAGTATCAAGTCAAAATGATTCTTTTGGCTTAAGCTCAAAATATTAATATTACAAAATGATTTACCTGAATTTTAGTATTGTTTCTTCTATGTATTAAATGACTCTCTATTTGTTTTTAAAAATATTTCTTTTAAATATTACTAACACATCTTTTGACGAAAATTCTGTACATTTAAATAGTTGCTTTTTTAGGAAAAAAACAGATAATCATTTCAAAATTAAAATTTTCGAATTTTTTATCATAGTAAAATATACAATTGTTTTAAGATTATCTCATGCAAAACAATCAAAAATAATTTAGTAATGTAATTAAAGTTATTTTACAGAAAAATCAGAAGTTAATTTATGATCTTGTATTATTTATTTATGATTATAAGAAATTGTGTGTGAATTCCATATAAACTTCAATTCTTTTGTTTTTAAAATGCTTTCTTATTTTATGATAGTATGAATAGAAGCTTAGAATATTATTATATGAATAGAGGCTTATGATTCCTGTAATGTTTCTTTTGTGTTCTGCCTTTTTCTTTTGGCTGTGTGAATATTCATATCGCCAAACGTAAACAAGTTGGTGTTAACTCGTTCTGATTATGGAAGATTTACTGCATAATTACTATGATTGCAAAAACTTAAAAAGATTAAATTATAATACACATTATTAATCATTCTTAATCCAATTGTTTTGTACTTTTAAATATTTCTATATCTAATTACTGTTTTCCCAATTTTTTAGGGGAGAATAATTCGGTCATGTTTCTTTATTTATCTTTTTTGTGGGCTCCTGCAGAACACACAAGTTATCAAAATTTTTCTTTTGTCAATAACATTCGATATGAATATATTCTACTGGAAATCTACGTTTATTAATCCCCACATAATTAGTTTTAAATAAAGAGAAAAAAAACATTTTTTTCTCTATAACTAATATAGCCCAATTGAGCATAGTTTATCTTGCGCATATACAATTGCAAAAAAAAAAAAAATTTTGTTCCAAACTAATTTTCATTTGGAACAAATAGATAATTTTTTATTTATCAGACTATCTCCCCACAGATTTCATGCAACAGAAGTTAGAAAACCAATTCTTTTGAGATGCTGTTGTAATCATGGCCTCCATACACGAGCAATTCTGTCTTTCTGTATATATTTTGTTCTTGTTTTGAAAAAAACTCAACTTTTCACAGTACAACATCCATATTCTGGAATTCACAGCTTTTTATTTGGTCTCGATGAAAGGTTTATAACGTCTCAAGAGAGACAAAAATATTGCAAACCCAGGCGTTCTTTGTGTGTGTGTGTGTATATATATATATATATATATATATATATATATTCAAAATGAAATATGTTTCTCTTTCCGTAAAAATATCAATTTTAAAATTTAAATTACGTAGTTTCTAACTATACATATTAGTCAGTTGTGAAAATTGAAAAAAAAACATGTTATATTATTGTGTTGGCGCAGATATTGTTTTATATTAACTCATCTGAAGAAAAAAAAAGATTTCTTGTGAATGCAAAAAATAATATGCATGAAACATTTTGATAAATAAAGCAATCTTTGTAATGCTTAGTTTAATTTGGATATGCATTTACAGTAAGCTTTATTAATGAATGCATAAAATCAAACTTATTAATAAGATTCATTTTATTTTCTTAAAATTAAGATTACTAGTCAAATGAATAAAATTGTGAAATAATGCTAATATGTGGAAATAAGTGTTATACTTGAAGTTTTGTATGATTTATATAACCATATTAACACAATTTTCTCTCTTTTTCCTAGGCTGTTATTGATAAACAACCTGGTGGCTCTATTTTTTGGTATTAATTCGAATCAGTTTAACTTTCCTAAATTTCTTTCTTTTCTAAGTAAACTACAGTCTTCTAAGCATTAAATATAAATATTTTTCCAAATATTGACAATAATAAATTTATTGCTTAGATTATATTTTTTATTTTTAGAGATAATGAGTGTTACAGCAGATTGAAAATATTTATAAAGTGAAGAAATTTATTCTAGAGTACTAATTCGAAAGGTGGGGAATTAAATAAAAGAACTTTCAAGAAAAATATTAAAAAAAATTTAAAAATTCATTTTCAAATGTAAATAAAAATTTTTTATAAACTTTCTTATTTTATTTTGAGTGTTGTTATATATTAAAAATGTTACTTCCATTAATTTATTAACATTTGTACCTTTCACTTTCTGAATTTTAATTCCAAAGTCATAAACAATTTATAAATATAAATATTCAGAACAAATTTCCTGTATAATAATTAACACAACAAACGATATAATATGACGATATAAAAACGATAACGATATAATTAAAACGATGTAATAAAAAAATTAATATGCTTAAATACACAAAGAAAATATGTCTGTGCACTTAAAAATAATTCTGTAGAATTATCATAAGACAGAAATTAGAATTTTTGTATACCTTAAAATTCGAATTTTAGCAATAAATTAGAAATTTGTTTACTCAAGAATTAGTAAAAAACACTAATTTATAAATAACAAAATTTTATAACAAAAAAAGATTATTTTAAAAATAAGTATAGAATATAAAAATTATTTAAATGAAATTAAAGTGTAAAATTTGGATGATATTGTCAGCTTTGCTGAAGAATGAGTTAGTAATTCCTCTTTTGAAATCTTTCTAATATAATAAAGAACTAAAAATGCACTTAATGTCATTTAATTGACAACAATATGGGGAGAACTTTATGTTTTTTTTAGAAATAACGAAAATAGTTTCATCATAAATTTAATAGATTTCCAAATTTTCTGTATTAGCTATAACAATATATATATTATTATAAGATAAAAGCGGATTACATTTTTATCTGTAGAATTAAACTATAATCAGTCTTATGGGGGTAAAAGCGGTTACCGCCGAACAAACAACAAAGTGCCGATGAATAGTCGTACATGGACATGTACCGGTAATTACATGGGCCGCACACGGCCAATACAGCAATGCTGGCCACTCATCGTTACCGTATTGCCGGTCCAGCAGCGGCCCGATGGATGCCCGGCATCTTTATGTTTGCTGGGTATCTTTTTCATGGCAGCCTTGCACTAAAAATTTATACTAAGATCAGAAAGAATACATATTTATATCTCTTATCTATATTTACTCAATTTTTTATCCTATTATATTACGTTTCACATCAATAAATCAAATATAGTGATTTCTATTTATACTGTAAAATCCATTTCCACAACTGCTTGAAATAGATTATCTGCAAACATTCTAGAGAAGTCATATAATTCATATTTAAGAACCTAATAATTAATAACGAAGATAATTGATCTGTTTTGCAATACAGATTAATTATGTCATATTAATAATCTGGAAAAGATAAAATTTCAGCATGACGAAATACCTCGTCATTGTTCAAACTCGCAAGATAAAAATAGTAAAATAAATTATTAAAATTAGATAAAACTATGTCTTTGGTTCCTCAATGTTTCCAATGTTTTCCTCGTATTAAATTGAACTTGACTAGACTTTAATCGAATTGCATTTGTTCCTCCTAATATGAAATGGTATTTAGTTTAGTACACTTTACTGAAGACACAATATTGAACATATTGAATAAAAAATATAGTTTTTATTTACACCTTTTTCATTTGCATTTGTTTGAGGTAAAAAAAAATTAATGTTTAAAATTTACTGCTCTCAGTGATGGATTTTAAATATGAAATAATCCAACCAATCAAGAGAAAATTTAAGAATAATATAAATATGGAAGTTAATGAAAATTTATGAAAAATATTTCCATTTAAGAAAATTGAAAAATGAATAATATTATTTTAGAAATTTGAGAGAAGCATCAGTAAATGCATAAACATTATGTTAAAAACAAAATTATTGTTATTAGACTGCATCATAATATATATATATATATATATATATATATATATATATATATATATATATATATATATATATATATATATATATATATATATATATATATATATATATATATATATATATATATATATATATATATATATATATATATATATATATATATATATATATATATATATATATATATATATATATATATATATATATATATATATATATATATATATATATATATATATATATATATATATATATATATATATATATATGTTCTTTCTTCCTATATATCTATATATATATATATTCTTTCTTATGGAAGGAAAAAGATGATTGGGAAAGTAAAAAAAGGAAAAGTGAACTAGCATTTAGAATCTTCGCAATTACAGCAAAAAAGAAAAATGTTGTAACCTAAAGCAAACTTGGAAACTCGTATGGTTGAAAAGACTAACGACAGAAACTTCAAGAATTCACTGTCATTCCGGATGAGCAGATTACCTTGAGCAACTGGCCATCCAATCATTATATGAGAAACTACTTCTATTTTTGGAAAATGATTCTTTAAAAGCTTATACGTTTCCTTCTAAAAAAAATTCCTTGCTTGGATAATTAAGTGAGAAGAAATACATATTTTCAAAATTCTTCTTTTGTTTCTCTTGAAAGAGAAATAGAAAAATAATCGGAAGATTATGCCTGAAGATAAATAGTTCTTTTTGAAACAATAGCTTATAACAGACATATTTTAGTGAAAATCATTTTTCAATATAGACATAGTTTTAAGGAAATCATAAAATGAGTGTAAATTTCTTTCAGTTCAGAAATATTTTTAATAGAAATCCCTTTTTTGAATGAATATTTGTTTTATTAAATAAATGTTTTTACAGGAAGTATTTCAAAAGTGTTAGTATTTCAAATAGTGCGAGAACTAAAACATTACATAATAATAACTGATTTAGTCTTTAAAACAAATCCTTGTTTTGTTTTATAGGAAAATTTCAAAAATATAATAATGTTTCGACGTTTTAAAAACTATTATTTTCCATTCTATGTCCTCGAGCAATTCTAAATTTCCAAAAGATGTCTTTTAATTACTAAGCAAATACTTATATACTTATAAACTATTTATTTGGAATGTATACTGGAAGTAACTTAAGTTCCTTTCATCATTTTTATCCTTTAAATATATATTGATAACCTTAAAAAAACAATATTACACTGCTAAAACTATCAGAATTTCTCTGAAGAATTAAATTTTAAGTAAATTTATAGTGATTAGAGAGAATTTTTTACATTCAAAATTATATAGAATATCCTTACTTAACTATACTTTTTTCAACATTTAAATCCTGACAAATTTAAAAATTTAATTTCAGTAAAATCACTAATTTCGTCTCTATGAGTATTTGATTAATATAAATTTTGATGTTTAGATTTTATGAAAGTATTGATAATATAGCATGAAAGTGGCATGTTGAATATATAAGGTCATCGTAAGTCTACTAGTATATTCAGAATAGCAAAAAATTAATCTTTTGGCTTAAAATGTAAATATTTTGAAACCTGGAAATTCAAGGATCGTAATCTTGTCCACGTAGTTTATATTTACTTATTGATCATGATTAAATTGTTTTTATGATGCTAACATTGTTTTTCATCTTCTTGATAATGAACTATTTATAGCAATCCCGATACTTAAATTAAGATTTCATAGAGAAATGAGAATTCAGCGGTTCCAAATTTTTGAACTGAGTATTCTGAACAGTTTTAACAAACATATATATAAGTTTACCAATATATTTAGAATAATACATAAAAAAATATAAAACAGTAAAAATTAAACAATCAACTATTTAAAAAATCTGTTGATTGTTTTAGATTATTTGCTTAGTGGGATTTAAACATCCTTTTAATTAAACAATCTAAAACAATCTATCGTAATTATAAATCTTTATTTATAATTATGGTCTCGATTATATAAAGAAATTATTTTCATAAAATTTTATTTAAAGAAATTATTATTAAAAGATTATATTATTTAAATAATTTTATTTAAAGAAATTTGGAAAAAGGAAAAAATAACCTTTTTCCAAATAAATATCTTTTTTTCAAATTAATTGAATTATATAAATATAGTACTAATAATGCAAAAGTTAAAAAGCTGTGATTAAATTAAAATATCATAGTATAAGTAACTAAACTCTATAAAGTTAATCTTATTTATATCTACTTATAGCATAGGAAAATACAAATATGTCAAATGAAAACAAGTGCATAATAGCAAATGTCCTATTACTATTATTAACAGTTATAGTAAAAACAATATTTCCTGGAACATGAAGAATCAGTGAGATCAATGAAGAAAAACTTTTGAAAATTTAAAATGAATAGTTGCAAAATATCTTTTTAGAATCTCATTACATTTCTAAATTACAATGGTAAAAATTCTATTTTTGATACAAAAATACATTTATTTAAGTTAAAGAAATAATCCATAATGTTAACATCATTTAAATGAAAAATCTTTTGTATATCATTTCAAAACAATAATCCAGGGAAAAATTTACTTCAAATTGTTGTCAGTATATTAAGTCACGTTTGAAAGCAAGTATAAGTAATGTTTTTAACATTCTTCTTAATAAATTTCAAAACATTTTAAAAATTTTATCATATCACTAAAAATATGTAATTTTTGTAAAAAAACAATTTTATATTCAGGCGTTAAAATATTTGTGCACAATTTTCTAAATGCCCAAAGATTCAATTAAAAATATTAACTGAATGGTATTAAACGTAAATGGAACCTTTTGTGGTCATTAATTTTTCATTCTTAACAGAAAACTAATTTAACTTATTAAATTATTTGGAACAAGAAAATATTTCCACTCACAGAAAAATTACAAAATGCTATTAAATAGAAAAAAAATAATTTTGTTAGGGTTTGAAATTTTTTGTTAAGTCTACATTTTTAAAAAAGATTAAAGTTCCTTTTTTATACAGATGATATCGCAAATAATGTTCTTCCTATCTTTCTAATGATTAGCTTTTTCATTTTCATAATTAAATTACGCTTGCATTTCCTATGGTAACATTATTTATTGTAAAAAGTAAAGGGTATTTAGTTAAATTTATTAAATTATGAAAGAAATTTTTATTTTGCTAATAAGACTGGTTTCAATTATAATTACCTTGAATATATTAAAATTTCTTTATTTAATAAGTTACTTTTTAAATGATTTAAAAAATTGAAAAACACTTTTTGTATTTAATAAAAAATTATTTTAATGTATTTAGTTTTGATAAAATAAACGTAATTCAATAATGATTTAAAAATTATGGCATAAATAAGCATTTTTTTATATTTAGAAACACAAACAAACCAGGCAATTATTGTTTTTATTTTATGAATATTAATTTTTAACATAAAGGATGATAACGGTGACTGTTAAAATATGTATATTTTTGTCACCAATAAAATAGTGACCCTAAACTAATGGAGATATAGGATCCCGAATTTAATAAAAACCACTTGAAAGGACAATTTAATAAATTTCTGAAATTTATTCCAATTTATTAAGCAAGAACAAACATTGTATAAAAATACTCATTAAAATAAGTTTAATTTCAATTCCATAAAGTATTTGAAATTCTGAGTTAAAGTAATGAAATAGATTGGGGTTGGTTGGGTTTTATGGCGCAAGGTCCAAAATGGACTTCGGGTGCCAAAAGTAAGATTTTAAAAAAGCGTTTTTTATTTAATTATATTTTATTATTTTTTTATTAAATATTCAAGTAACATGAAAAATTTAAAAAACCAAAATCAATGTATATATAATTTTAAAATCTAGTTATAAAACATAAAAATGAAAATAATCAAATTTATGTACAATTTTAAAATTTTTAACATAAATTGAATAAGATGTAGGAAACCTATTTCTCTCAAAAAAGCGAATAGGTTTCCGTGGGGTAGATCTTCCAATGGATTCAATAAATTTAAAATGTTTGTTTTAAAAAATAGTAAACGTAAATGGTTAAAATCATGACATGAGATTAAAATGTGATGAATAGTGTAGGGTTCATCACACGTTTCACACCAAGAATTTGATTCATTCAAAAACAAATCTCAATGGAGGAAACTTGTGAGTCTGACAGGAAGGCGTAATGAAATAGAAGTTATGATTATCTCAATAAATGTATAAATTTTATGGTATGCGTTACTTGAAATATTTTATACAGTGTGTCCCAAAACGTCTGCATAAACTCTGCACCGCTGGATTCCTCGTTGGGAGTACATAAAAACTGACCAAAGAAGCGTTTCTGTACGATCTACAGTTTACGAGAAAAATACGAAGAACAAAGTATGACGTCACTGCTAGTCCAAGAAAAAACACTTTATTGGGCACATCAACAATAAAATTTGCATATATTTCCAGACGATAATGTTTAAAACGTTCGCCGTATCGCGTTCGTAACATATCGCGTCATGTATGCACGCGTGCCATGGAATGATGGTAAGTCGTCGTTGAACTGGTATTTAAAAGGCTGCATCTTGCAGCTTCCGGTAGTCTTCGTATGGTGGCCAGGTATTCCATTCGTAACTACAACGACATTTACTTGATGTAAGGCTGATGTAATGGAAATGCCTTTGGTTCCAGCATGATGGGGATCCGGCGCATTTCTGTGCTCCTGTACGTGGTTGGCTGGATATGGAATACCCCATCCGCTGGATCGGATGTGAGGGTCCGGTTCTATGTTCACCAGATCTTACATCGTTGGATTTTTTCCTATGAGGCCATTTCAAGGAACTGGTGTATCGAGACGTAGTGTCAACACCAATGAACTCAGTTGCTAGTCTGCACGCTGCTTATACTTCGGTGGACACCGCGATGCTGCAACGTATGATGACAGCCATTCCAGGGCGTGCTCAAGCCTGCCTCGACATTCAAGGCTGACACTTTGAACATCTGCCTTAAATTGTGCATATACTGCTGTTGATATGTTCAATAAAGTGTTTTTTCTTGCACCGGAAGTGATGTCATACTTTGTTTTTCGTACTTTCCTCGTAAACTATGGATGGTACACGAACGCTTCTTTGGGCAACTTTTATGTACTTCCAAGGAGGAATCTAGCTGTGCAGAGTTTATGCGGTCGTTTTGGGACATTCTGCTTTTAAGAAAATACTCTATTTATGAATTCCAATTAAAAATTATAAAGTTGATAAAAATGCTCATTTTGATAAATATAATTAATTTATCATTATTTTGTTTTAACTTATAAAATATCTAGTTTAAACTAAGTGAAATGTTTTTATGAACCCATAAAAGAATTATTTATGAAAATCTTAAATGTTATTTTTGAAACTTTTTTACTTTTCTGATGTATTCGTAAAGCAAAAAAATCAATTATAAGATAGATTTCCACGGATAAAAATGGCAGCACAGGGAGTATTTGAAGTGTTTGCCTCGAGGTCGTGGATGGAGCTTCTTCCTCAAAAGAAACCTCCTCAGAAGGAGTTGCATTCAAAGTAAAAGAGGCCCTCCGAGGGATTCCTTTCATCAGGAGATGCAAAACTCCTCGTCATTTATTCATTGAAAACGAAACCCATTCAGAAGAGCTCTTATCGATAAGACGAAGAAATAAAAGCTTCCTGCTAATATATTTTTGTGGAGCTGAAAACGAAATACTGCTTTTGGGTAAAAAAAAATATAACTTGATTCTCAAAAATCTAACTTATAATTTGAAGAGCCTCTTTTTTATAGAGACCGAATCTTAATAAAAAGATGCATATCTTACTCTCAAAAGATTTTACATGATCGAATATAAAATACATTAATAGAAACCCTACATAAATATATTTCCTATATAATATATAACAAAACACAAATAATAGTTACATTGATATTAAGTATATGAGAGGAGTTTATTTTAATCTACGTAAATTCTACTTAAAATCATCATGAATATACTTCTTGTAATAATATATTGGCCGCTTACCCTGTGTAGTGGTCAGATTGCCTGACTCCGGATAGGGAGATCCTGGGTTCGAATCCCAGTTCGGGCATGGATGTATTTCTTTTCTCTATCTATCATCCTGTCTTTGTCCTTTCTTTGTATCAATGAGTTGTGAATAGTTGCCTACCCTATAAACGGGTCCCTATGGCATGTTTGTAATGAGGAAGTCGGACTCCACGCCAAAATAGGGTTCAGTTGGAAAAGTGGAGCAGCACACGCCATATTGTCAGCCTGGCTGGCACAAAACAATAATATATTACAAGAAGCATATGTGTACTTGTGTGTGTGTGTGCGTGTGTGTTTTGCCTTAATTTTACTTCAAAACATTTTTTTAACAAACTAAAGGAATACAAAAAATTTGAATTGACATAGTATGTAGAAAATAACTGTATATTTAATGTAAAATTATTACAGTAACAAAATCTACTGTAGATTAATGAATTTATTATTTTATATTATTATCATTAAAGAAGTTCGTATAAAGTAAGTTTTAAAGTATAAAGTGTTTTACTTTATTTATTTATTTTTATTTTAAGTACTTAGAATAGTTTGATAAACAATATAAATGCGAAATCTACAGAAAATTTATTTTGAATGTCATCTCTCTTTTAATACAAAGCTTCAAATAATTAACCGAAACCCTTCCTTATATAGACAACAGTTTTATTTTCATATAAATATTTCTAAAAATAGCTACTTTACTAATTTAATTTTTTATTGAAATTTTGCTATTAAAAATAATTACGATTTTAAAATTGTTAAAAATAATAATGATTTTCCTGTTCCAGTATCATGAATATATATTCAAACTTATATACATAAAATCAAGTAATCCAGTACAGACAATGAAATTTTCAACAGTCCATTTTTAAAATACTATTAAATAGCCAGTTTCCGTTTTTTATGATTAAATACCTACTCCCATTGTTTAAAATTTTACACTTTTTACATGAGCAGTTTCACTCTTTCTTTATTTTAAATTCAAAAATAAAAATCTACTCCCCAAATCCATTAAAAAAATGCAGCAAATTTTTCTCTAAATATTTTTGTTCTTTTCCCTCATCGCTACTCAAGCGAATGACGTTGTGAAAAAGACAGGAAATTATGGTTACTCTTCGTAAAAATAAAATAGTAGCAACAATTCTGAGATTAGAGAGATTGCCGTCCAGAGTACACTTTGCAATTTCAATTTCTTTCTTTTTTTCCCCATTTTCTTTTCTTTCCATTGATTTTTATGTTACTTCTAAAGAAAAATTTAGAAAGAATGCCAATTTTAATGTTATTATAGAAATTTGCCGAAATATATTCTTTAAGTTTGAAATTTATATAACTAATTAAATCACTTATATATACATTAGTTTTTAATACGCAAACATGAATAAATTCTTTTCATGAAATATTTCATTTTTACCGAATGATATTTATGAGCATCTTTTTTTTTTATTATGGATTCCTAATTATAAAATTATATTTGATTTTTCCGTGAAAGAAAGAAATTGAAGAAGCAGTTTTGGTCAAAAATTAATGTCTATATCTATAGCTAAGCTCACATAAAACATCCCAAATCATTATAATAAATTATAATAAATTGTTTTATTATTCTCAGTAGAAAAAACTTTACTTATATTTATTACTATCTTATCAAAATCATTATTACTCGAAAACGAAACCACATCGAGTAATAAATTGTTACATTATTACTCGATGTGGTTTCAACGTTCATTTGCGAAAAAGTCTTAATATTATGCATAATTGATTACATTCACTTGGTGTGATGACTACAGACTCAATTGATTCAATTCTGATTTACATTATTTACTCTCTTTACTTTTAAATATATCAAGGAAATGTACAATTTACTTTATTTCTGTATATGTTGCATTTTTTATTTATCGAATGTTCCAACTTATTAGGGCCGTGGTAGCCTAGTGGTATCGGTCTTCCATCTGGAAGGACGGGGTTCGATTCCTAATGCCGCCAAGAACCCACCGAGTACGTGCGATATACGAGCTCGTTAAATCTGTAGAATCGAAAGTCCTGTGATCGGTCGTTGAGAAGTTACCATGAGTGCAGTGGCCTGGAGAAAATTTCCTCCCCCTTCAGATCAATGTCAAAATTGAGGGAGTGGATTCTCTGGTGGTGCCATCTATCGGAGGATTTAAAAAAAGAGCAAAGACGTACTTTCATCTTCATGGTGCTCTGACTAAAACGAAAGACGGCTCCCTATTGACTTAAATTCGCATTGCCAAGGCATAGTGAGATTGGCTTGTCCAAGTGTCATAAGTAACAACAACCAACTTATTGTGTTCCTCTGTAATCATTTTACATTTGTTTCAATGAATTTATAGTTTACACCTTGTTATCCGCATCCTTACTTAAATCTTCGACGGGAAAATATATTGATAGACTTTGGGGGATCTCGCTTAGTTATGAACTGAGAAGACAAGTACTAAACTATTGCAATGAACAAACCATTTTTAGAATTAAGCCAAAAGAGATGACGGTTTGCAATTCGACACTTAAAAAATGTAAACACTGTAAAATAATTCAAATAGCAGCTGTCCAAAATGATGTTTTGCATCATGAAATGAAGTTTCTGAATAAACTTACTAAAAAAATTGAATGAGCTGCAGAATGTATGAAAATGTTTTTGCACTTACAAAGCTCTAAAATATTGAATTCAATATTCTTTTCAGCGGTAACGCATAAATGACAATTTTCAAAAGGAAAAGAACCTTCTTTCTTGAAGTGAGAAAAGTTTGAAAGTGGAATGTTATATTGCCTAAAGAGGATAAGTATTTTGTTTACATAGAATCTTATTTATATTTTAAGTAAAAATTACTGTAATTATCTATTTTAAGAAAGATAACAAGATAAATGATTATGAAATGAAAAACCTTGGAACTTTTCTGATTGAAATTTACATTTGTTTTCTTCTAGAATGATGTATAATGTTTCATCGATTTAGGAAACACTCTTGAACAAATTTTGAAAATCATGTTTTCATTTAAATATTTTATTACATTCAGTTTATATACTCGAAAATAAACATCACTCGAGTCTTCCATTCCTAGGAACGCATATTTATTCATTAATTATGGTATGCCCATGGTATGAAGTTGTACAATATCAAGTAAAATGATGTAGCAAGAAAATTATGGTTGGTAAAAAAACTAAAACATATCAAATTTAAAAATAGAATCCACCAGTTTGCTGTAAATAATGCAGGTTCATTAAAGTTTGTTATCTTGTTAAACAATCTCCATAAAAACACAATGACTAAATATGTAGCTGATACTGATTTTACAATACTGATTGTGCTTTACAACGTATATAGGATTTCCTTGTAACTGCAGGCTATTATAAAGCATTTGGACATGTATTCCTTGTGTCTTCCTGGAGGAATTTTCTCTGATTGTTATAGTTGTTGTTGCACCAGCATACTTCCCTGTACCTAGTCCTGAGATGGACTTTACCAGTTGGATAGAAGCAGCTGGATGGAGTCTTCGTGATTTTGAAGCAGGGAGCAAGCAGAAGATTCCCAAGACTTGACCTGCCACCCCCAGATGCGTCACCTCACCTGGAGGACATTGCGGCCAGATTTAGTGTGCCCCGGCCGCCTTTAGCGAAAACAACGGAACCTTGGCCAGCCTGGGACTCAATCTCACTTCCTTCCGAAAGTGAGAATGACTCCCTCATTAACCAGCACCCCATGGCCTCAATTTTGGGATGGGATATAAAATTATATAGGAAAACAATGGTACAAAAATACATAGGATTATGAAATTACAAGAATATGTAGGATCACAAAGTTGCAAAAATACGTGGAATTACACACTTACAGGAATACATAGAATTACAAATGTATGAAAATACGAAGGATTACAATTAATGACTAAAAAAAGAACAACACACTGAAAAAAATGAATTTGAAGAGGAGCTCATAAATCAAGAACAGTCTATTGAAAAGAGTCCATTAAAACAGGTTGAAGCTGCTATTTGCTTAGTAAAGTCTAAGCACTTAGGCTGAGTACTTAAGTCCAAGTACTTAGGCTTGGGATATTAGCAGAGGAGGGTCAATGATGATTCTTCTTGAACCACGTGAATAAGCACTCTTGATTAATATGGAAGTCCATTAGTTGGTTTAGTTTTCATCTAGAGGTCTTGTTAGAGAGTACGGCATTGACCACGACAGACTCGCATGCAGGAAGTAGAAGTACAAGAAATGCAGTACTTATCTTCTTCTCTCCAACAGTTGATCGGAATGAGCTCAGGTTCTTTCACACCACTCATTTCAACAGTGAGCCAGGAGTTACAGTTAGAGTTAACACATGTCATATGGGTTAGCAACCCACACATAACTGAAAGTTCATAATCAATGTCTCACATTTTCTACCATTTGATCATTTCTGTCATTAGATCATTTAGTTTGAAGAATTAACCAGCTTAAACTTTTTTTATCTAAATATACTATTGAAATTCATAAACATGTTCTCAATTATTTCAGCTTTACGTTCCTTTTATACGTTTAGGTTTTCTTTACATTCTATGTTCAGATGGAACAATCACATAACTTAGGAAGTCTACATTTTTTAGCCCAATTTATTATTCGGCATTGATGCCGCATAATCCAGGATTCCGAATTCTAAATTTTTTGACGATGAAGAAATCTTGTCAATATGACGTATTGTAACGCGATGTAGAAAATACTAGGGTTGCCAAACTATAAGTTTTTGCATAATTCTTATAGGTCATCATATCTATGACGGAATAGAAACCGGGTTGCCAAATACATAGGAAAATTCGCCAAAATATCACCAAAGTCAGAATTTGGCATTCTGGATTATACAGCATCTGTGCCGATTAATCTATAATTTCACATTAAACTTGCAATATTCCATATTGCAATCACTTAACAATCATCAAAATATCTATACTTGCAATATGAAATAACGCAATAGTCCATATTTCCAGTACAGCGTGCATTCTTCACAACTTATGAAAATGTCAAGCTTTGTAACTATTGTCTCAGAAATCTAAGTCAAAATTTTACTCTATTTTACAAGAAAAAACAGTTCTGTTCAGTCTTATATTACTTATCCTTTCTATTTATTTATTATAAAGCCATTAGTACATATATATATATATATATATATATATATATATATATATATATATATATATATATATATATATATATATATATATATATATATATATATATATATATATATATATATATATATATATATATATTATATATATATATATATATATATATATATATATATATATATATATATATATATATATATATATATATATATATATATATATATATATATATATATATATATATATATATATATATATATATATATATATATATATATATATATATATATATGTTATGGGCAATGTAATTATATAGGTCAGTATTCAAAATGCTTGGTTATTATGAATAATGACCATTAAAATTGGGCAATTTGATAAATTTGAATTACTTTACGATAATTTCTCGTATTGACAGTTCATTATAAATACCGCTATAGTTTCTTTGGGCACTTTGATTAATTGACAGCAATGGGACAACCGCGTGCGTGTGGTGTGATTTTGGCTGGCCAATGAGCATTTTGTCATATTTTTTATAAGTTATATATACTCTTTTATAAGTAATATGAATAAAAATGATTTTTAAATTGCCCACTTTACTTTTATCATTATACGTAATGACCGGGCAATGTAATATTTGCAACATAATTTATCATTTTGTCATATCCTTTTGGGCACTTTTTAACTTTTTAAATTGCCCGGGCATTATAAACAATGCCCAATTATTTAGATTGCCCGTAATATATATATATATATATATATATATATATATATATATATATATATATATATATATATATATATATATATATATATATATATATATATATATATATACACACACATATATAGACACATATTCCTAGCATTATTAAAAATAAAATCAAAATAAGATGTATGAAAAAATCCATCCTTCATTAAATTATTTGTAATCAGCATTTCTTGAATTTAGAAATTTGAGACAATGTTTTAAAAGTAAAATGTTTGGACATTTGTATGGTAACCAATATTGTAATTTTGATAGAATTAAAAGAAAATTTAAACACATACAATTTTTAAAGATAACAAATGTGATAAATGGTACAATATGGTTATACTGAGGATATAAATTAATTAATTAAACTGAGAAATAATAAAAGAAATAATTTTAATAAAGAAATAATTTTTCCTTGAAAAATTACAGATTTAATTATTGGTATTATCCAAAGTAATGGAAGTTGTCATACTTGAAAATATCCATTTACATACTATAATTCTAATTTTAGGAGATCACGTTCAAATAAAGGCACTTCGTATTAACTTAATATCCTTTTAATGGTTAGTAAAGCTTTTAAACAAATTAAGACACTCATTTATGGAAGCTTAATTGCATTTCAAGATTACTTTGAAAAGGAGATTGTCGGATAATAGATTTTCTTTTTCTCTTGCATTTAAAAAATAAAGGTTTTTTTTCTAAATTAAGCTATAAATTTTAAGCAAAACAATTTTAACTGCATAAAAAATCTTAAATTTAATTGTACGAAAACCACTTTATGTAAAAGGTCATTAAATACTTAATCATATTAAGTATAGAATATTACATATGAAATTTTACCTTTAGTTTTTCTGTAAAAATATAAGCTTATAAATAGTAATCAAATAAAATTAATATTAACTTTATGGAAAAAGGTAATAAATTTAAAAAAATTGGCCAATCACTTTAATTTTAGTGGGTGAAGGAATTATAATAACTAAGTATGTTATTTTCCTTAGATATGATTTTAAGCTAAATATATTTTATCCCATAGAAAAGAAAAAATAATAATTTGCTTCCTATTAACGGACTTACTTCATTATTAGTGTAAATAGTTAGAAATTTTATATTTCATAATAATAATAATAATAAGATAAAATTTATAAATTGTTATAATGATATAATTTTATGAATTTTACTTCTCTTTTAGAAGTAAGTTACAGAAATAATTTTATCTTAACACAAATTCTAATGTGAAAAGCAATAATTATTTTATCCATACTGAATAATTTACTTTCGTTAGTCGAAAAACAAAAATTTTGATATACAAATGCTTGATTCAGCCTATTCTCACTTATTCATCTGAAACGTGGACGTTGACTGAGAAGGACAAAGAAACCATCTCCATTTTCGAAAGAAAAACTTTAAGAAGCATCTTTGGTGGGATAAAATGTGAGAATATATGGCGAAGAAGAACTAATTCTGAGAGCTCTGTAAACTATATAAAGAACCAGATATTGTTAAATTTATCTCAATACAGAGATTAAAATGGGCAGGACATTTGAGCCGGATGAACGACAATTGGGTGACACAAAAAAATTTTTCTTGGCCTTCCCTATTGGCACCAGAAGAAGAGGACGACCGAAACTCCGATGGCGTGACTGCCTTGAAAACCACCTAAAAACACTAAAAGTGACAAACTGGATGACCTTGTCAAAAAATAGGGGGTCCTGGTATGCATCTTCTGAGGAAGGCAAAGGACCACCTTGGGCTGTCATGCCAATGAAGAAAAAGAAGATACTGAAAAATTATGTATATAATGTTTCTGTGTTCAACAAATAATCTTCTAAGAAGATAAAAATTGTATTCAATATTTAAAAATATCCCTTTTAATATATTCTTTCTAAAGTACAAAAATTTTAAATCTAATTTTCCTTTTCTAAATAGAAATGGTGATATAAATGCTTTTCTCTATGAGTAAAACAGATTGGATTGTATGTTTCATATTCAAAGTATTGCGGTATTTTAAATATTTTCATTTTTATGCTTCGACTTAATTCTTACAAGATATATAAAATCAATAATATATACAGGGTCATTATAATATAAGCGATCATATTCGAACCCTTGTAGAACCCGTTCCGCTTTTCAGATTTTGATGATATTTGATAAATACGTTTTACAGCCTAGGGAAAATTTTCAACATTGAAAAAATATTTAAAATTTTCACCAAAATTGCGGGTATTGTCACTCTGAAGAAAGGTGAAAAATATGTCGCAATCATCAAAATTGATTTAATCAGAGAATTTGCTAAACATGACGTCCATGCGCTTCAAGTTTGTACTGAAAATTCATTATAATGTATCCAATGGCAGGTGTGAAGCGTGTGATGAACCATTCACAGTTCAACATATTTGAATTTCATGTCATGATTTTAACCATTTACGCTTACATTTTTTTAAAACCGACATTTTAACTTGGTTAGATTTACTAAGAGATCCACCCCACAAAAACCTAATTCCCTTTTTGAGGGTGATGGGTTTTTTACATTATATTTAATCTGTATCATAAATTTTGAAATTATATATATTTTGATATTTTATCTGTTTTTAATATTTTATAACTAGATTTTAAGATTGTTATATACAACTTTTTTGTTTTTGAAAGTTTTCGTGTTGTTTGGGTTTAAGAAAAATAACTAAAAAATATATAAAATTAAAAAAATCCTGTTCTTGGCGCAGCATGTTCACTTTCGGAACTTGTACCATAAAACTCAACCAACCAACCAGTGGCAGTGTGAAGAAACTCCAAAGTGATTTGAACGACAGAGATTTAAATTTAGGTAAAAACCTGATATCTCTCCATGAATACATTCTTTTATGAACATAACAAGTAGCAATCACAGGTATCAAAATCAAGCGAACAAGAAAGCAAGACATTCGGAAAAATTATGGTTATTACCTGATTCTCGCAAAGTTAAAATGAAGCAATTATTTGTTTTGGCGCTCAATATGATATGTTCCCTTACATCCATTACGACTGTGCTCTGGAAAGGAACTTTATGTTTCTACACAGCAAGAATGGCATGCTATCGAAGAATCTTACTGTACCATGCGCTCTTCACTGCCCACGTTTTACCCGGATATGAATCCTCAGCAGAGGTTTCGAGGAGGACCTTACGTAAAAAAGTTTCAAAAACGTTCTAGAGTTCCCAAACTTTTTTCTCGTGGACCACTTTTAAAGTTTTTCTGTTTTCGGTAGACCCCTTGCTGCTAACAAAAGTACCAAGGTACTAACAAAAACGAATTCAACAAAAAAGTACCTAGATACCTAAAGTTTAATGTTCCCTGGCTTTTTGTTCTTTTTTATAGAAGTTTAGAATAATCTGTAGTATTTATAATTTTAACTACATAACTACCTATTACACTCAAGTAGTAAACTCAAAACAAATAACGTGATTGATAAATTACAAAAATAATATGTGTAACAAATAGGCAGATACTTATTTTTCCTGGCACTGCAAACACTGCCATCGATTCACTCACAGTCTCACTTTTATGTTTAAAATCCCGGAAACAAATGAGTAACGTTTTGTTCTTGACATTCGTACGTATACTATTGTAGACTGCAAGCACAGCGCAAGTCTCATTTCATCCCTTTGCAGGTCTAAATAAGCATCCCGGACGAGCGGGCACACGGGCGGCACTTTGCAAGTCTCGACATATGGTGTGCACTTGTACTATTATCTATTGTTCTATTCAATCCTGTGTTTGCACTGAGTCTCGAATATTTTTGAGTACCTACCTAGTGAATGAGGCCAACTGCGTACGTTGATAGGTAAATCCAAGCCAAAATTTTTGTTCTTTATTATAAAAACAAGAAAATTCCCCACTTACAACTTGTGTACCCATATTTTCTTTTCACGACAACGTGGACCCTCGTGTGTACTCCTATGGACCCCTGGGGGTCCACCTGGACTACTTTTGGAATCTATGTTCTAGAGGTTTAAATCAGCAGCAAATACGCAACATGAAGCCGAGTAATCAGAATTCAGTGGTGAAGGACATTAAGACAGGTAACACTCCATATAGAGATACTTTGATTCTTCATAACTCATTCAACAAAAATATGCCTCACCTGACCTTATAATTTTCTCTTGTATTTAACTATCTTAGTATTGTATTTAACACAAAATCACATTAAAGTTCTTTAAATTGACCAAGCCATTGAACTATTAAAGTACTAAGTGTATAATAATTCCTCCATTGCCAACATGTTACATTGAAATACTTCCCTGTCCTGCTTGATAAATTCTTTACATTGAACAGATTTGACTGAAGATAAAATAATAACTCAGCATTCATAGAATGTGTGCCGGCAACTTTTTTTATTGTTTCACATTGGTGCTGAAAATTTGTCTCCATAAAACGCACAGTAGTTTTGTGAATATTACAATGTATTTTGCATCAAAAATAAGAGAACGGAAGAACTTACATAGATATAGTATGAAAGGTAAAAAATCACTAATGTTTATTGTTTTAACTTTGGGAAATAGTAAAATTATCTTCATAACTTTGTGTTAGAAAATTGCTGTATGTCTTTATTAAAAGAGAAAAAATGTACTTATCAAATATATTTGCTTGTAAAACTTCCAATAACACACTAGAGCAGGGATGACGAACTAATGGCACGCGTGCCACAAGTGGCACATTTGAAAATTTTGATGGCACTTACAAAAACAAAATTATTTTTTTTATAAATTATCTTTTTTGACAGAAATGAATTAGAAATTATTAATCTAAACTTAATGTATAATTTGTGATGTAAATTTGTAGTAATATAAATTTGATAATTAAATTTAAAAGTCCTTGAATGTTTGATTAGAAATGGAATTAGGAATAAGAATTAGAAATGGATTAAATAATTAGAAATGGAATTAGTTGAATTTCAGTCAAGTACCATATGGAGCCAAAACTTTCTTGATTTAAGAAATAATTTAGAAATTATTGAAAGTAAACAATCATTGGATAAAATAAATAAAATTGGAGAAGATGAAATTCTAACTACATGGAATTCATTTCGTGACACGTTTAATTGTTTAAAAATATTAGCAAAGGCAATTTTATCAATATTTTCATCGACGTAAGCATGTGAATATGTATTTTCAGAATTATATATTTTATAAAAAATAAATATAGGAATAGAATGACGTATGAGTCGAGCTCTGCATGCGTACTGTTGAAATTAACTAAATATGAATCAGATATTAAGTCTTTATCATCTTGTGTTCAGCAACAGAAACTGCATTAAAGCAATTGTTTTTAACGTGAATTTTGTATCTAGCATATTGTTTTTGTAAAGCATTGATTAATAAAAATGTTTAAAGAAGAATTGATTTTATTTGTTTATTTAACTATACTTACGTATAATTTCACTACGCTAACATTTCGAATGCAATTTTACTGTGGCACGTTACCTATTTAAAACAAAATTTATGACTTCGTGGCATGGACCTCAGAAAAGGTTCGCCATTCCAGCACTAGAATGATTATAAAAATAAAAATAATTATTTCAGTATAATTTATTTAATATACGATTTTCCATGATCAATATTTTTATGAAATTTATTTAACATGTCTATATTTTAGTTGTATTCATTTTATGTTGTTCCCTTCACAAATTTTCTCCTTAAAATTCATAAGCAATGATGCGAAATACATTGCTTTGCAGTTTTTACAAAGCTATTTCAAGGGGCAAGGACTATTTTTTCCTTGTGAGATTTTTATTTTTCAAAATAAGAAAAATATAATAAAACTCAGAATTTCTTGCAATTAAAAGACTATAGCTGATACAGTTTTAAGTGAAATAATTTTCCCTCTAGTTTGATATCAAAGACGAATCTGTGATTTGTCTATAGTTGCATGCAAACAATATTCTGAAAAATTAATCTCTATTATGTCATTGCTATATATTTTAATTTTACTACCCAGATTCTTTTTCTATCTTTAAAATTCATCAAATGCTTTAAACTCAAAGAAAGTTGAGCAAAGAATGCTTATTTATCTAGATTATAATAAGACACATTCAAAACCAAATTTATAGCTCTACAAAAATATATAATCACAAGAAAAATATTGGGCAAATGAAATTATTATATCACTTACGCGTAAAGTTTATGCATAAATTCTTTAAAGGAAATCTATATTAGATAAGACAGAATAAAAGATCTATTTTACCAAATAAACAAAGATTAAGACTTCAGAGAAAATGTAATATTTTTCATAAAAACTTGATATAAGTTTGCTAACCACCAAATAAATTTTGCTTCTTTGCTCAAAAGTACTTTATAACTCATTTAGGGGAAAAAAGGAAGAAATCAAATCTTTACTTTTTTCTTTTTTTGCAATAAAGAAAATTTTTATTTTTACTTAATAATGTTTTCTATACAAGAAGCAATTATTTGCACGACAGCTATGGTTAGATACAAAACTTTAAACATTGTGAATTTATCAATAAAATTAGTGTAAATGCACAACAATTTATATGGGAACTTTAATCATTAAAAACTATAGATAAAAAAATGAAAATAAATTTTTTAAAGAAGACAAAATCAGTTTATAGAAACGATCTGAAATGTATTGTTCAAAAATTGTGCAAGGTTAAAACTGTGCCTGGTTCTTTTAAAAAGTAATATTGCTTTATATCCTTTTTGCAAGAATGAAATGATGTTATCAATAACTCTTTTTCGAAAATGCTTTATATTAATTAGAAAATATAATCTCTACGGTTCAAAGAATTATATAAAATCATTCTCCCGGTTAACCATTGTTTTGTTGATGTGTTTAGGGGGCGGGAATATACTGTCAATTAGCCAAACTTTATTGCTCCATTTTCAAGCCTTCTCCTCAACAGGTGTTGTTTGAGATGCGTCGTTTTCAATTATCAGATGGAAAGAATTACCAATGTTGGAATTATAAAACTAATATTAGACCTTAGACACAACTGAGTATTTCTGAGTTACAAATTGCTATTTATATATTGAGAGAATATTTGAAAAGAACACATAACTTCAATACTCATTAAATATATTATGTATGCATAAAAAGCTATAAATTATTGATAGCAGTATGCGGACAAACCACTTGTCCCTATTTTTATACTCTGAATAGGATATTTTTAAGCATATAAAAAGGCAACTATTACTTTTTATGAGAAATTGTTTTATAATTTCAGAAAAAAAGTTTTAAATCTTAAGGTAGGTTTTGAGAACGAAAATTTTAATTGTTAAAAAATTTTCGAATGAATTTCGCATTGCGATTTAGATGGTTTATTATATGTAAAAATGCATCTTTTATCATAGCAGTTTTGAGGAATTTCTTTTAATGCGAAATTTAACTCACTATTAGTTCAGTTAATTCACAATTAGATAAGTGTTTGTTAATTTTTTGACAGCAAATTTTTTCTCAAAAACAATATATAACAAATAGTTTGCATCATGCTTGTAAAATATATTTTAAAATTAAAACTCACAAATATACTTAATTATTTATATTTTGAATGGATAAACCAAACAATTTACAAAAATAAATGGCATGATTTATACATACATAAGTAAATGTCAAAAAATAATTATTATTACAAAACAATCAGAAATACTATGAATTCTAATTCTCAGAAATTACTTGAATTTTGAATTTTTGTTGGGAACTATAATTATATTTATTGATATTATCTAAAAAAATTCATTTCATTATCGATAAATAATTAAATATTTTAGTAGTTATGATAGAACCTTTAATTTATATACATGAAAGAAACTCTAACTAAAACTATTAACTTAACGAATGCACAAATAGTTTTAAAACTAAATAGAAATTAATTTCTAATATTTATGTTTTCTTGAATTGCATATAACTGTACTTACTTTAAACTACACGTCACTTAATTATATATGGTTACTTTTTGCAACATTAACTTGTAACTAATGTAAATAAAACAAATTTAAATGAGCATAAGTACCACAAATAATAAGTAAATGCATTTTTCAGTTGAAGAGTATCCCAATTTGAGCCACTAAGGCTTTTGCTGTGATTATAAATGCTTATTAGACACATAAATGCTTGAATTAATGCCTATTTCTACTAATGAAAGCTGCTGAAACTGATAACCTCCTCCATACTTTTGACTGCTATGAGTGATGAGTAGAGGACAAAGTGGTTAAATTCCTTTTAAAGTCATTCCTCATCAATGGACTGCCATGAAATATAACAAAGGATTAACGATCCAGGCTTCCTCAGCATTCTGATATTCATTTGGGTAAAAATCAAATCTGTTACCTTAAGGCCTCTTTCACACTAGACGACTTTTATCGTACGACAAAAAGTTGTCCGATATTTTATTGTGAGAAGTTATTAAAAAACTACACAATAGAGTGTTCCCCAATAAAATATCGTTTCTCAGTGTGAAAGAGACCAGCCTATTTTGTGGTTTTTTTAATAACTTCTTACGATAAAATATCGCCGACTTTTTATCGTACGATAAAAGTCGTCTAGTGTGAAAGAGGCCTTACGATAAGAAATTCAACAGCATAATGTGATCTCTAAATTTTTGTTGTTGTTGTTGCTTATGACACCTGGACAAGCCAAAGCTTGCTATGGCTTTGGCTGTGCGAACATTGAATTACATGAATTCATTAACATTAAGTTTCAGAGCATAAATATTAAAAAAAAGATGGATAACCTAGCATAATTCCCAAATGAAGTTTAGTTAATTAAATATTATGAAGAACAACAGTCAATAACTTTTTTCAAAAGAGGAATGGTGCACAATTGATCCTCTTCTTCAAATAACACCTATTGTATGTTCATCTGTTCATCAAAAATAATAATTATTGTTGTTGTTGTTTTCCTATGACACTTGAACAAACCAAGCTCCTTTTGCCTTAGTAAGTGCGAATTAAGTCAATAGAGAGCGTCTTTCGTTTGGATCAGAGCACCACGAAGGTGAAAGTACGTCTTTGCTCTTTCTAAGGTGCCTCGTCATTTTGAACCACGGTCAGGTGATGAGGTAACACCTGAGCTGGTACCCCTGGTCTCCACATCCACGCCACACGAGCGGAAGGACTTTGGACGTCACAGATTAACGTGGAAACGTCCCCAACTCACGGAGTTCCAGCAACCCAGTGAAGGAGAGTACACCGTGGTCACCTTCCCAACCACTGCCCGCGGCAAATGATGCTTCACTTTGCTGAGCTTACGAGAATTTTTAATACCACCTATTATCACGGGGATTATAGTAAAGGCACGGATAAAATCTGAAATTTCTTAAAAACGATATAGAAAAAAGAAGAGTTGTGCACTATTTGTGAGAATAAAAGTGCAGCAAAATTATATTATTTTTATGAAAAGATAAAATATAGTAACAATAGCTTAGTCAAATAACATTTTTTTAAAATAAATCTGTGGGACTTCTTAATATATGATTGGAAGATATTTGTTTCGATGAAAGTTATTTGCATAAAATAATGGAAACACTGGTTAATATTCATTCATTCATTGTCGTGTGCCAGCCAGGCTGGCAATATGGGGTGTGCTGTTCCACTTTTTTAATTGAACCATATTTTCGTGTGGAGTCCAACTTCCTCAGTACACACTTGCCATAGGTACCCGTTTATAGGGTAGGCAACCATTCACACCTCATTCATACAAGGAAAGGACAAAGACAGGATAGACAGAGAAAATGCATCCATGCCCGAACCGAGATTAGAACCCAGGACCTCCTTGTCCTCAGTCCGGTACGCTGACCATTGGACAAGTTGGTCGGTACTGGTTAATATTAGTCTTGTAATATATTCAAAAGTGTATGGCTGTCAGAACTAATTAGTTTTCTTTGACACTCTGTTGAGAACTCGAGATTAAATAAGAATCAAAAAAGTTGCCTCTTATGTAAAATCGTAAAAATTTGAGCATTCTAAATATTTCCTCTTCACCATGAAGTACGATATAAAATGCCCTCGATTCAAAAGATTTTCTTACAGATGAAACTCAATAAGAAAGTAGTTCTTGTGGAATTGCTTTCAGCCGAAGAGAAGCTCATCTTTGTATAAGCATGCCATTGTAAAAGAATCCTTAAGACGAGAATAATCAAATTTGAAACTGAAAACAAGAAAGATTTTAAAAATTTTATAATCGAAATTAGAAATGAAATCCATATTATTGTAAATGATAATATTTCCACTTTTCAGGGAAAAATTTAGTATATATTTTGAAGTTTTTCAGTGACTATGATTTGTATGTATTTATAATTCCATGAATAAAAATATTTTAAATTGAAAATATTTCTAATATATATTCTTTTTTTATCTTATAAGAAAGAAAATCTCTCTAATATACATCTTCAAAATATTTAATTTTTGTAAAACCAGTTTTTTTACAAAATTTCGAAAAAATTACTTTTTTAATGATGGATTTTAATATTCATAAAGAAAGATTTCATTTTTGATTTAGCAATTATTTTCGTATTTAATTTTCATTCATACGAAATATATTTGGTCATTGGTTTTAAAATATTCATTTTTAGCGATTACTATAAATTCTAAAAGTAAGAATGTTACATGAATAAAAGCGCTAATTTTCAATTATCTTTACTCATATTTCTATCTTTTTTTTATTAAAACCCTTAAAAATCAAAAGTTTTGTACAACAAACACTAGAAATAGTGTTTCTAAATTGATTAACATATTTTACTAAAAATAAATTAAAATATCAATCTTAATATATGAAATTTATGATTTCATGAATTTTTTACTATAAAAATCATATTTAATCTCTAAATAAAAAATTAAATTAACGTGTTTTTTTCGATAAATAAAATGTATTATTTGATCTCTAAAAATATATTTTATACCTGCTAACTATGTCTTGGAAAAGGTTTTAAAATATTTTAATATGGCCGTAAATGTGAGGTTTCATAGAAAGAAAAGGAATGCGTGCATAAAAAGTATAATGGATAATTTTTGCTTTAATATTTTATACCCTTTATTAATATAGAATTATGTGCATAAAATATTAGTTATATATAAATATATATATATATATATATATATATATATGATATATATATATATATATATATATATATATATATATATATATATATATATATATATATATATATATATATATAATCTTATGATAAACATAAATTTATATTCTATTATATGTCGCATACTTTTATTTTATACTAACATTTGGATTAAAGTATATGTAATAATGAATAATATATGAAAAGTGGAGAATATCACCGTTATTTTTAAAATATCTTCATAAAATAGTGTGGAAAAGAGTTGAATCTGGATTTCTTTGTAGGGGCAGATATTTCATTATATCACATATATCACATTCTATATTTTTAAGAGAAATATTGGTGTGTGGTCATTAAAACTATAATGTCACATAGAGGAGTCTCATTTACATAAAAAATGATAATCTAATTTATGTATTGTCCAATTATTTAATAAATATTAATAATGTGAAATACGTTATTTATTAACATTTTATATGAAATATATCAACACAAGATAAAATGAAATAAAATTTATATGAACTTGTTTTTAAAATGGTAGTATAATTTAAAAGAAACTTCTATGTACGAATATAAACAAACGCCATCATTCTCAAAGTAACTGTAACTGTTTGATTTCCTATTTCTGAATGTTTTTAATTTATAAGAAATAGTTAATAAAAAAGGATACCATTACTCAAATGAAAAGAGGTATTACAGATTATTTATATTTCAACTTAAAAAATTCATTCTTGATGATTTCTCGATTAAGAAAAAGTGTATCACGCCAGTGATAAGAACAGTAAGACCCGGCTTAACACTGTTTCGGCTTAGCTCTCTTTTATTTCAAACCGGGGATTCCCCGAAATTATGCTCGGCGTTAGATTTCCAAATAAGATATCCGAAACAGTGTATTTGTGTTTCTTGTTTGGTGCAGTGCTGTACAAACGCATTTTTATCATTTGCAACATTTGCTGACATTAATATAAGTATAAATTTACATAATATTATAACGATTAATACAGTGACAAATATGTGCCCATCTAAAAAGGGAATGGACTAGAAACAATAAACAATACCCGTATAATAAACAATACCCATTCAAGAACCAAAGTGATTGCATTAATGAACTTTTTAATAGATCACAGAGATCTGTTTATTCCAGAGGACCAAAGAGAGGAGAATGACCAGCAAGGAGAATTGGACCTCCTAGACAATGATGAAGAAGTACAGAGTACTTAAGCTTTGTAGCTCTGTGCAATGTAACAACATTTATTTTTCTAATTTTACTAACACTTTATTATTGTCCAGTTTGTACATAAGTTCACTTATTTTTCTTTTTATACTGTAGTTATTGTAGGTAATGACCCATCCATCTGCATTATTCTTGTTGAATTGTAAACTATAATTTTAATCTGTATATAGCTTTTGTTGTAAGTAAATGTAGGTAATGTGTAATGTGATCCTGAAGTATAACCTAGCCTTTCTCGAGAGAGAACCATATTATTTATATTTATATTAAACTAACCTATGGAATAACAAGGAGAACTAACAACCTTACTGAACCAAGTCTATTCAACAATCTATTTCTTTTTCTAACTTCTTATTATTACCTTGCATGTTTGCATAAGCTAAATTGAATACCCTGATGTTAAATTGTATATCTTGTAATTTCCATTGTGCCAATGTTTTATTGCAATGTATCTTGTTTTGATGTTCCATAAACTTGTCAATTGGGGACAGCCAGAGGCAGCAGAGGGGTGCCCTACAGATGTATCTGGAACTGTTGCGGGAACGGTGCCCCTGGTGGTGCCACTTTCTTTTATTCTTCCTAGCAATTCCCATCTAAACTGGTAGAACCCTTCTTGGGTAGGTACAGGAAAGTTGGCTTGTGTATACAGTGACAAATATTATGATCTTTAGTTTTTATCATGGCTGATAATAAAAAAGAAGAAAAGAAAGCAACCAGAAAAAGCATTTCCCTGGAAAGTAAAATGCTAGTGATTGGAAGATTAGATTCTGGTGAACGTCAAACTCAAATTAGTGCTGCATGGAATTTGGCATTTCAACAGTATGGACGATTCTTACGAATAAAGAAAAGATACTTTCATCGGCAACTGCAACCACGTCAAGCTCTGCAACTAGAATTTTTCTTTCTAGAAATAACATTATAGAGGAAATGGAAAATCGACTGTGCCTCCTCTATCGATTGACGATGAAATTGAATGCAATATGCCACTAAGCCAATCTATCATAATGGAGAAAAAGCTAGAAGAATTTTTAATTACATTCAGGTAGAGGCAAGTGACATAAGTGAAACTATCATTGCTTGTCGAGGATGATTTAATAGATTTAAATATCGAAATAATCTTCACAACATAAAGATTAAAGGAGAAGCAGCAAGTGGTGGTGATACGAAAGCGGTGGCTGAATTCCCAGCGACATTAAAAACAATAATTGAAAAAGTAAACTATCCTTCAGAATTTGTTTTTAATATTGATGAAACAAACCTGTATTGGAAAAAAATGCCAAAATGAACATTTCTATCTCGTGAATAGAAACGTACATCAGGATTTAAAGCTACAAAAGATCGCTCAATAACTTCTATGGGTGGTAACGCAAGCGGAGATTTCAAATTAAAACCACTACTAATTTACCACTCCAAAATTCCAACGGTGTACGTATCCCGTACTGGTACCTTTCTTCAAGGTGCCTGCTGACTTTTAGATATATTGTTCCATTTTTCCGTATGCAGCATCAAATGAATATTTATTTTTTCTTTCAGATGTTTTCCAGCTTTCGTACTTAGAACAATAAGACCAGAACAATAAATATTCTTTATTCTAATGTCTGAACAGTGTGGCTACTATATTTTATCCTACTAGGCCTCATGTATCGCTTACTGTTATGCTACATTGCAATTTGTGATCCGTCCTCAGCAATTGTCCAGCAGTGTATAATCACAATATATATATTATCCATTCTTTTATCTTTAATATACAGCGTGTGCCAAAACGACCTCATAAACTCTGCACAGCTAGATTCCTCGTTAGGAGTACATAAAAACTGACTAAAGAAGCGTTCCTTTACGATCTATAGTTTACGAGAAAAATACAAAAACAAAGTATGACGACACTGCCAGTCCAAGAAAAAACACTTTATTGGACATATCAACAATAAAATTTGCATATATTTCCAGACGATAATGTTTAAAACGTTCGCCGGGCATATCACGTCATGCATGAGCGTGCGCCATGGAATGATGGTAAGCCGTCATTGTACTGGTATTGAAAAGGCTGCATCCTGTAGATACCGGTTGTCTTCGTATGGTGGGCAGGTATTCCATTCGTTACTACTACCAAATGTACTTGACGTAAGGCCAATGTAATGGAAATGCCTTTGGTTCCAGCATGATGGGGCTCCGACGCATTTCTGTGCTCCAGTTCGTGATTGGCTGGATATGGAATACCCCGGCCGCTGGATCAGATGTGAGGGTCCACTTCTATGTCCGCCAGATATTACACCATTGGACTTTTTGCTATGAAGCCATCTTAAGGAACTGGTGCATTGAGACGTAGTGCCAACACCAATGGACATAGTTGCTAGTCTGCACGCTGTTTATACTTCGGTGGACGCGCGATGCTGCAACTTGTAATGACAGCCATTCCACGGCGTGCTCAAGCCTGCCTCAACATTCAAGGCGGACACTTTGAACATCTGCTATAAATTGTGCATATACTGCTGTTGATATGTTCAATAAAGTGTGTTTTCTTGCACCGGCAGTGACGTCATACTTTGTTTTTCGAATTTTTTTCGTAAACTATGGATCGTACAGGAACGCTTCTTTGGGCAGTTTTTATGTACTCCCAACGAGGAATCTAGCTGTGCAGAGTTTATGAGGTCGTTTTCGGACAACCTGTATATAATCGCCAAGACTTTCAATCTGTTGAATAATTTTCAAATTTCAAAAAAATGTTCTTAAGTGTAAATAATAAGTTTTTTGTGAAACATAGAAAATATTTAAGTTCAGAAATTTCATTAAATATTACTTGCACAAATTTCTTCTTATTTCTTTTTTCTGACAAAATAAAATCATTACAGAGCAAAAAAGACTTCTTACTATTAAGTTATATATAAGATCTGATAGGAAAACATTTCAATTTATGTATATATTTAATTTTTCCTCTGAGAAGTTGTATTTTTACTCTTAGAATGCTAGCAATTATTAGTTAACAATCAATAGCTTGATTTTTCTTCTATGTGATAAATAAAATTCATTTGAGAAAAGATGTTTCACTAACGAAATTTTAAAAGTAATCACATTTAATACAAAACTTTTATGAATGTATTTAGTATTAAATGAATTATTATAAAATAATATTTAGTCTACACACTGTAGAATCAGGTTTTCAATAAAATAATATAAAAAAAAACATCTGAAATAATGTAGCTTATGTTTGTGCATGAATATAAAATAATTCACTATTTTACAGTAAAGACCATTTTAAAATTGCTTCACTAAATTGTATGAATATAAAATTGCTCAAAGGAAATTACTACAAAATCACTGCTTTTTATTGTGGGACAAAATAACTATTTTTATTGCGAAGAATAACAAAAAGACTGATTAAAATCATCAGAAGGTAAATAATAATCTCCCCAAATACTTCGACTTTTGTAAATATATGTGACGTTTATCGTAGAAAAATTATTCGATAAAATAAGCTACACTTTTGAAAAAATCATATTAATATGATATGTTTCATCATTAAGGAAATGCTAAAACAACTCACATTCTGACTCCTGCAATCAAATAAAATGAAGCTAATCCAATCAAAATATTATAAATTTAATAAATTTAAGGAATTTTGTTTGCATTCTATGGTATCTTACTGGTTATGACACCTTTGCAAAATTTGGTGAAGTCACTTGTTGTTGTTGTTGTCGTGTTCCACCTAGGCAGGCAATATGGGGTGCGCTGCTCCACTTTTCCAACTGAACCATATTTAGATGTGGAGTCTGACTTCCGCAGTATACACACGCTATAGGGACCCGTTTATAGGGTAGGCAACCATTCACACCTCATTCATACGAGGAAGGGACAAAGACAGGATAGATTGAGAGAGAAAGTACATTCATGGCCAAACCGGGATTCGAACCCAGGACCTCCTTATCCGCAGCCATGCACACTACCACTAGACAAGATGGGCGGCAGTGGGCTCACTTTATTATAAAAAAATTTGGTACTGATTGATTATATAAGGAGACACCACGTATTTAAAATTAAGTTATTTATATTTACCGAATTGTGGACTGATGGTTGAGTGGTTAGCGTTCCTGACTCCTGAACTGTAGGTCCCTGACTCGAATCCCGGTTCGGACGTAGATGTTACTTTCTCTCTATGTTTATCTGTCCTTCCTTCTGTGATGTTGTATGAATGTGGCCCACCCTATAAACGAGTTTGTGGTGAAATGGCGTTGATAACGTTACTCGCCTCCGTGACTTTGTCAACAGTTGCCCCCTGGATAACAACAAATGCGTTTGAGATTCCGACCTTGTTATGGTGAAGGGGTGGTCATCCAGTGTCCACCGTTATTAAAAAATATGCTTATTGAATTGAGAGAATGAAGAATTTTTCATCCTTCATTTTGTTTTGTGTATACAACCGCTTTGTAAACCATGATCTTATTACTATTCAGAGTAGGTTATTTATCAATATTTAAAACTTTTTACTATAAAATAAATGTAACTAATCTCAGTTAACGTATTAATTTAATCAAAATCTGTCAGTGAATGGTAGTCACTGCATAAGTTTTGATACTTTTACCAAACACTTTTTTCTTCATCATTAATTTATAATTCAATTTCTAAGTGAAAAACAGAGGCAAGCAATTTATTTTTGGATTTCTATTCCAAGACTTCGATAATCAAGAAAAAAATTGTATTGCAATTGAAAAGCAAAATTAACTCAAAATTTTTATTTCACTTTCCATATAATTGTATTTTTAAGTGATAAAACTGAATTTTTATTAATATGCGTTTTACTTTACAATAAATAAATAAATTATAAATATTTAAAGTAAATTTAAATAGTTTTAACTAGAGATTTTTATGTATTAAAGAAAACACAAAGAATTGAAAATGTCCAGCATCTTTATTTGTAACATCAAAGATTTTATTATGTACTAAATGCGAATCATAAAATTTTTTCCTTTAATCCTGTTTTTAAAATTTTATTAAATATTAAGAAAAATGAATGGATAAATAAACTACATTTTGTAAATTCACGTTAAAACACTTTTTCGTCATTTAAATTTATTATTTATTCATTCGGAGGGAATATCCCGGAAAAGGAAGTCCTTAAGTAACAAGTAATGTTCCAATATGTACTTGTAATTTATTGCTAAGCGGTGAAAACTGTTTTTATTTCGTTAAACAATTAATTTATCTTTGTTTACAGTTCATATTAAAATAGAATAAAACTTAATTATTAAACTGCATCACGTTTGCCGAATGATATTTTTTTGATTATTATATATTGTACATTCTAATTATCTATAACTTTATATACCACTGTCGTAACATATATAACATATACATATTTCACATATAAATAAAACAAACATTTAATGAATAATAATTATTATAAACAAATAAATATTATTAATAATGGCAATTTAATTTCTCAACGAAATACGATTTACAAATTTATATGAAAACACATAGGTAGACAATTAATATTGCCTACTGTTGTTGTTGTTGTGTGCCAGCCAGGCTGGCAAAATGGGGTGCGCTGCTCCACTTTTCCAACTGAACCCTATTTTATTGTGGAGTCCGACTTCCTCAGTACACACATGCCATAGGGACCCGTTTATAGGGTAGGCAACCATTCACTCCACATTCATACAAAGAAATGACAAAGACAGGATATGTTGAGAGAGAAAATACATCCATGCCCGAACCGGGATTCGAACCCAGGACCTCCCTATCCGCAGTCAGACGCGCTGACCACTAGAGAAGTTGGGCGGTAATATTGCCTATATTTGATCTAATGAATATTTTTAATATGTTATTTTCTGTTTTATATGTTTTATAATTAATTCATTTTTTTCCAATTCTTAATAAGAATATAAAATTAAATCATTATTTCATGGAATCTTAAATTATTACATAATCTAATATAATAAATTAAATTATTATTGAACCACACCCTTTTTTTTTCACTTGAATGAACAATTTTTAGATGATAATATTTTTCATCTTATAATAACTGATAAAATTTTAAAATGTGTGTGTGATATACGAGTTTATATAGAGCAACAACATAAAATTAATTTCAAATATATTCATAATTGAAGATGCTATTTTAATTCAATTACAAAATATAATTTCTTAAATATTCTTCATGTTAGAATAAAATTATATTCCATTATTAACTTAGTCGTCGTTAGTTAAATGATGACTTTTAGAATATAATTTTTCATATTATAATTATTGATAAATTGTTTTAATAAATAAATCCTAAAAAAATCTTAAGTGTATGAAATATATTTATCATTTGTAATACTATTTCCATGTTTTGGGAAAATATAGTATTTATTTGAAAATGCATAGATTAATAAAAAATATTAATTTTAACCCTTTAACTGTGACATATATTTCAGAAAAATGGACCAAAAATAGAATATTTTTTGAAAATATAGTATTTATTTGAAAATGCATAGATTATTAAAAAATAATAATTTTAACCCTTTAACTGTGACATATATTTCAGGAAAATGAACCAAAAATAGAATATTTTTTGACTGTTTAATTTTATTCTTTATATTATTATAAGAGATAGAAAATGCTTTTTTATTACAAAAATAATGTTTTAAATGCAATAACTACTATATTTATAATTTTTACACATACACATAAAAGATTGATTACACATACATGTTATTCATATTGAGCAAAGTAAACGAAATTTTGATGCTAAATATAACTAGTATAAACTAGTATAATATAAAAACATAACAATATGATTTTCAATACATAAATTTTACAAATCTTTTACAGTATGGTATATCCCAAAACAAGGTACTCTGCTCAAAAGCCTATATGTATTGCGACTGTTTACACAATAAACTCTTGTCTCACACGCATGCCTTATTTTCTTCCCTTGCTCATCGGTTTTACGACAGCATATAAAACACTGCCTGTTTGGAGTAGATTTTTTCCCCATTGATGGGATGTGTTCTGGAAAGTGTCGATCTGTGAGGCGCAGTAAGCTTACATTAGGACGCAATGGTCCTGGTAGTTGAACATTTGATTTATTTAGTTCAACAATTGTTCATATTTTTCGCACCTCCTGCTGAAGTATGCAAAATAAAGGAGTTATTTATATAACGTCTGGTGTATGAGATGGGAAAATATTTTCTAGCAATATTTTTTACCACCTTTTCTAACAACCGGGAAGACTTTAAAATGTTGATCGACGATGCTGAGCACTTGCGTCATTCATTAGGAAAATAGGGAATTAAGTATCCTAAAGTAGAAACGAACTCAGCTTGGACTTTACAAAATAGAAACGTTAATTTTCTTCTGCCCGAACTGAGTTCGGGCATCACAAATACCGCAAGCAGTAATTTCCCGAACTGAATTCGGGTGACACTGGCAAGGGATTAATTTGGTATGGAGCAATATATATTTCTCATTAGATTATAATCCATAAAAAGTTGAAATCTGTGCTTATAAATGTAATTATAACTTAAGTAAAACCCCTTCAATGATTTGGATTAGAGCTGTTGTTTATTAAATGAATCTGAAATTACTCTTACGTAGATAAGCAATAAATCATAAACTCTACAAGTGTGCAGGGTTATTACATAAGAATTATCAGGTTCCCGAAGTCTTTATTTCCAAACATAATTGAGCTAAAACAATATAGGAAAAGAAACTGAAAATATCCAAGGTTGATGTATATACTAAAGATATTCAATATGTGCTTCTTGAGTGTTTCGGTTGATGTCAAGGTTATAGTTCAGTTTGCTCCAGACATTAATCAGTGTGGTCTCGTTGATGATCGCGAATGTGGTCATGGTGGTGCAGTTCCGCAACTAAGCCGAAGTGGCTGGTAACTGTGGTGCGTTCACATAGTCTTTAGCATATCCTCAAACGAAGTAGTCACTCAATGAAAGTTCAGGGAGCTTGGGCGGCCAGGAAGACAGTGGCATGTCATCGCGGCCACATAGACCCATCCATCGTTGAGGGAGTTGCCGATTGAGGTACTCACGAACCTCTTTGTGCCACTGAGGTGGAGCTCCGGTTGATAAGTGAAACCGATGATATCGTGTTTTAGTGGCGGAAACAGCCATAATAGAAACATATCCAAGTAGGAGGTACTTGTAACATTGTCCACACCAAAAATGAAAGGTCCAGACACCTTGTTATGAGAAACTGCACGAAAATCATTGATTTTTTGCAAAATCGCTTTCGTGTTTCATGGAGAATTTCCGTATTATATATTGTATCATTTGACCTTAGCACTAAAATGAAAGTTAGCTTCCTCACGGAAAACAAACTAGTTTTCAAAGTCGTCATCCTCATAGGTTTCTTGTATGTTATCATAAAACCTTCTTCTTTTGACATAATCGTCCTGCTTCAATGTCTGCAGCAGCTGCATAGAATAAGGCTTGAATCGTAATTGTTTTTTACAAATATTTCCATACAGTTGACTGTGGAATTGCAAGTTCGTTGCCAGCGCGGTTTGTTTATTTCTTGGTACTACAGATGAAACTCTCTCATAAGATTACTGTTTTTTCTGTAACAATTGTCTTTTCATGAGAAATATATTTTTTTGAGATTGTCATTACAAGCGCAGAATGTTTAGTTGGGATGTTGGTATGGACTGTATGGAATGCAGTATGGATTTTTTAAACCCGACGGATTGGTTTTAAACGGTTTTGAGCGATTCTCTCCGAATGTTTTTGAGAGATTCCATCGTTGAAAATCCTAGAGCACTAAACGCTTTCTTCAGTCCAGTTGTCATTTTGAATATGACATTCGCGCTGCAACTATGGCAACCACACGCATTGCACATACGGAAAGTGAAACTATAGTTAATGCACTCTTCGTTTGCATTGTCATGGAAAAATATACGTTTACAAGTTCAGACGTTGTATCAAAACCAGATATTTCCTGTGTATATAATAACCTTGTTTTTACAAGGACTTGATTTGCTGTATATTTAAATGAGAAGACAAATGAAAGTATTAAATGGTAAATATAGAGATTTTACAATTTTGATGACAAACTTAAATTTTTATCAGAAAAATTCATTTTTATTAATATTGTTTGGATATTTTTTACAATACTTCGTTAAAGAAATGATACACTTATTTTTATAATAGATATTTTAACTAGAAGAAATAGTTTATCCATATAATTTGCAAAATTGCAAATAATCTTGATTGATTTAAGGACAGAATGTAATAAATAGTGTGTAAGTACAAATTAATTTATTAGAAAAATTGATCCGAGATATTTTCCATTGATTTATTAAAAAAATATGCTTTTGGTAAAACTGAAATTTTTTAATTAACAACTGGATTATAAGCATTTTTATTGATGGTAAGAAATTTTAGATGTATCCTTGAATTGGATTGGATACAGGCATCACACGTGATATGGTATTTGCTAATTAAAATTTCGTTAATTAAATATTGACATTTGTTGTCTTACACACAATTTGAGACAAGTATTGCACCTGCATTCTTTAGCATCTCAAAAGTCAGAAGAATAACTGACTGTTTAACCCTAATTCATTCCATATATATTAGATAAATATACGGATACCTCGTTGGGAAAGCCTGTGTTGTTGTTACTAATGACATTTAGACAATCCAACCTCGTTATGCCTTGGCTAATGCGAATTTAAGTCAATTGGGAGGATCTATCATTTAATCAGAGCACCATGAAGGTGAAAGTACGACGTTTGCTCTTCAAATTCACCGATAGATGACAGCACCAGAAGAACTACTCCTACAATGCCTGAAAAAGCATGCCTGAAAAAAACTTTTCTGTCATATCGGTTAACATTTTTACTAAACTTCCTTTTTTATTTTCTTAGTACTTTTTAACTAACTGGTCTACTCTTTCAGCTATTGTGGATGGATTTGTATAACTTACTATTGCTTTGTTCCCGAAGTTTAAGACTCTAAATGTGTATCTAAATAATTTAATATAAATAAAAGTTTTCTTCGGTTGATTAATTATATGTAGTACTAATTTAGTTATTATCTTAAAGTTATTAAAAATTGTAATAAATTTATTATTTAAGAATAAAAACTAACAAAAAGTAAAGTAAATATATATGTAGTAAATTTAGTCTATATTATGGGTTGTGTGTGTACTACCATTATTGCTTATTAATTTTTCATGTAAATTTACACATCTCCTTATTATTTTTATTTGTTATTTATTACTTTGGTTAATATTTGATGATTCAAAACAATGCAATACATTTGATATTTATTGTTATTTCAATGCTCATATTAAATTTAGATAAAAATACATAAACAATTTGGCTATTAATCCACATGATAAAAATATCTATTATGCTAAATAGCTTGCGTTTCATTAGTTTTAAAAGTTACATTTATTTAGACTATTTTACATTGCTGGCCACCGTAAATGCAACACCCTGAAGGAAGCATGCAAATAACAGGAAATTAAGCAACATGCATTAGTGGAGGTGAGATATGCAAAGGATTAGAATTTCACAGCAGACACGCACATCACGCGTATCGCCACTTCAAAGCTCTATTCAAGGCTTGGAGATTTCGGCGATTTCTAGTTCAGCAATTATATTTTATTTTTGTGGTTTTGTTTTTTTAAAAAACGATCAATTTGTGCCTTGTAGAACACAAAGATCTTTATTTGATCACGTATCCGAATTTTACAGAGGAAGGATAGTAGCCTACCCAGATTGTGGATTATCTTTCAGGGAAATCGGTAGTCATATTGAACGAAACCAAATAATTGTAATGCGGATATGTGGAAGCAGGTGGATACGACGGAATGACGTGTTCGATCCCATCCATCTCAGTGCACTACTTCACGTGATGACAGGCAAATTGTGCGCATGGCAATGACGTTTTGCTCAGAAACATCATGAACCATAGTACAGCACATTCAGCCTGTAACGCATCATCCAGTGACATCCCATTAAACGCCGTTTATTGGGATGACAATGGAGTGGTCTGGAGTGGCCATTTAATGGGAGCAGAATGGTCTGTCAGCAAGAAGTCCATTACTACCTTTACTCTTGACGCAGAACCATGGACGTCTCCACCGCCAATGGTGATATAAAAGAAGGATATGGACGGCAGAATGGAATGAAATTGTCTTCATTTATGAGTCACGCTTCTGTCTGCAAAACTACGATGATCGCATTCGAATCTGGAAACACCGTCGTGAAAGGATGATGAACAGCTGCGTTATGCACCGCCACACCGGTCTTGCACCGGGTCTTATGGTATGGGGCGGTATTGGGTATCACTCACGCACTACTCTAGTACACATTGTCGGTACTTTATACAGCCAGTGATACATCTCCGAGGAGTTGGAACCTGCTGTCCTTCCTTTCCTTCAGGGCTTGCCCAAAGCCATACTTCAACAGAATAATACGAGATCACACGAGCCACACATTGTCCAAGGTTTTTTCGTTAATCGGCAGACTGAATTGCTTCTCTTGGCGGCTCGCTCTCCGGATCTTTCACCGAAAGAAAGTATTTTCCTCATGGTTGCTTAACGATTGACAGAGATTACATCCCCAGCTACTGTACTAGATCAATTTTGACAACGCATGGAAGCTGCTTGGTCTGCTGTTCCTCACAAACACATCCAAAGTCTCTTTCCATCAATGCCGACACGTGTGGAAGCGGTGATGCCCAAGAATGGCAGCTACTCTGGATACTGATTTTGGCAGCAGTCACTCTTCATAGAAATCTATAAATTTAATCATTTGATACTTGGTCAACATGTTATCTGCAAGATCAATTTTGTTGTGATATCTCTTGTCTTTCTTGGTGTTGCACCACCACGGTGGTCTTGCACTGGGTATTATGATATGGGCTGGCATTGGATATCACTCTCACACTTCTCTAGTACTCATTACATTTACTTTAAGCAGCCAGAGTTACATCTCCGAGGTGTTGGAGCCTATGGTTGTCCTTCCCTACTTCCAGGGCTTGCCCACAGCCTTATTTCAACAGAATAATGCGCGACCACTCGTGGCACGCATTGTCCAAAGATTCTTCATCAATCGCCAGATTGAATTGCTTTCCGGATCCTTTGCTGGGCGAAAACATGCGATCCATGGTTGTTCAACGACTGACCCAGATTACATCATCAGTTGTCACACCAGATCAACTATGGCAACGTGTGGAAGCTACATGATCTGCTTTACACCAAGAACACATCCAAAGTCTCTTTGAATCAATGCCTAGGCATGTGGCAGCGGTGATCTCCAACAATGGCGGCTAGTCTGGCTACTGATTTTGGAACCTCACTTCACAGAAGTTTATTGATTTGTTCGTTAGGTACTTGGTCAACATGTTATCTACAAAGCAAATTTTGTTGTGATACCTCTGGTTTTTCATGATGTTGCAATTTGGGTGGCCGGCATTGCATATTAATGTGCCTCAATTAATTATCTTTCACATTTTATTACAATTATTACAATTAATTATTCTTTTTATTTCAAAATTATATAAATATTAATTAGTAAGAAGTGGTTTTAATGATAAAATTAGGTATGCGTAAGAGAGTTTAAATGAAAAATCCCAACTAAATTACAAAAAAAATTTGCATAATTCTCTAAGAAAGAATTTTTTCAAAAAATTTTATTCACACAAAAAACCATCTGGTTTTAGATTAAAAAATTAAATTATTATGTGCTTATTTTGTGTATTCTTAAAATTAAACAATATTTTATTTTGATACCATTATCAAAAAATGTGTATATAATATCAATTGTTCTCTATGATTCTAATAGTAGAAACAAGAATTTTTAAACTATTAAAATATTTATCAAAAATGTATTGTAACTTCTAAGGCATGCAAACTACATATCAAAATAAAAAAAGAATTTGTCACTAAGTTACCTAAATATTTGTAGTATAAAGTATAAAGAAAACTTACGAAATTCCTTTATCTGATTAAAAGAAAACCGTCTCAAGTCATTAAGGAATTATATGCATATTTTGAACTCCAGAGATTTATGGAAGATTTCCATAACAAAAATTATAATTTTGTGTATGACACTATGTCATACAGTCGAGAAAAGCTCTAAAAAATTCTCCGATATGGGGCATAATTCATTGCTGTACAGCCATTGAAAAGAAAACAAAACTAAAAAAAATAAGCAACAACGTTTTAAAAATATAATATTGATTTGCTTAAATATATTTGATGTCTATATTAGATATTCAGACATTGAATATATTTAAGCGTGAAAATTTTCCTTCAAATTTTAAAGATAATTAGATTTTAGCTAATTATTTGAACAATAATTATATGAATTAATGTTTCATTCAGTATAATGATGTTTATTTTATATAGAGGCTATGTTAACTTAGGGTCAAGACATCAGCCTTCCATACAGAAGAGCGGGATTCGATTCCCAATGCCGCCAAAAACCCTCCGAGTACTAGCGATATAGGAGCTCGTTAAATCTGAGGAATCGAAAATCCTAGGGTCGTTCATTAAGCAGTAACCATGGGTGCAATGGTCTGCAGAAAATTTCCTCCCCCTTCAGATCAATGTCAAAATGGAGGGAGTGAATCTTCTGATGGTCCATCTATCGGATGATTTGAGAGAAAAGTCGTACTTTCACCTTTGTGTTGCTCTAATTAAAACGAAAGGCGCTCCCTATTGACATAAATTCGCATAGCCAAGACTTGTCCAAGTGTCATTAGTAACAACAACACACAACAGAATGGTTTTTAATACTTTTACTCTGCAACTATTCCTAGTAGCAGTCTATTTTTACATTCTGCTTTATGAACTTCAATTCAGTGGTTAGTGAATTTTCTGGATCCTCCTCTGATATTGGTGTCTCTGAGTCTATGAGTGATGATTGATGTGGTGTTTGGAGTCCACTTTCAAAATAAGTGCCCGTAAATTAAGCCTTCATGTACGAAAGTTGACAATACAGGTAAAACATACTAATCCTCTTCCTTTTATTTCGAAAATTTTTATATATTATTCATCCATCCTTTAATATACATTGGCTTACTCCTTTACACTTAGATATATCACAAGCACTGTTTGGATCCATCAAAATTTAAGCAACTGCTCATTCTCCACAAAATGAAATAAGAAATTAAAAATAATATAGTAATGATTTCGTTATTTATTATAATCAGTACTTGATTAATTATGTTATCAAAAATTGATTATGAATCACTCTGTAAATTTACTTTCCTTCGTTGTTTACTAATCTTTCTCAGCTATTTATGCATGAACAAGCGATCTTCCTTTAGAGTTTATGATCTTTGAAATGATTTTATTAAGCTCTTAACAACAAAATTTTTTCCTTAACAAAAATAGATATATCATTGAGATTTTTTGCTTAATTATAATAGCAGATGTTCATTATATTGAAGTTCCAGCTGGAAAAAAGAACACGTAATTGCAAATACAACACAATCTTACAGACATTTTTTCATCAGTTATGTAATGCATGAAGATATAAAAATTATAAGTTCTGTTTAGTTGTTAAGTTTATGATAATACAAAAGAGTTTCCAGCAAAAGGCAATTTAAAAAAATATGCATGCGTGAATAAATATCTCTTTTATTGATGTTATTTTGTTATTCAGAAGGGCTATGACTTTATTATGTTTCAATTCATTTATTATTGTTCCAATATCGCTATATTAGAGAAAATATAGTGATATTGGTATATCAATGGGTATATATTTTCTAGATCAATACAAATTCTTGCATGCGCAGATGATTATTGCTCGATCCGCCGACCAACTTGTCTTGTGATCAGCGTGTCTGACTGCTCATAGGGAGGTCCTGGGTTCGAATCCAGGTTCGGTCATGGATGTACTTTCTCTCCCTATCTATCCTGTCTTTGTCCCTTCCTTGTATGAATGGGTTGAGAATGGTTGCCTACCCTATAAACGGGTCCCTATGGCTCGTGTGTACTGTAGAAGTCGGACTCCACACCTAAATATGGTTCAGTTATAAAAGTGTAGCAGCGCACCCTATATTGGCAGCCTAGCTGGCACACAACAACAACAACTGCTCGATCCCTTCCCTTTTTTAAAGGAGCCTCCTTTATCCTTGAGATGGCTGCAAAACGAATTGGCTTAATTCTCTACTAAGGGAAGTCAAAACATGTGCTCTTCTCTGGTAGCAGACTTCTATACCCTTTATCTTGATATTGGTTTACATAAATTTGAGACAGTAAAATGTTTCCATTACTTAGGCCTTTTTTGGGTTAAGAAGAATCATCAAATCTAGGTGTCTTTCTGTAAATGCAAAATTTTCAATTTACAAAACTCTTTTGAGGCTTATCTTGACATACGCACCTGAGACCTGGACTTTGACTGAATCGCAGGAAAATCCTGTTGCGATATTCGAAAGGATGATTTTGAAGAGTATTTTTGGTAATGTGGACGAGAAAAATAACTAGAGAAAGAGATTTAACTCAAAATTATATAAGGTATCTTAAAACTTGATATTGTTAGATATATAAACTTAAATAGAATGAAATGGATGGCTGACGTGTTCGAATGCATGTTAGCAACACTATAAAAAAGGTTTTGTATTTTAGACCTATTGGAGCCAGAAAGCGGGGAAGACATCGGTTAAGATAGACTGACAGATTTTGTTACAACTATTGAGAAGAATTGAAGATTAAAGATTGTTTAGAGGTCGCCATGAAGAAATTTTCAGAGGAAGGCACTGTCTCACATTGGGCTGTCTGGCCAACTTTGACGTCGATGAATCTTAAACCTAGATACTATGCACTACATTTTATAATTGTAGACGCTTATGCACATGAATTAATAATCAATTATTACAAATTTTTAAAAAACATAAGTAATAAAAATTTAAAGCAAAAGTCCAGTTAAATTTTCTTATTCTATTTTAAATATGTTTTTACTATTTTATTTTAAATATTTTTTATGTTAAATATATTTTGAATTTGCATTACTTTTTAACAAATGACAACTTTATTATTTAAAAAAGTATTTAAAAATGGTGTACCGCATTTTGTGGAGTATTATATTACACAAAATTCTACATAATTTTCCTAATTTCATCTAGTAACTTAACTTATTATGAATTTCCTGATTAATTTTACAAGTATGTTTCAGTGCATACGTAATGGAAAATAAGTAAGGTATTCAAATTTTAAAATCTAAATGAATAATACGCAGTCAATTTGTTACAGATATTATGACGACTGTTTCTGCGAAGTTATTTCTTTTTAATATGAAACTTAAATTAATAGAATCAATTGCATATATAAAAATACTATTTTTCTATTGTATATACTATTCAAAATAAAGTTAAGGAACATTAGCTTTCTTATAGTCAATCTTCGCACAATATTAATCCAGAAACAATTATTCATGGACAATGGAAGAACAGAATTAAATCAAATGAAAATCTTATAACAAAAAAACTCTTTATTTTTTAAGAACATTAAAATACAAAGATTTTTATATGGTTTTTAATCAACTGAATATTTGAATAAAGTTTTCATTCCTATGCACTTTGTAAAAATTATAATTACGTATCATGTTTCAATCAACTGCAACAAGACCTAAGCATCAAAATGAAAATGAATCTATAATTACTTTTTAAAAAGTAAATGTAAAAAAATGAAAACAATGTATGTAATATTGTATAGATTTTCTTTTGAATAATTAATGAAACCATAGCACAAAAAAATAATTCACAAACTAAATACATCCATAATCTAACTAATCTTATAAATGGATAATTATCAATTATGAAAATTCACATTTAGGGAATAAAAAAAATTAACGAGCTACGTTGTTTTCGAAAAAAATTGTTTTAGCAAATTGTGTAAATTAAATTAATTAAGTTTATACACTGCACAATATTTCAATAATCCAGATAACACAAGCAATTATTAAAATAATATGTTATTATGTGGTAATGTGTAAAAAAACAACTTATTTATATGATATAGCTTTCAACCAAGAAACAAAGATACATAAATTAAAAAAGAAAACATTAAGTCTTTATTTAGTTAAAATAAAAAAGTTATGAAATCCTTAGCAAGTATTCCTAATAATCGCTACTATCAGCTCTAGACTGAAAATAAATTAACATATTATTTGTAGTGTGTTAATTATGGTAAGGAATTTTAGATTTTTGATTTCAATTAGTAATGTAAAAATCACAGCATTTTATTCAACACAAGAGCGCAAGAAATCAAGGAGTGCCTTTCAATTTCGAAAACGAGTATACAGTTATTTTTTACTTAAAATAAAATTCACGGAAAAATTCTAATGATATTAAATTAGCTGTACATTTTAATCAATGTATTAAGAACTTATGAATTTATAATTTGGTAATATGAATAGTTTACACTGATTATAGATTGTAAATAGGATGTCCCAAAACGACCGCATAAACTCTGCACACCTAGATTTCTCGTTGGGAGTACATAAAAACTGCCCAAAGAAGCGCTCCTGCACGATCCATAGTTTACGAGAAAAACACGAAAAACAAAGTATGACGTCACTGCTGGTGCAAGAAAAAACATTTTATTGATCATATATATTAACAGCAGTATATGTAAAATTTAAAGCAGTTGTTCAAAGTGTCCACCTTGAATGTCAAGGGAGGCTTCAGCCCGCCATGGAATGACTGTCATCACAAGTTGCAGCATCGCGGGGTCCACCGAAGTATAAGCAGCGTGCAGACGAGCAACTTAGTCAGTTGGTGTTGGCACAACGTCTCGATACACCAGTTCCTTGAGATGGCCTCATAGGAAAAACTCCAACTGAAACTCCAACTGTGTAAGATCTGGCGGACATAGAACCGGACCCTCACGTCCGATCAAGCGGCCTGGGTATTCCATATCCAACCAACCACGTACAGGAGCACAGTGCGCCGGAGCCCCATCATACTGGAACCAAAAGCATTTCCATTTCATCGGCCTTACATCAAGTACATGTCGTAGTAGTCACATATGGAATACAGGGACACTATACGAAGGCTTACCGGTAGATGCAAGATGCAACCTTTTCAAATACCATTTTAACGACGGCGTAACGTCATTCCATGGCGCGCGCATGCATGACGCAATATGCGTGGCGAACGTTTTAAGCATTATCGCCTGGAAAGATATGCAAATAATGTTGTTGATATGTCCAATAAAGTGTTTATTTCTTACACCGGAAGGGACGTCATACTTTGTTTTTGTACTATTCTCGTAAACTATGGATCGTACAGGAACGCTTCTCTGGGCAGTTTTTATGTACTCCCAACGAGGAATTTAGCTGTGCAGAGTTTATGCGGTTATATTGAGACACCCTGTATATTAAAGATAAAAGAATGGATCATATATATACTGTTGTTATATATATTAAAGGATTGAATGAATGAATTGATTATAATAAGAAAAAAATTTTGCTATAATGATAATAATCAAAGATTTCATCATTATCTAAATGCCCTTATGATCAATAGGATTTTATTGAACTAATATAGTTAAGAAAAATATCGAGATTGCGTTGTTTATTTATAGTCCATTTTATTATCTTTTTAAAAGATTGTTCATTTGAGTTAATATTACTGTTTAAATACTATTAGGAATTACTTTTATTTGAAACACAGCTTTGACAGGCACTTCATGATTTTGACTGAATTATTTGACATCGTTTAAGTCACTCAACAATGATTCTTAAATCTGGATTTTTTTTTTGAATGATAAGCCAGGTTCTCCAAAATTCTCAACTAGATATTCAAGATCAGTTTGCTATTTAAGTATTTCAACATGTGTAGATTTCATACAACCAAATTTAATAATTGGTTTTATATGACTTTTAGTAAGCTTCGAAATAATTTTAAGCCCTTAACACTTCCATAAGTTTCGAATAGAATTTTTCTGGTATTATATAATTTACAAAGTTTGTTATAATTTCTTTATCTGAACATATGAAAAATGTCATTACTTAGTACATTTCCGACTTAATAATTAATTCTTTAGGGGAATTTTTTTACAGAATGAAATCAATTTTTTAATACTAAAAATATTATTTAATGTAATTGTTGAAAAAAAACGCTTGAAATACAAAGTTTGTATTCGAAATTACCAAATAAAAGCTTATAAAATAAAGTCAATTTGCCATTATATCAGTTGCAGTGTATTTATATTTTATTTTGCGAAACAATTGTTGTTATCGTTTAATTAACATCCTTTAATTGCATTTTTCTCATTTTGGCTACTTTGAAGAAGAAACATTAACTTAATATTTTGTTGAAGTATCAGTTGGACCCATTTAAACAAACATACTTAGGATCTCTTGTAAGTTAAGTAAAGAATCCAAAAATAAATGCCCAGATATTTATTAAACTCTAAGCAAAATTTCTCATCTTATAGAAAATAAGGAAATGATTTGATTAAAAATTAATTTTTGTCAATAATATTTAACGAGCAATGCAATCAATGTTAAATTATTTATGAATATAATAAAATAACTAGAAGTTGTGTGTAATAAAAATATCAGCTGAAGAAATTAGCAAATAAAAATAAGAATAATAAATAAAAATAGCCAGTAATAAGCCTTAAAATTGGATATAACATCTTGGTTCATTGTTTAGATTAAAGCAGTTGTGTTAGATGGCAAGAAAACATGGGAATCTGTGGAATTATGTACAGTTGGATCAAGGCATTTCTGACCCAAAGATTTATCAGAATCAGGTTTGGTGGATCTGTCTTCTCTCACAGAAAAACTCGACAGGGACTTCCTCAGGGCTCTATGTTGAGCCCTATCTTGTTCAACATCTTGTTCAACATCCAGAGGGTTATGGACATTGATGGGGATTTAAGGGCCCTTCTTTTTGCAGGTGATCTGGTAATTTGGTAAACCAGAAGAGATATGCAGCACATCCAGCTTTCCCTTAACGGGGCTTTAAGAGAACTGTTTCATTGGTCTCATGAGAATCAAATGATAGTAAACATTGATAAAACCTTCTACCAGCTGTTTACTTTAAGTACAAAACCCTATGATATTAGTTTATATTATGGTCACCATCGTCTGTGTAAAACAGGTAAAACCAAATATCTGGGCATCACTTTGGATACAAGGTTAAATTGGGATAGCCAAGCTGTTGAAGTTATAGACATCCGAAAATCCAGAAGTAAACTTTTAAAAAGACTTGCAGGAGCGAAATGGGGGGCTTCACAAGACTAATTCTGCACCACCTATAAGTCCTACATCAGGCCTGCAATTGAATATGCAGCTGAACTCCTGATTACTGCATCGGATACTGTCCAGAAAAAATTGGAGACTGTTCAGAATAATGTTCTTAGACTTATCTCCCATGGGGCTTCATCTACACCTATTGAGGCAATGTAAATTCAGACTGGGTTGGAACCTTTGGCAGATTGAAGACAAAGCTCTGCCCTGAAACTCTCTGAAAGACTTATAATGGATGATGGTTTCTGGAAAAATTATATTCTTTTTCCCTAGATTGAAAACACAGAGAACGTTTTTGACTTTCACCAGGGAATTGTCAGATAGGTATAAGATCCCGGATGCAGATAGAGTGCCTTTGTTTACACACCCTATCTTTCAAAACCATATTAGTAGAGTTGATTGCCATCTAAACCTGATACTACCTGTTAGTAAGAAGGTCTCCACTGATTCTGAGCTAAGGATGGCTTCCCTAGCTACAATCGATGAGCATTATCCATCATCTGTTTGGTTTTATGTCCATACAGATGGTTCTGCTGTGGATGCCATTAGAAATTCTGGTGCAGGAGTATACTCTAAGAGTTTCAGGCTTTGCCAGGCTGTTGGGAAATACTATAACAGCTACAGTGGTGAAGTGGCCGCTCTGCAGTTAGAACTTGAAGAAATCAGAAAGGGTTATGAGAACAACATAGTATTTTTATAGACTTTCAGGCCACCATCAATTCTCTCTCTTCAATTTCTCCTAGCAGTATTGGGTCTGTTTTTTCTCTATCAGATGGCAATTAGTACTCTACTAGAAGAAGGACGTCAAGTTGTACTGCAATGGATACCCAGCCACTGTGGTATCGCGGTTTATGACGCAAATTGGCAAAGGCTGGCTCAGATCTTCAACAGCCTTCTCTAGCCTTGGAATACCATACTGTTAAAAGGCTTATTAAGTCAAATATAGCCTCCTATCATAGAAATGTTTACAAGATGTGCACAAAAGGGAAAACATGGGCTTCCTAACTAATACCTATTCCGTGCAACCTCCACAGAGCTGTGGGAGTGGTTAATTTTCACCCTAAAACTGGGCATGATTACCTGCAAAAACTCCTTCACCATTTGGGTTTGAAAAACTCTCTGATCTGTCTTTTTTGTGGACTAGAGGACATGACTGGTGACCACCTTTACACTTGCCCTGAACTTTCAGACGTCGCAGTTAGAAATTCTGCGGAAGATGACATTTCATTCACCTCAAGATTGACCCGACAGAGACTGATGGTTGAAAAACCAAGGTCGGATGTAGGATAAAAAAAATATTTAAATGTAGTTCAATTACGTAATGATTACAATTTATACAACAGGTATTTATAGTCTTTGCCCATATCGTGCTCTTATCATTTCTTTTATTAAATTTGCAATTTCTTTTCATACAAAATTTTTCATAATTCTTAGCTACATTTTTGTTAAATTTTATATGGTTTTCTCGAGTACAATACAAATCGAGTATGTCGTATTTGATATCAATTCGAATACTTTATTTAAAGGAACTATGTCGCTTCTAAGGAAAGTGTAATTGTAATAACTAAACGCATCGATTCCTCTCATTGTATATTAACGAATTAATACTAAGTTGATGCTTACTTTGTAAACTGAATTTAGGAGACATGTGAAGAATAATAAGACAAATTAAACAATTTTTGACATTAGATATCAATCAGAGATTAACTTTAAGTGACTGTGAACTGCGACGTTCTGGTGCTAATGTTTCTGAATTTATCTTTTCTTTTTCTATCGTAATAATCAAGCCTATGTAACTATAGTTAAAAAAACCATCAAAATTAGAAAATAACTTTTAGTAAGTAACTTTTCACAGTTATTCGTCTTTCATTGTAATTCACTAAGCTTTGCCTTCATTTCTGAGTGACTGCAATTCACATAGCAAATTCTCTTTCTCAAGATTAGTTAACTGCAGTGAATTTTGAATAATTTTAAACTATTGGTTTCTCTTGAAATTTTTTCAAATTGACATCAGCGTGACAAATCTAAGGCACAGGTACCGTATAATCCATGATTCCAAATTCTGAATTTTTTTAGCGATGAAGAAATGTTTCCAAGATGACGTACGCGATGACGTAAATACTAGGGTTACCAAAATAGAATTTTCTGCATAATTCTTATAGGTCTCCATATGTATGACGTAACAAAAACTAGGTTGCCAGATACATAAGAAAATTCGCCAAAAAATCACCAATCTCAGAATTTGGCCCATGGATTATACAGCACCTTTGCCCAAATCTAATCATAAATAAGGAATAAATTTCAGATTCAATTAAAATTTGTAAATTTCTTGAAATGTTTTGTCAAATGAATAATTGCCTATGAAAGAGAATTGTTATTTCTATTAATAAGAGTAATTCATAAAGTTAAATGAAAAAAAATAATTTAATTTCTAGATATTTACTCAGAATGTGAGGCAAGAAGAATGCTTAATTTGAGTAACTTCAGAATGTGACCAAATGGAGAGCTTGAAGTGTGAGGATATTAAAAACAGGTGCAATTTTTTATGTATGAAATAAAGCCTAAAATACATTCTAAGAGTATGTAATGTAAATGATGAAATTCCAGCTACGTCAAATAATTATAAAATAATTTTGCCAAACAAATTGCATAAATCAGAAATAAATAAAATGGAAAAACAAATTTTAAAAATTTTAAATAGAATTTGATATTTTAAATAAAGTTCAAAAACTGTTAGTACACCAAAAAAACTTTATAAAATATATTAAAAAAATATTTTTTATCAACTATTCGGAATTTATAATTATTTATAGATACTTTTCAACAAAAAGCAAATTTCTTTTTTGTCCTTATTCTCTAAAACAGCATTTCAATTATATTTTAAACGAATCCAGGAAGCGATGTAAAGTAAATTCATTTAAAAAAAATTATAAATATTGTTTTACTCTCATAAATAAAAAGAATATGTAGAATATTAAGATGTGTTTCACCATTTTATTAAAAAACTAAATATCCAATTTGATTACATATTTATTAAAAAATATTAAATAAGTAATATACATTGAAACAATTATTCTTATTTGTTAGAAAAAGAAATGTAAAGAACATGTTTCCTTTTATATCTCCTTTATCACTGCGACATAGCATTCTTTTAAGTCAGTAAAATACGACAATCTTTATTGAAAATCAATTTTTCTTCACAATTTCGCTTTTGTAATTCTCTAAACACTAGATATTCGAATCAGTGCAGTTAAAATCTACATTAAAGTGAAATGAAAATATATAGTTAAGATTAAATAAATATTTTCACTAATTGGCAGAATTATAAAATATTCATGTAATAACTTCAATATTTATCTTATTTTGTAGGAGATTTGAAAAATTTAACTTTAAAATCAATAAAACAATTTTTTTTATTATGAAAATATAAGAGTAAAACATATGATAAATTTCAAGATATTTACTTAGTTCAGGAAAATGCGTATATCAAATCATATTAGTGGGAATTTTTTAAATTTTCATTTAAAATCGCGAAAACCTAACATTTTTACAGGGGTTTTTACTTAAGTACATAACAATATGTGCACTCAAGCGCCGTATAATTCTGAGTTTCGCGATTTTTTGGCTGATAATCTTATGTATCTGGCAACCAAATTTTTATTACGTTATAGATATGTAGAGCTATAAGAATTATGCACAAAATTCTATTTTGGTAATCTTAGTATTTACATAATCGGGCATGACACGATACGTCATCTTGGCAACATTTATTCATCCCCAAAAAATTCAGAATTTGAAACCATGGATCATACGGCACCTGTGCCCAATATGTGTTTATATTAACGTATTCCATTATATGTAATCATTACCTGAAATACTTAAAAAAGTTGAAGCATGAATTCTATTCATATAAATATTATATGTTCTTAGAAAAAGTTCATTTCTTAAATATTTTTCCTCTTTAAACGTCAGTTGAACTAGTAAATGGAAATTATTAACATTTTACAAAAATATTTTTTAAAAAAAGTGAAACCAATTGCTTAATGTATCATCATAATAAGCACAAATAAAAAATTTTCATTGTAGTAACATAGATTAATTTTTTTCTATAGCTTTCATTAATAATCGAAAAATCATCAAGAATTTATTTTTTTATGTTGAAATATAAATAATCTGTAATATCAAAGTCATTTGAGTAATAGTATTCTTTTTTATTAACTATTTTTTATAAATTAAAAACATTCATAAATAGGAAATCAAACAGTTACAGTTACTTTGAGAATGATGGCGTTTGTTTATATTCGTACACAGAAGTTTCTTTTAAATTATGCTACCTTTTCAAAAGCAAGTTCGTATATTCTTTATTTCATTTTATCTTTTGTTGATATATTTGATATAAAATGTTAATAAATAACGTATTTCACATTATTAATATTTTTGAAATAATTGGACAATACATAAATTAGATTATCATTGTTATGTAAATAAGACTCCTCTATGTGACATTATAGTTTTAATAACCACGCACCAAGTTTAATGACAGCGCCGTTTAAAATAGAATATAACATTATTGATAATTTTCTCAAATATTTATAAAATCAACCTAAATATCCCCTTCAGAAAAATATTTGATGATGTCAAATTAATATAGCGCGAATTTTAATATTTTAATCTGATGATCATTTACATACTTACAAAAACAGTTTAACTCTATTTATCACCACAATAATAGGATTGTATTCTAAAAACATGACAGAAATATAAAAATAGAGACACAGCATAGTATTAGAATCTACTTTCATCAATATTATATTACACTTTCATAAAAATTATATTTTACGTTCATTAAAATTACATTCTACTTTCATTAAAATTACCATCTACGTTATTTAAAAATACTGAATTTAATGACGTGGAATATAATTTACCAATTTCTGTATTCAACCATATAATTTCAGGATCACTTTTATAGTTTTTTAAAACTTTTATAGATCGAAACTATTCTTAAAAGTTTTATTCTAATCACATTTTCAACAGAGAAAAATTATTTTGTCATCCTCGGAATAAATTCATTAACAACAAGAATTATTTGCAGCCCTTGAATTTCGTCGCTCGAGAAAGGTTCTTAGAATTCCTTTTCAACCGGTAGCTTCCATTCCATTCACAAACTAAGCATCATTTTCCGTCTGAAGTACTTCCCAAAGGAATCGTTCTATCATAAAAGAAAGTTAATCGTATTGCAAAAATCTCTTTGAGAAAGTTTTAAGTTCTCATCAAATCGATTATTCTTTACTTTTATTAATATAATTACATTAAAATTGTAGAAAAGGATAATTAAATTTAAAGTATCAGAGTAATTTACGAATTTTAGTGCTTTAAAGGAAATATTTTAAAATAAATGCGAATTTAACACGAAAAAAGCTGCTTAAAAAATTTACGGCACATTAATAAATGTGAAAATATTTGTTATATACTATTTTAGAAAATATAAATTACTTCCCTCTTTTTTAGCCAGTAACTATTGGATTCAATGAATTACTGCACCACTAATTATTCTGATATTAGGTGGAAACATATTTCTTTCCAGTAAACCAATATAAAGATGTCAATTTAAATTTTATATTAATTGAAATCAGTCACATTTACTGTTTTAATAGTCTAAGTTTAATAAACCCCTTACCATCTTTAAATAATCATGAAAAACATAACTAAGAAATAAGTAATGTAGTTGTTGTTTTTACTAATGACTCTTGGACAATCCAAGCTCGCTATGCCTTGACTATGGGAATTTAAGTCAATCGGGAGCGTCTTTCGTTTTAATCAGAGCACCATGAATGTGAAAGTACGACTTTGCTCTACACACATGCCATAGAGACCCGTTTATAGAGTAGGCAACCATTCACACCTCATTCATACAAGAATAAGGACAAAAACAGTATAGATAGAGAGAGATAGTACAGCCAATGCCCGTACCAGGATTCGAACCCAGGACCTCCTTATCCACAGTTTGGCACGCTGACCACTTCACAAGTTGGGCGACAAGTTATCTAGTAATATATTTAAGGTAAAAATTATTTATATAATTATTTTCCTATTTATCTAAAAATAAGCATTAAAAATTATGCATAAATTAAAATAATTGCGTTATTGGTAGTTTTTAAATAACGAAGTCAGTTCTTTTCAGTAAAATTATAACGAGAAATCATAATATATTATGCACTAAATTATGTTATTTCTTCACTTAATAAAAACCAATAAAATATTTGAATCGTTCATACATTCATCTTTACTGTAAATAACATAAAATGAGTACTTAATGTTAAAGTTTTACTAATTTGAGAGTATAAGAAATGTATTGAAATATTAACATGAAATCATAATCTTATGCGACTCTAAATTATTATGAAAGAGTTTAAACATGATCTTCTACAATAAACTTAATGTAAAAGGAAAAACAAATTCCGAATATGTGTGTACGTGTTTATTTTTAAATCTATAGCATTCAAAACCTTCCTTATGAAACTTCAAAAATATTTTCTTTTTTCTTTTCAGAATATATATATATATATATATATATATATATATATATATATATATATATATATATATATATTCTGTAATTCTGCAGTTATAAGTATAATGATATTTTAAGATTACATTAAAGTCCTTTTAATGGAAATGGTACTTACTATCTCCAGTAAGAAGACAATCAATACCAAGTGATTATAGTAAGAAGCTTACGGTTTTAGGAAACCATAAGCAATGATCATCCGACACATTTCAACTTCAAACACTGTTATTTGAATTTCACAGGATAGTTTAGAGTGTCTCTTACATAATCCTAAAGTAAACAACGAGAAATTTCTTGACAGTTAATAGAAATAAAGTGCAAAAGAAAGCATTAATCTTAGCTCCATCATTCTTGTTTCTTAAATCATGATAACCTAATAAGACCAAAAAAAATACCAATGCAATATGCAAGCTTTATATATTTTACGCTAATGTTTTTTTCCGGAATTATAAACTTGCAAAACTCATTAATTTACAGATGATCTCAAATATAGATTGAACGCAGAATTTTAATTTTTTTGACACCCCTCTTTACTTTTTGATTATACATTAATAAAATATTAATATTTGAGTTTGAGATAATTGAAATTAGATGTAGCGAAAAAATAATCATAAAAAAACGTTTGTAATAACGAGTAAATCCTTTAACAATTTACCAAAATGATATTTAATAAAACAAAGTAATTTATTTTTCCACATTCAGTAGTAATTGTTGATTACTTTTAATTGTTAAATATCAGTAAAAAGAAACAAACAAAGATCATACAGGTATATTAATAATTATTCGCAGACATTATAACTGGTTCTTGAAAAATGCAATCAACATAAAAGAAAATTCCCATTCATTCTGTAAAAATTGAATTGACGTAAATTTCTAATGTCAACATCACTAGATGTGAGTCATTTTATATTTAGAATTTAAACTTCAATTTCATCACATGTTTGATATTCTTCAGAGCTCCATATTTTCTTAAATTCTTTTATTCGAAAGTAATTTAACACTAGTCACTTAAAAATTTCAAAAAGTCTAATTTATGCCGATGATTTTGAAATATAAACAAAAAAATGTTAATTGTATTATTCAACAAAGAACAATGTTATATAAAGTTCCTTTGCAGTTATAGAATCTTTATTGTATTCATATTTTTATATATTTTCTTTTATATTTACATATTCTTCTGATATAAATGAAGTTCATTTATTCTGTACAGTTTAAGCAAAAAAAGAATTTGATGAATAAATAAATTATTATTCGAAATCACGGATCTTCTAAATTTTCAGTATTTATTTTTCTTTTATATATATCTTATATAAAAGAAAAATAAATTTCTCTTAGAAATATAGAATGTAATATTTAAAATATTTGCCCCTACAAACAAATCCAGATTTAACTCTTTTCCTCATTATTTTATAAAGATTTTTCATAAATAACAGTGATATACTCCACTTTTCATATATTATTCATTTTCACATATACTTTAATCCAAATGTTAGTATAAAATAAAAGTATGCGACATATAATAGAATATAAATTTATGTATATCATAATATATATATATATATATATATATATATATATATATATATATATATATATATATATATATATATATATATATATATATATATATATATATATATATATATATATATATATATATATATATATATATATATGTATAATTAATATTTTTATGCACGCATTCCTTTTCTTTCTATTAGCCGTTATAAAATATAGTTTTAGGAATAAAATAATAAATTCTATTTTAGAAAAATAACGTTAATTTAATTTTTGATTTAGAGATACTTTATTTACTAATAATTAAATAACGTGTCGTATTATTTACGAGTAAATATAATTTTTATAGTAAAAAATCCATGAAAATTTTAATTTCATACATTAAGATTGATATTTTAATTTACTTTTAGTAAAATATGTTAATAAATTTAGAAACATTGTTTCTAGTGTTTGTTGAACAAAAACCTTTGATTTTTTAAAGGTTTTAATAGAAAAAAAAGATAGAAATATGAGTAAAGATAGTTGAAAATTAGTGCTTTCGTTCATGTAACGTTCGTTATTTTAATGCTTAAAAGTAGTCGCTAAAAATAAATATTTTAAAGCCAATGACCAAAATTATTTCGTATGGGTGAAAATTAAATACGAAAGTAATTGCTAAATCAAAAATTTCCTTAATTTGTAAAAAACTGCGAGAATAACAAAATATATATTATTCAATGTTTCACTTTCATCGACATTTTTTACTAGTTGTATTGTAAAAACGAGGCAAAACGTTATAGTTTTTCTCATTTAAAATTCGTATAACTCTAGTAATTGAAAGTGAAATTTTTCCTTTTAAAAATTATTTTATTATTACTATATAACCTTTTTTATTATAAAATAAAAAATTGCATATTCTGTAGAGTTTCAGCAGTTAATTTTCAAACTTTATAGTTAAGATTTTTAATTCCTTTTAAACTTTCTCCAAAAAGTATAAATTTATAATGACTTTTGAAAGACTGGTAATTATTGTTATAGAAGTTAAAACATGAATTCAATGTTATTGTAAAATCTCTATTGAATAATAATTCATAGAAATATTTATTTCATAGCAACTGAAAAGAGTTTAATATTTTCCTGCAAATTAGGAATAAAAATGTTTAGATATTTTATTAATTTTTACTAAACATTTAATTTATTATTCCATAACATAGTAAATAACCTATGCAATTGCACCAAAATTAACATAAATTATTATTAAATAACTTTTATAATGTACTATTTTGTATTAGTTTTTATAACTGAATTTCAAAAATTTTAGTTAGTTATATTTCTAAAATCCTAAAACAAGTTTAAGAATTGCTGTTATATCTACTCATGAACGTAATTAAGCTTCTTTTTAAGCAAACAAATTAAAAGTATGCATATATACATTATTGAAAAAGTGTAGTAAAAGAGATTATGGGTTAATTAAAATTGTTTCACCTTTACTTAAAATTATACAATGCATACAGATGTAAGAAACATTCCCCGAATTATTGCGTTTTCATTGATAATATTTTTCCCCATTAATTTAAGTTTTGATACCACCCACCATTTAAGAAGCTTCATTAATATTTCTATTAAATCAGAGGAAAAATTATAAAAAATATTTTCTTCGAACCACATTCAAACTATTTTTACAATGGCTTGTTAACGGTTATTTAATTAGATTTGCCTTAAATATTAATATTTTAAGTAATAACATTTCTGAAGAATTTGTATGCATATTTATAAATATAAGCATTATAATCTAGTATGATTCTTATAGCAAATTAGAAAACATCGATTATTTTATGAGAAAAATTTATAACAACATTCCCAATTAAATACTTATTTGCATTTCTTCATTAACTTTTTTGTTAGATTTTTGAATAAATAATTATGTTTTGTTTAAAGATGCTTAAAGTTCTCTCTGTATTTTCATTACTTTTTTATTATTCTATATTCGAATTTGCATATTATGTGATGCAACTGAATTTTAAATGTTGTTCTTAGATTTTGTGCATATTTATGTTTGGAAATATTATTATTAAAATATAGTTTAAAACAGTCAAAACATCAATTGGGATCAATAATTTAAATCCTAATTTAAAAATTTTGAATTCATTATATTTAATAATGGAATCTTGTTTAATTGTTTTTGTATGTAACATGAAATTTACTAAAAATGTTTCTTTGAAAATTTTAAATTCAGAAATTTCTTATTTATCTGACAAATAATTGTACGCTATGGCTAAATAAGAATTGTGTATTTAAATTTGACTATTTTAGAGTACATCGTAATATTTAGCAATTACTGTTGTGTAATAGATAAAGATAAGCCAATTTTCACATAAAAGTTTTCCATAAAAAGCTTTCATAAAATTAACTTGAATTTTATTTAAAATGTACTATTTACATAAAATTTGAGCAAAATTAACCTATTTTAACATTTAATAACATATTATAAAATTATTTATCTCATATATTTTAAATTAAATCATATCTAAAATGAAAATAAGTTCCAATCCAAATATTCTAAAACAACTTTCCTTGCTATAATAATTTTTAAAATAGATAGCATATTACTTCAGTATAAGGCAAATTTTATGAAACTGAAACGATTTCTTATAATTTTTAATAATCTCTCTCTCTATATATATATAAACACTTTTAAAATTTACGCCAGTAAATTGCGTAATTAATTACTTAATTAATTACTCAATACCACCCAACTTGTCTAGTGGTCAGCATGCCTGACTGTGGATAAGGAGGTCTTGGGTTCGAATCCCGGCTCTTGCAGGGATGTATTTGCTCTATCTATCCTATCTCTTCCTTGTATGAAGGAGGTGTGAATGGTTGCCTACCCTATAAACGGGTTCCTATCTATGTGTGCACTGAGTAAGTCTGACTCCACACCAAAAATGGTTCAGTTGGAAAAGTTTAGCAGCGCACCCCATGTTGCCAGCTAGGCTGGCATGACAACAAAATTACTTTTCAATAAAATGTTTTATAAATATGAAATAATTTTTAACCATTTCATTTTTATGATATTTGCTGTTGTTATTTTGAAATGCGTTTTGAGTACATAGAATGAAAAATCTTATGATCTCTTGATCATAAGGCTCGATTAATGAATAGCAGGCACAAATATAATAAATTATAAAACTATAGAATTCAATACATTTTAATTAAAAAATTAGCAAATTAAATTCCGATATTTTAAAAAATTCTTGTTTTGAATTAAATTACAGAAAAACACAAAGTTAGAAATCGGAATAAAAAATATGATACCGCTTTTTTGTATCGCACAACTAATATAAATAAAAGCATGCAGAAGTATGATTTTATTTAAGAATACTTCTCACCTCATATTCTCCTTTATTATTTCTTTACTATATTATATTTATCATTTTTCTTCACTCAACTGTATAATGTTCTCTTTAATTTAATCTGAATATTTAAAATATTAAACATGCACAGTTAGATCTTACAGAATACAACACATTTAACCTCTATTTTTGTTACAGAAATTAAAAATAACTTCTTTTGTTAAGCATAGTAATAACATAACACAATAATAGAATTTTGATACACTCTTAAGATTTTGAAATATTTACTTTCAATTTTAACAATAACGTGATATAAATGAAACTATATGATTTTCACTATATTCAATAACTTACACTTTATTTTTTATGAAAATAAAAAATTAAGAATTAAATTTACTAATTTATTCTATGATAAGGTACTAAACTGAGTCGCAATAAAAAATAAAAACAGTAATCTGTATTGTAAATTGTGTTTTTATCCGGAAAATGTTTTTAAAATTCAATATTATATATTTTAGTACATTTAGTACAGTATTTTAGTAAATCTTCTTTCATTATAAATAAAAATTGTAAACATTTAAATAAACTTACGAAATAATTAGATAAACTTAATTGATTATATGTAACGAATAATTGTATTTAAAAAAATAATGATAATAATTGGAAATTTTTTCTGACAGATTAACATTCTCTAATATTTATATATTATTCTATAAAAATTCATTTCACAAACTATGCTTTAAATCATATAGCTTAAATAAATTTTTAAAAAAGAATTAATTAAGAATTTTTATAAAACTTAAATTGTCATCAAATTTATTGGTGAACATGCAATATAATGTGATTTTAGCATATATTATAGTAATCTGTAAGTAGATATACGTACTAATTTCTATAAATAGAGCAATCTTCATTGATAATAAATGAAAATTTATCTTCAAAGCGATGAAACATTCAATAGAAATGGGTTGAACTCTGACATTTTGATGAACGGCATATTGTATTCTCTTTCCACTTGTAAACTTGTCTTCTGTTAAATATTAGCATGAATCCAAAGAAAATTGCAACAGATAATATTTGTTTAATAAATTTTAGTAAACTATACAAAATCATTTTTTAAAATAATTTAATAAAATTTTATAAAAAAAAACTATGTTAAAAAAAAAAACAATATCCACTTGAGTCAAAAAAATTTAAGCAAATGGCAAGGAATATTATGTATAAAATTAATGATAATAAACATTTTTTTGTAATTATCATCATAATTTTTGTCATCATTTCTCATATATAAGTGAGTTATAAAATGGATGAAAATAATTCTTTTAGGTGGTAAATATAAATGTATAATAAGTTCCTACTAAGTAATTTGTTAATATTAAGGCATAAAAAAGAGAATATTAAAACATTTTTTTATATTTTAATCAAATACTATACATAAATATGTTTCTCAAATTCAAAAATATGCCTTTTCAACATAATGTCTTATAAATGATAAAATTTTTATTGATAATTTTAAGAGAACTTTTACTTAAAGGAAATTTCGAAATAAAGGCAAAAGCATTCATAAAATGTATTAGTGAAAATTTTTGTTTCAGAATACTTTTAAGCTTTTTTTCGCACACACACAACCTAGATTTTATAATTATGTAAATGAACTAATTTAATGTATTATAAAATTGGTTGAAAAATTAGAATAAATTCTAATTTCGCAACCGATTTTATGATAGTTTAAATTAGTTCAAATTACTTTTGAAGTGGGGATGAATATATTTGCAGTGAAAAATAGATTTTTGCTTATAATCTTTTACCATTTTCCATGCATTTTGTTAGCTTAAATCTTTCAATATACATTAATATTAATTTCAAGTGAATAATTTAAGTACAAAAATTATTCCATTAATTCAAATTTATTATATAACTTGATTTTAAGTATTCAATAATAGTGAATTATAGTTAAATTAATTTTAATGATTTTTATTGATATGTATAAAATTTTTAATTCTAAAGAAACGATATACATAACCGAATTATAAATTATTAAACAATACAGTTAATAAAACATATAACTTATTATTCTTACATTTTGCAATAATATTTAGCAAATTTTTCACGAAAATGTATAAATTAATTTATAGTTTCCTATCTTATTTAGTATTTTTCTCGTAAATAATATTAAAACCCTTTTTTACATAATAAAATAAAGTTCATGAAAAGAAAATGATACTCGCACACATTTATACTTAATATGAAACTTAAAACTACACAAAAATTTTTTTTATAAAATTTTGGGTATACTTTTAAGTTTACGCGAATTAAAGTAACCCTAACTCTAAATGAAATGTTTATTTAAGTTAATAAAGCTTCCATTTTTGTCATAGTTGGAAAAATTCACTCTCATAGTTGAAAAATATATAAATACATTTTTCTATAACAATAGTTTTTTTTCATATTGAAATTAGTTAACTCCATAATATTTCTGACATCTTCCTGGAAAAGTCATGGGAATCAATATTAATTAAAAATATTTAACAGGCTTAGTAATAACATTTTTCATTCTACTGTGAATAAATTGGCAGCAAAAAATTAACACATTACATTACAATACTGTTATATGAAGTTCACATTTAATATTTCTGATTACAAAACTGTTCTTTATCAGCAACGAAATGCAATAAACTTCTTATCTTAATATTCTTTTCAGTTGAAGAATCTAGTTGCGTAAATGATTAGTTGAATGAGAATTAGTATAATATTATTTTAAAAACAATTTGCCAATATTTTTCCTCAGATTTCTAAATTTATGAAAGCAGACACAGATATGCATATATGCACAGACACATGCATGTAGATACAGATATGAAGTGAAGTGATCATGTATATATATTCATGGTAACAAAACAAATTTTGATATTTGAGTTTAAATTATATAAAAGAAAATAGTGTTTAATTTAACATAATAGATATTAATGCAGAATTTTAAAATATGCTGAATTGGAAAAGATATTAATACGGAAAAAAGGATCAAAATACTTTTTATAAGAAAATATTTTCATATCTGATGTATTTCTGTAGAATAATTAACCAGAGAAACTTTAAAAGAGTAACGTTTTAAATATGTCCATAATAAGTAATGGATTAACATTATCCTATTTCAATAGCAAAACAGTGAAAAGCCTTTAGAAAAACTAAAATCTTGCTAAAAGTAAGAATATTTGTAAAATAATCTGTGTTATCGATTGTTTAGTATATTTTTTAAATCAAATCATTGTATGGGAGAAAATAAATCAAAGAAAGTATATTTTGAAGCATTCTTCCTATTACATTGAATTAATAACTTCTAGCTCAAGTGTTAGGTAACAGCCTAGCTATGCACCAATAAATGTCACATCAAAAATTAATCCTCAATAATAAAAACACCTAGAATTTAAGTTTATATTTTGTTAGAATAAATTAAGCTTAAGATCCTTTAACCATGTACACAAAAACACGCAGACATTCTTAGACTTTAAATTTATTTCTAATTAATCATACTTTGAAAGATGTTGTATTAAAATAAATTCTTGCCATCATACCACACAATATTTATTACAAATTTGTATTTGTATAATTTTCTCCTCAGTGTTTGCTAATTTATTTTAAATTCATTTCTTAGAAATATGTCATTAAACGTGTAATGTCTTTCATAATTTAAATTCATTTCCATTGTGTAGAAATGTGTTTATGAGAATTTATTACAAAATCAGTAGTGTAACGTTTAGGAGGCTCAAAAATTTCTAACTTTCATAGTTGAAAATTAGTTATAAGAAATAATATTAGTGAGAAATACAACTTCCTTTTGTAATACGTAACTGCCTAAAAATTTTTTTCATTTATAATTTATTTTCACATTTATTAATTTATTCATTAAATTAAATTCGTTTGCTTAGTAGCTCATTGCATAACAATAATGTAAAATAAATAAATACCGCTGACAACCGTAAATGCGTACACCCTGAAAAAAACATGCAAATAACATGAAATTTACTACATCCATTAGCGTAGGTGACATGACGACATGCATCAGCCCAGACGCTCTTTCAAATCACTTTCAAAGCGCTATTTAAGGACTGGAAATAATTTCGACGATTTCAAGTTTGGCAATTGTGATTTTCTTATGGTTTTTTTAATGATCAAGTCTATGTCTTTTGTAGAAAACAGCTATCATTTTGTGATCAAGTGTCCGAATTCGACAAAGGAAGGATAGTGGCCTACCGAGGTTGTGGATTCCCTTTCAGAGAAATCGGTAGTCGGTTGGACGAAATCAAACAACTGTAATGTGGATATGCGGTGTTGTAGCCAGTTGTCCTTCCTTACTTTTACGGCTTACCCACAGCCTTATTTCAACAGGATAAGACGCGACCACACATGGCACGCATTGTCCAAGCGTTCCTAGACAATCGCCAGATCGCTTCCATCACCGGTTCGCTCTCCGGACCTTTCGCCTATAGGAAACAAGTGGTCCATGTTTGCTCAATGATTGACCCAGATTACATCCCCAGCTTCCACACCAGATCATCTTCGGCAACGTGTGGAAACTGCTTGGTCTGCTGCTCCCCAAAACACATCTAAAGTCTCTTTGAATCAATGCTAAGGCGTGAGGCAGCAATGATCTCCAACAATGGCGGCCATTCTGTCTACTGATTTTGACAGGAACATATTTCACAGAAGACTATAAATAAAATCTTTTGATACTTGGTCTCAACATGTTATCAATAAAAGAAATTTTCTTGTGATATCTCTTGTCTTTCCTATTGTTGCAATTTGGGTGGCCAGCAATGTATTTCGAAGTAAAATGCATTAAAAAAACTCCAAAGCCAAACCAAGGAGAATAAAAATTTCAATATTTACTAATTCAAACCTCGAAAACACTTCTAATCAAACGACTAAATAATTGCAATAACAGTATGTTTGTAATGTTTATGTTTGATGTATATAGCATTTCGACAAGTGTAGTTGTTTACTAATTACACATATAAAAATATTCAAGGAAAGAACAATTTTTATTATACTAGATCGAGATTATTCTGACTTCATTTAAGCTTCTAGCAAAAAAAAACTATTACATAGGAAGAGAAAAATAAAATTAAAAAATTATGACTTCTTTAAAAGTTTTGATTAATTATTTAATAAATGTGTAAACTGGAAATACTTTTTTACAATATGATTAACAAAAGCATCGCCGCGCGCCCTGTCTAGTGGTCAGCGTCCCTGACTACGGATAGGGAGGTCCTGGGTTTGAATCCCGGTTCGGTCATGATGTACTTTCTCTCTCTATCTATCCTGTCTTTGTCCTTTCCATGTATGAATGGGTTGTGAATGGTTGACTACCCTATAAACAGGGCCCTATGGCATGTGTGTACTGAGGAAGTCGGATTTCACAACAAAATAGGGTTCAGTTGAAAAAAGTGGAGCAGCGCACCCTATACTGCCAGCCTAGCTGGCACACGACAACAACAACGAAAGTATAAGCAATTAATAATTTTGAATAGTTCTACACTTCATGCAAAACAATTTTATAGAAATACAAATAAACCTAAAATAAAAACTATATTTAAAATCTATTCAGATGCAAAAAACTGCAAGCTAAAAATGCATTTTATTAAAAAAAAACTGTTTAAAATATGAATTAACACTTCTTATTCATTTTTCGAAAAAGGAAAACACAAATCTCTATTCTGTTTAAGAACACGCCACACAATCATGAATAATGTTACCTACTTAAAATGGTTTTATATTCCCTTTAAGAACTAAAACGAAGATAATAATTATCTGTTTGAAAGAGAAAATAGAAGACGGAAAAAGGCCTTCCACTTTACGAGCTTCCCACTCCATTGCAACAGAAAGTTCCATTTTTAGGTAGTCGTTAGAACAGAGAAAACAAGCTATTTGAATAGCAAAGCAATATATCGTTTGAGTGCTGTGCAGAAAGAATGCCTATAAAAAAATCTTCAGAATACAAATGCTCTCTTCTCTTTTAACTGTGAATGTCTGTGTTTACATGTAAAGGTAATTTCGTAAATCTTCTTTCCTACGTCATGCCTAATTCTGAAAATAAATGAAAAAATAACTTTTCGAATTCAATGAAATCATCTGACGCATGATGTCTGTCATCTTCGAACGCTATTTTACAAAGACGCAGGTTATTTTTTTAAAGTATTGTAAATTTGTAATTTACCATAGAATTAAAATATTTTTAAAGGAAAATAACAAAAATTTAAAAAACCATAACAATGCTTAAGAACGTATTCAAATTAAAAAAATAAAGCCCTAACTTACAGCTAAGGCATACGCAATACTTATTTTCATTGGTTAAAAATATATTGGTATTCATTTATTTTCCAAATGAACTTAAGTCAAAGTCTAAAATAATTTACTTGCATAAAAATTTCTTACAAAACAGAAATGTACTTTTATTGCAATGTCTGTATTGGATGTTTTGAAAAAATACCTAGTTCAAGCGAAAATATTTTAATCATTTCACACTATAAACGCTTACATTTACAATCTATATTTAACTTATGTTTTTCAGACAAAAAAAAATTATAAGTAAATAATAATGATCCTCTATAAAAAATTGATAAATTAATTTAAAAAAAGTATAAAGACTAAAATTGAAGACACATTTGAGTGTCATAAATAAAGTTGATTAATTATTATGAAATTAAAATTGAAAATATTATTTATTTTTCGATATAAATATTAATTGAATTTTCCTCTTTCATTTCATATACTAATGCACCAATAGCTTTTGTCACGGATAAATGTACCAAGAGCATTTTTAAACTTTGCAATTCTTAATCTTCTTCACGCCAGAAAAAGTTGTTTTAACCAAAATTTATGTTCGGTGGCATCAATAGAAATCGCGTCTTTTGGATGTACTTTAGTCTAGCATCCCGTCCTCCGCTATTTCATGATTGATATTTACTTTCTTCATGTCAATTTATTTTAATTATTATTAATAAAATTTCTGTATTTACAGACTATAAATAACACAATTTTAAGTTTGTCAATGCCGCCCAACTTGTCTAGTGGTCAGCGTGCCTGACTACGAATAAGGAGGTCTTGGGTTCGAATCCCGATTCAGGACATGGATGTACTTTCTCTTTCTATCTATCCTGTCGTTGTCCTTTCCTTGTGTGAATGGTTGCCTACCCTATAAACGGGTCCCTATGGCATGTGTGTACTGAAGAAGTCGGACTCCATACCAAAATAGGGTTCAGTTGGAAAAGTAGAACAGCGCACCCCATGTTGCCAGCCTGGCTGGTACACGACAACAACAACAAATTTGTCAATGAACCAACTGATATAAAACTGTCATTCTGCCAATGATGAGTATCCAATCAAAACTATGTAAACTCAATACCTTCTAATATTTAAACCTTTTCTTATTAATAGATGTTTTTTGAATAAAAGAATCACTCAACATTTCTTGACGAAAATAATTATTGATTATTTCTTATAATATCCAATAACTTAGTAAATGTCTGAAATCATTTTCTTACATTCTGAAATTTTACTTACATTTTTAACATAAATTTAGAAATAGCTTAAAGGATTTCAATAACTAATATTTTTGACTTTTTTACGTTATTCTTCTGAATTTGTGGTCACACAATATCAACATTTCTAAATAGTAATTCAATAAGTCAATATATTTCTATTCAGTAATTAAGATTTTGTTTTTTTCTATAGTGAAAATTTGAATTTGATAAAAAAAAAATTTTTACTTGCTCATTAATTTTATGTTAAATTTGTCTAATTTTATTGAATACTTTTTGAAGTGAAATGTTTAAAAACAACTGTAAAACAGTTTATACATATCATTTGAAGAAATACATTACCACGCGGTTAACAGTGACTTTACTTAAGTGGATTTCATTTGAGATTTACCAGAAGAAAAGTAATAACAGTAGACAAATATAGACTTTTTCTTCTCAGAAGATGTTTCGTACTTGATTTATTCCGTAGGAATTTTAATATGTTTATAAAATATTCTGCCCACAAATGTATCAAATTAGATTGCATGCAAAGAGCAAATAAAGCTATTTGTTGCTTTAGCTAAGTGGCAATGTAGGAAATGCAAAACTACATCTCTTATTACATAGAAGACCGTTATGATAACAAACAGTAGCTCTAATTGGTTCCACATTTTTATCTCCAAAAAATGACAAAGACACTATCTCACACACAGCATCTTTTTAACATATCTTTTATTTTGTAACTATATAATTTGTTTTATAATGATAAAAAGGCATTCTATGCTTAATTAATTTTCGCAACCGTGCATTATGTGTTACCGAAATGTTATGAAATTTATGCAAAGGAATGAACTTAGCATTTGAATTTATCTACAGTAGATTCCACATAAATCTTCAAAGCTACATTTACTAAGAAAGAGTTTAAGCTGAATAACGAAATCTGCATATCAAAGAATTTGCAGGAATTGTGTAATTAACAATATTATATTTCTGAAACATTAATAAATTGTGGAGCAGGTAGTATAAAAATTTTTTACTAAAATGTATTTGTAGATTTGAGATTAACTACTACTTTTGATATACGGTATTTGAAAGATATAGTTATAAGTCATACTCGAATGAATTATAAGCAGTTATCATAAATGGGAAGGATAAGTCTCGTGAGAGTCACAACAAAAGTGGTTTGTATCTGACATTTTTCTTCTGAAATAAATTAATTAAACAGGAAATGTGTGTTGATGTCTCCACTTTTTGCTTTCATTTTTATGTATGCTTGGAATTTTACTTTGATGAATTTTACTTTATGACGAGTGAATTTGCTCACTATACATGAATCTCTCTCTCTCTCTCTCTCTCTCTCTATATATATATATATATATATATATATATATATATATATATATATATATATATATATATATATATATATATATATATATATATATATATAATATATAAACATAATATACAGGGTGATTATAAAAAAACTTTGCCAACATCTGCACTTCTAGCGTCCATTCTATTTAACCGATCGAGATGATATTTCAAATATAGTTCTTTTGAGATATGCGCTCGAGATTCTGTGAATGGCAACACAGTGGCTCTCGCGGTTACAGTTATAGTGACAGAAACTCGAAATTTTCGAATGGCAACGTCTACTTTTTACCATCGCAAAATGTTCAGCACATGCGAAAACCCTAAATAGCGTTGAAACGGTACCGATATGTCTAAAAACGGACATGTTCTGCAAACACAAAAAAGAGTTCTGAAAACCGGCCAATAAAACACTATCTGGGCGCATGCAATAAATTTGCATGTGACAGAGTCAAGAAACCAATCACAGAACGCCGGTCGCCAGATATTCAGCTTAGGAAACCTATAAAATACCAAGCGGGTATGCGAAGTCGTCATTCGGGAACTCGCACATGCCGACGATATGAGTCTTCCTATGAAAGTTCGTGGTGAATTGATCAAACTCTATTACCAAAATGGGATGAACGCTGCGGAAGCCTTGCGTGTGTATCGCCGCAATCATCGACAACGAAGCGGCCCATGTACTCTGCAAGCTCTGCGTGATTTAGTGCGGAAATTCGAAGATACAGGCTGCACCTGTGACAAACAGCGTTCCGGACGGCCAACTGTTTCTGAGGACGTTGTCATGGAAGTGCACCATACAGTGACTGCAGGACACACAGAAACCGCAAGAGGCATAGCGCGCGTGTTGGATATTCCGAACTCAACGGTCCGCAAGCTCTTGCGCTCGGTACTTCACATGTTTCCCTATCGGTTCCAGCGCGTCCAGATGTTGGAGCCGGGTGACCCACAACAACGTCTGGGCTTCGCAAATGCATTTTTGTTACGATATGATGCGGATAACGACTGGCCACTTCGCATACTATGGACGGACGAGGCACATTTCACCTTAAATGGCAGCATTAACACAAAGAATTGTGTGCACTGGGGAGAGACGAATCCTCATGCTGTGGCGCCAGTACCATTATTTGACGCCAAAGTGACTGCGTTGTGCGGCATTACAGCTACATTTGTTCTGGGCCCGTTCTTCTTTGAGGAAATGACCCCGACTGGCCCTGCAACATGTTCTGTAACGGGCCCTCGGTATGCAGCCATGCTGAAAAATTATGTCTTACCGGAGTTGCGTCGGCTGAATGCACTCAATGACATTGTTTGGATGCAAGATGGCGCACCTCCACATATAACGAGGTCAGTTAAAAGGCTCCTGGATCAGCATTTTGGTGATCGCATCATCTCACGCTATTATCCTTTTCCGTGGCCTGCGCGATCCCCAGATCTGACGCCTATGGATTTCTGGTTTTGGGGCTATCTCAAATCCAGAGTTTATCTGTGCAATCCTCAAACATTGTCGGACTTAAAGGATTCTATACGGCGTGAGATTGGAAACATCCCTCGTGCCATGTTGCGTGCAGCGACATTGTCCACCGTCTCCCGCATGCAATGCGTAATTGCCTGTGATGGCACTCATGTGGAAAATGTTTGAAATTAATAAAGATTTTTTTTTCTATGTGTTCTCATCATTGAGCAGTGTCTTGTCTCTGTCGTATGCATTATTCCTCCGTGCGCCTTGAAGAACTGTTTGTATGTGTATAACACGTCGGTTTTCGGACATATCGGTACCGTTTCAACGCTATTTAGGGTTTTCGCATGTGCTGAACATTTTGCGATGGTAAAAAGTCAGGCGTTGCCATTCGAAAATTTTGAGTTTCTGTCACTATAACTGTAACCGCGATGGGCCACTGTGTTGCCATTCACAGAATCTCGAGCGCATATCTCAAAAGAACTATATTTGAAGTATCATCTTGATCGGTTAAATAGAATGGACGCTAGAAGTGCAGATGTTGGCAAAGTTTTTTTATAATCACCCTGTATATATAATATATATACATATATAATATATAATAATATATAATAATAATAATAATATATATATATATATATATATATATATATATATATATATATATATATATATATATATATATATATATATATATATATATATATATATATATATATATATGCCGACTGATGGCTGAGTGGTTAGCGTTCCTGACTCCTGAACTGTTGGTCCCGGGATCGAATCCCGGTTCGGGCATGGATGTTTCTTTCCTTCTCTGTTCTTTCTTCTGTGATGTTGTATAAAATTGGCCGGCCCTATAAACGAGTTTGTTGTGGTATGGCGCGTGTAACACTACTCGCCTCCGTGACTTGGTTCACAGGTGCCCGCTGGGTAACGACAAATGAGTAGCAGTTTCTGGCCTTGTTGTGGCATAGGGTTCTTCATCCAAGTGGGCCCGCCGTTGGAAAAAAATATATTTTATATATATATACCGTATTTTCCTGTATATAATCCACGGATTATGTTTCGTTGTGCGTATTATACACCACTGCGGATAATCTGATAATCTAATAAAAACATTTAATCTAATATCTCCATAGAAAATCTAATATCTCCATCATAATAATCTAATATCTCCATCAGATAATCTAATATCTCCCGCCCTGATAATCTAATATCTCCATCAGAAAATAATAAAGTTCTCAAAGAAATACAGTTTATGTTTCATAAAATAAATACTAGATGGCGCCATGATTAAGGTTACTTATTTGAACTATAATTAGCATTGTCCAATTACGTTCAAGAACGAATTCAATTCCGCGGGCGATATTACAATTGCAATGGATTGATGCCATTTCACATTCTGTTTTAGCTATGGGAACATTCAAATTCTTTCATCGTCATGTGGTTGTGAAAACGCTTAAATTACACAACAAATTTAAAATGAATTGCTAGAGGAAAGGCAAATACAAAAAATGGTGACAAACGCGTTAATGTAATGTGAAGAACAAAACAGGCGCGGTACAAAAGAATGCCCCCAGATCGAAAATAATTTAATTATTATCAAAACACATATATTATTTTATTTTTATTTTATGTCTTAGCTCGTTTTAAAAGTTATTAAAAATTAAAAATTGATAAGTTTTACTAGAATCCTCTCGAATATTGATCGATATATAGGTTATCGCACACATTTAATTGAGATGGAACCAAACAGATCATTTTCATAAAAATATATTTTCCTTAAAATTTATTATATTTTTAATCATGCTGTATGTTTTTCATTTTATTTCGCACCACATTATTAGCAGTATTCAAATAATCACCGAAATAAATGAAGCGTATTATGTACAGTACATAAAATGCGATACATATACACGCGCACACATACACAGCGTTGCATAATGATAGAACCACCATATATTTTCAGCCCAGCATACAGTAATTGGAATAAATAATTGAAATAAATATTTTTATTGAAAATACACAAATAAGAATGACAATAACTAAGTAAAAACATTACTCATGTTTATATTTTCATGTAATAAAGTAAAAAATACAAATTTTAGGTCCCAAAATGATAGAACCACTTTCAGTTAATACTTTGTAAAAGCACTCTTTTTTGTTATAAGTTCAAAAACTCGATTAAGCATGCTTTCGACTAAGCGTTTGAGTATATCTGCATTCAGATTTTCCCATTCTGTAATAATGGAGTCTTTCAATTCTTGAACCGTTGAATACTGCTTGCCATTGGCGCATACGACTCTGCTTAGAATACCCCAGACGTTTTCCATGGGGTTCATGTCAGGAGAACAAGCAGGCCATTCGATTACCTGCACTCCGTTGTCCAGGACCAATTCCCAAGACGAGTTTGCAACATTGTCCTGCTAGAACTTCCAAAATGGACCTCCAATTTCTTCTCCAAAAGACAACAAATTTTCTTCCAACAAGTCTTGATAGTTTATTGCTCTCATTCGACCAGTAGGAAAAGCAATGTTAGTCCGCCCAGCATTGCCAAATCCAGCCCAAGCCATTAACGATCCTCCCCCACATTGTCGCTTAGAAAAAATGTGTCTCCTTTCGGAGATCCTTCCAATAGAATGCTCACCCGACAAGACCATCTAGATTGAATTTTATTTCGTCGCTGAACACTACTTGAGTCCACTGTTCTTTCCAAGTCCTATTCTTTAGCCCATTGCATCCTTTATCGTTTGTGAAGATCTGTCAGTCTAGGGTTGCGTTTTCATTTTCGTGTACTCAAGATGTTCGTTCCACCGAGCTATTCGGGATAAAGTTGACTTGTGAACTTTGATGGTGAGGTCTCGTGATAGTCTGTTCAATGTTTCACCAGCTTTTAACTTCTTTATAACTAACTTTCCATGCAGCTTTGTTAGATTTCGAGGTCTTCCAGTGGATCTCCTTGTCCCATATTTGGATCCAAGAAGGAGAGAAAATTATTGACCACCTGTAGTGAACGCCCAATATGTCTTGCTATAGTCCGTGAAGACAATCCTGCTTGGTTAAAAGCTGCATCTCCTTTTTCAAAATCATATTACGGTTTTTTCATACTCATACTAAGTAAAACCTTTTCAAATCAATAAACTATGCGTGTGATCATAATTAATGCAAGTAAGGTTAGGTTAGTTGATCAAACGAAGCTTTTATATACTTGTTTGTTAAAACTCAACTGCGCATGCTTCTCTGGGATCGATTATTCCACTAAAAAGTGTGGGTGGTACAGTCATTTTGCAACCTAAAATATGTATTTTTTATTTTATTACATGAAAATATAAACTTAAGTAATGTTTTTTAATTAGTTATTGTCATTCTAATTTTGTATATTTTCAATAAAAATATTTATTTCAATCATTTATTCCAATAACTGTATGCTAGGCTGAAAATGCGTGGTTGTTCCATCATTATGCAACGTGGTGTATGTATATATATATATATATATATATATATATATATATATATATATATATATATATATATATATATATATATATATATATATATATATATATATATATATATATATATATATATATATATGTATATATATATATATATGTATATGTATATATATTGTATTTTAATTGCCTTGATGAATAAGTAGTTTTAAATTTAGAATAACGAAAACACCTATGAATAAAGTGATATATTTAAAAACACTTCTCAATCAATATAAATTTACCAATTATATTTACTTCAATCCATGCATGCATTTGCAATTCAACCTGCTGCAAATATGTATTCAGGGCAGAAACAAAAATTTTATTTATATAGATCAAAATCATTTTATTCTAATACGCATTTTTTCTTGCTGTTTATTTCTGCTCACAGATGTATCTTAAAGTAAACAATCTTCTCCTCATTCGCAATCAAATCACGTAACGGAATCATTACCGGAAGTAGGACCTTTTGTTCATGTTAAGCCACACCAAAGAAGAAATATTGAGTTCAATATACTTTTCAATGTTCTTCAGCTTCCGTAGCCCGACAGTCTTTTTGAGGGATTCAGGTATTGAAACCAATGTCATCCTTTTAACAAAAATAACACCTTTCTTCATCTGATTAATGCAAAGCCACTGTGTAACTTTTAAAATTAATAATTCAATGGATGAATTTGTGGCAAGCTGATAAATTAAATATTGATATCTTAAGCGATGAATAACAATCAATAAATTAAGAAACTTAGGTAAATGCATATAATACCAAACTTGCTTAGCTCTAATGTTCTTAATATATTGAAATAAATGGAAATAATCTATACTTATAATTTGAAATCAATTTCAATATGTCCTAGATTTAGTTAGGATACTTGAAGTGGAACGGAGGATTACTCGTTTTCGGCAGGGTATAATTGAGATATTAATCATCTTTGCTTCATTAAGCTATAAACTAATGAGGAGAACTAATTAGCACTCACGGTACTTAATAATTTAAGATAGTGGAGGAAATCAGAGGAGTTTGAAGTTAAAAATCAATAGTTCATACTCGTTTCATATGAAAGTTTAAGCTTTTAAAAGAAGTATCCTGTGATGAGAATTGGTATGAAATAATTGGTTTTGAAGATATTCTCTTGCGCACAGAAATGAGATCAATTCGTAAGGAAAATAAAATTGCTTGTGAATCAATAAAAGCTAAAAATTTAGCAACATTACTCTTAGGAGTGAATACAATCAAGTTTTATTTTCAATACATTACATATAATTTTATCGTTTAAAAATCATTTTTTGACAATTAATCTCTGTTTGGAGATACAAATAAGTTTATAAATAATTAAAAATGATGTTTTATAATAATGATAAATTTTCTCAATTTTCTGAATCTAGTGAAATATACATGAAATAAACATGTTTGTTTTTAATTATTTGAATGCAGATAAGAAAACAACTTTAAGGCGTTACTTATTTTAATTTTATCAAATTCTATGAGTTGAAGTAAAATATATCTTCAACGTTGTTTTTTGTTTGAAAATTTAAGAACGTTAAAATGGAATCAAAAGGGAACAATGTTTGGAGTATAAATAAGTATTAAGAGAATGCTAATGGTTAAACTCGTTATCATTTTCATTGAAGAATTGTCGCTATTAAAATTAAACCAATTGATGAAAAATTATATAATAAATTAATTGCAACCAAATTTTGATTAAAAAATGAATAAATTCCATGCTAAATTGAAATTGTTGAGTGAGAATACTCATGACATCATTGGAAAAAGAATTGTTAATAATTCCTGCTTGCTAACACAATAACTTCTCTTTGGAAAAAGTATTCCGTTGAAGGAAAGATTCGATTTACAAATTTCTGCAAAATACGAATATATACTCATTAATCGCTAATCCAAATGCATATTAATGACACCTGTTGTTGTTGTCGTGTGCCAGCTAGGCAATAAGGGGTGCGCTGCTCCACTTTTCTAACTGAACCATATTTGGTGTGGAGTCCGACTTCTTCAGTACACACATTCCATAGGGACCCGTTTATAGGGTAGGCAACCATTCACACCTCATTCATACAAGGAAAGGTCAAAGACAGGATAGATAGAGCGAGAAAGTACATCCATGTCCGAACCAGGATTCAAACCCAGGGCCTTCTTATCCGCAGTCAGGCACTCTGACCACTAGACAAGATGGGCGGCAATGACACCTGTTAATAATGGAATTTGAAGGCATAATCAGCACAATAGTAATGTGCTTTTTCAGATAAAACTGTAAGTAACTAGGAAGCCGGAGAGGTTAAGTTTATTTACAATTTTCTGACATTTTTTTCCAAATTTTGAGGGAATACATAATATTTTCTTATGATTGTTTCATTGCGGTGATTGTTTAATGCTCATAAGAACAATTTCAAATGTTTTTCTGGGGAAATTATTAAACCAAATGTTTTGGAAATTTTTATATTAAAATGGTTATTTATTAAAATTGCTTTTTAAACATGATTTCTTTGGTTCCTCAGCGACTAAAATATCAACATAGATTAATCATCATGCATTGCAAAAATGTAAAAAAGTACTGCAACAGAAATTAAGAAACTATCTAACTGAAATAAATTTACTATTTAAATATTAATGAACTATACACTTTTCACCAAAAGTTGAAGAACATGTTTGTCGCAAAGCTTACCATTAAAAAAATGACACTAAAATTTATATTTTATATAAATGATAAAAATGAACTTGTGGAAATTTTCGCAAAAACATTATCGGCTACTTTTTCCTGGTAGAAAAGAACATATAAGTGAGTGAAGAATATGCAAACATCACAAGGCTTTCGTAATGACGCTTGAAACTTTTCTTAATTTTCAACTATTTTTGTTAGAATCGAAGACAACAATCAGTAAGATCCCTAAATGTCTGAAAGAAGTCATTTGCTCCATTCGTTAAGGCGGCGAGTGGTCGAATGGATGGGGATGTCACAAGATGGTGCTACTAAGGGATTTTAATAAGTCTGGCAGTGTGGTTCACCACTTTTGAAATCAATATCAAACTAAAGCTTTTGCGTCCAGAATACATATTCTAGGTAGACCATGAGGTACAACACCTGTAGAAGATCGTTTTATAGTTCTCTCAGCCCGAAGTAGAAGCATTTTGTGCCGAAACTTGTTGCAAATCATTCTGTAGCATCAAGGAAAAAAATATATGCTAATGCGTTGCGAAGGCGTCTACACCAAGCAATGTCTTCACAAGGCCTAAGGTCTCTTAGCAAGGTGACCAGTTGTACATGTCCCCCTTATGTCCCATTTAGAAGACAAAGGCTCGATTACCTTGGAAAAGACAGCACGTTTCCTCACCAGATAGCGACAGGCATTTGTACTTTTTACAGGTGAGTCACAAAATTTCCACATTAGAGCAATTCAGGATGTGCGCTGATCTGGTGGAAACAGAGCAACAGATACCACCAATCCAACGCTGTGGAAATACGCAATTACAACTGTAGTTTAACAATGGTCAGAAAGAGGATCTCAATCGGTGATCAGATATGGAGGTGATGAACTGTAACTGGTGTGAGATATCGGGGTGATATCTTTGACCTATATGTCCTCCTATATGCCTGTGCAATTAGCAATGATTTCATTTTGATAGAAGATAGCACACAATCTCATCAAGCTGCAGTTGTTGAAGAATATTTTGAGATTCTTTTTTGGAACAAATAGAAGAGCCAGCTCCATATTCAGACGTTAATTCCATTGAGCATCTGTGTAGCTTTTAATCCACCTCCATGGTCTGTACGAGAGCTGAAAAACAGCCCATTTCGTGCCTTGTCCTTGATTTTCATTTCGGTAACAGCCATCTTAATTGAAATCATAGATACTCAATACCACTAATTCATTCAAGTTAGGGATGGACATATACCTTATTAAAACTCATTTTTGTTATGTTTCTATGATAATTTACTACATAAAAGTGCGAGTATTCTTTTCTTGTCCGCGAATGGACTTTTTCAGAGAGAAAACCTTTTTTGTTGTAAATAATTTATACATTTTTCTTATATAAACTTCTTTGTTGCATTCAGTACATACCTTTTTGTGTTTATTTCATCCAAATTTGGTGCTTTTACTCTAAATTTGCAGTAAATTTACAAATAAGCAAATGTAAAAATTTGTTTATTTGTAAATTTAGTGCAAAAAAAAAAACCAGTTGTTTCTTAATATTTTGTAGGCCACTGTATAATAATTACAATTATATGGAAATCAACACACAAATTTTTAAATAGAAATTATCTCTGTAATTTTCAGGAATTTAATCTTTGAATAAAATCATTTAAGTATATTTTTTGTCATACAAACTTTTAATATGGGTTTCAAATAACTCAAACACATAAAAAAGAGATATCACTCACAGTCTAGAAAATTTTCAACAATAACAATGCATTTTATAATATTTAATTTTTTTTAATATTTTGCTATTACAGAATTTAAGCAGAATGCTAAAAAAATTATTTCATTACCTTAAATAAATAAATTCTACAATAGTTAAATAGAAAATGTTTTAATCCTTCAGATAGACAGGCACGAGAAAGATTAAAGGAAATCAGGTAATGGTAAATTAATTACTCATAATAATAATTCAAAGGAGAAATTATATTCAAATTTCTTCAAACTCTTGAATAAAAATGTGCAAGATTTCTTTCTGAATTAGGAAAAATTAAATACTACTGTAACTAGCTTCAACTTATCACAGAAAATGGTAAATTTTATTAATTAAATTACATATGTATAATTCTGTCTTGCTATGGAGTACAACCCCTTACTTCTATTTTATATCAGCAACGCTTGATTTTATAGACTGATTCTATTATGAACTTAAGCAAAGTAATTAATTGTTAAAATCAATTTATGCTAAAATTATTGATTTTGAAATATAGCTTTATTATCTTCATTAGTTTTAACATGAGAACTGCTTATCAATATACTTAGCCTAAATAGAACTTAGCAGTCAACTAAAAATGATAAATATATAAACTTATTGAGGAAATATTTCGCCGTAACATCATTTTCATTTTTTAAATATATAATACTACAGTTAAATATCGTAACAAGGTTATAAGCTTATAAAAATTTTAATTTTAATTTTTCATTCATGCTACCAGTTATTATAGTTCTAAATTATAAAATTATTAACATTAATTTTATCACATAATCACAAATTACTATTCTTAATTATAGTTTAATTATTTTCTGTTTATAAAACAATTCTAAAAATACAACGCGTTTTGTTTTTTATCCTTATTGATAGACTAATTGATAGACTAAGAGACCTTATTGATAGACTATAATTAATTTCAATGGTCAATTAATTCTTTATTTGTGTGTTTAGTTACTACTATTATTATCATGATTGCTGAAGAGTTCAGTTCTATTCTGTAAATAAAAAGAGTAGGAATTTTTTACCATTTTATCAGTCTTTCAATCTCCTTAAAACAGCTTTATATAATTATAATCTAACAGATTACCCAACTTTTCTAGTGGTCAGCGTGCCTGACTGCTGGTAAGGAGGTTGCGGATTCGAATCCCAGGTTCGGGCATGGCTGTACTTTTTTTCTTTATCAATCCTGTCTTCGCCCTTTCCATGCATGAAAAAGTTGTGAATGGTTACCTATACCCTATAAACGGGGTACCTATGGCGTGTGTGTACTGCGGAAGTCAGACTCCACATCTAAATAGGGTTCAGGTGGAAAAATGGAGCAGTGCATCCTATATTGCCAGCCTATCTTGCACACGAAAACAACAACAACAACAATGGACATTTCATATTTTTCTCCTTATTTCGTTTTCATCCATTATGTACATTCATTACATTATATAGGAACAATGGAAATTTTTTAGACGCCCAACTTGTCTTGTGGTCAGCGTGTCTGACTGCGGATAGGGAGGACCTGGGTTCGAATCCCGGTTCGGGCATGGATGTACTTTCACTCAATCTATCTATCCGGTCTTTGTCCTTTCTTTGCATGAATGAGTTGTGAATGGTTGCCTACCCTATAAACGGGTCTCTATGGCATGTGTGTACTGAGGAAGTTGGACTTCACACCTAAATATGGTTCAGTTGAAAAAGTGGAGCAGCACACCCCATGTTGCCAGCCTAGCTGGCGCAAGACGACGACTACAACAAACAGCTTGGCTAGAAAGTAATGAAATCAAACATCTTTCCAATTCGAAATATTTTATATAAGTAGCTTCTATTAGTTTTCATATCAAGTATATTTTGTGCGTAATAGTTTCACATTTATAATCGTATTGTTCTCTCGGAAACATATTTTCTACATCAAGGAGCAAATATAAGTTTATCTCTCTCACGAAGTAATTTATCAACTTCTAATATTTCTCATCATTGTGAATATCTTCTCACAACACCACATAAACATAAGACAAATTTTAATTTAATCGATTTGATCTTTATTGTTTATGGAATTCACATATCACCTCTCTTTCCAATATACAGCATATAGTGTATGTTGGAAAAAGTGTATAAATAGTTAAATAGATCTATATAACTTATAGACGTATTCCTGATATTAAACATATATTTAGTATTACTTAAAAAAATTACATTTTTTAATTGAGTATCATCCATCTAAAAATAGTATAATTAATTTCAATGGTCATTATTAAAACATAAAAGATATAGAACTCTAGCATATAGAAAATATTTAACATAAGAAAATTAAGACATATAACTCATATTAAACAACTAAGTGTTAAACACAAATTATGCTTTCATCATTAGGATTATTATTATAATACATGCAAGCAAAAATTACATTGTAAGCAATTTTTCCGGAACCAAATTATACTTTATTGAAAACTAAAACACATTATATGCTTCCCATATTTATAATTCACCTTATAAATCTTATATAGATTAGTTAATTCTGGTGGTATGTTATATGAATAAACGGATAATTTATAGCTCTATATATATATTTGTTAGCCAACCGATGGCTGAGTGGTTAGCGTTCCTGACTCATGAGCTGTGGGTTCCGGGCTTAAATCCCGGTTCGGGCATGGATGTTTCTTTCCTTCTCTGTCCTTTCTTCTGTGATGTTGTATGAATGTGGCCCGCCCTATTAACGGGTTTGTGGTCCCACCATTGGAAAAAAATATATGTTTGTAAATATAACAAAAAGAATTAAAATAAGGGATTATTTTTTCGGTTATCATTCCATATTCTCATTCCTATTTTTGCCTTTTGTAATCTTTTTATGTAATGGCACAAGTTGATTCTGAGGCTTACAAGCAACAATCAATTTATTATTCAATGCTTCGCAAAACACTTCTTGAAATTTACAAACGCGTAGTAAATTGATTTATTCACAGATAAAAAAATCTCTTTACAATGAAAAGATCGTTTATACCTAATTTATAATCAGGTAGAAATACTGATATTAATGTTTAATCAAATAAAATTATAACAGGTTTTATGAATTACCAATCAAATCAAATATATGAAAGTATGAAAAAATAATGGTGACACCTAAATATTTAAAATAGAATGTTTATTGGTCTTTATCGGTATCTAAAAACCAATAACAGTTAAAAATTTCGCAATCAATTAACTTTTTAAATTAGAAAGACCTTATGCATACCACTGCATTAAACTTTATGTAAAAAATATAACATCAATAACTAAATATATGTAGATTAAATTTAAATGAGACTTTTAATTTTTATTAAAATTAACAGGAAAATGTTTCATCCAAATCTAAAATTCCACATTCAGTAATTCTAGCTTCTATTGAAAATACATGTTGTTGATGAATTAAGATGTTATAATATTCCTCTATAGTTAAGGTTATAAAAATTGAAAAAAGATAAGTCATCAATTCAACTAACAGTTTAAAGCCATGGTTTACCATTATCATTAATAATAGAAAGTAATACCATAAAAATTTCCTTTAAAGATAGACTGCATCTACACAAGTTCCAGTCATTTTAGAAAATGCAAGTTGGTGATGAAGCAAAAGGTTTTTCCTGGTAAATAGAATCAAATCAATGTACCAAAAAATTTAAAACATTTAAAACAAAAATTTATCAATTGACCTAACAGATTAATCAATAATTTGCACTATAGTTAACATTAGCAATCAGCAACATGAGCTATTTTTAAAAAATTCAGAATTCACTTTTGTGCGTTTCTCTGTTTATTGCAAATGAAAGTTTGATGAAATAAGAGATTTTACCTAATATGCCGTGCAAAACCACACACAAACACAAGCATGTATTTAGAAATAAATTTATTTACCATAAAATCACAGTTTTTAAATAATGGCTTATATTTATAATTTATAATGTCAATAATAGTGGCATATTTTTGCCTTATTGACAAATTTCCTTTCATAAATTTTATTGCTTGAGGCAAATATTTGATTACTCGGCAAGACGAACTAAAATTTTCCTCTTAAATATTCATGGATAAAACAAATTTCAAAAATTATAATTTGTTAATTAAGTTGACAAAAAAATTTGTGCAATGTTTCTCATAATTAATAACGTCAAGGAGCAGCATTTTTTGATCAAATGATAAAATTAGCTTTTAAAACTATTTTTGGCTTTTTGTTAATGTTCTTGTTGACATTGCATTTATATTAAGGTATGTATACCTTATATACCTAAATATAAATGCCTAATAAGCTATGTTCAAGATTAGGTAAATTTTGAAAGGAGTTCATTTATCAATTAATTCTTTTGTCTTAAGTAAAATGGTTTGTTATTATAATTAATAAGAATTGCTTTTTAACAAATGTTTAAATCTTTAAAATAAAATTTAAACATGATTTGTAAAAAGAAGATAAAATTTATTAATATATTTTTCTCACATCATCTGTCTGAGAAAGATAAGATTTTATTTAAATAAAAAAGTTGACGAATGTCTGAGTGGTTAGCGCTCCTGACTCCTGAGTGTGGGTTCTGGGTTCGAATCCCGGTTCGGGCATGGATGTTTCTTTCTTTCTCTGTTCTCTCTGTGTTTTTCTATCCTGTCTTCTGTGATGATGTATGAATGTGGCCCACCCTATAAACGGGTATGGCGCGGGCAACGCTACTCGCCTCCGTGACTTGGTTCACAGGTGCCCGCTGGGTAACGACAAATGAGTAGCAGTTTCTGGCCTTGTTGTGTCATAGGGTTCAGCACCAAAGTGTGCCCACCGTTGAAAAAAAATAAAAATAATATTTATAGTCAAAGAAATAAAAACATAAAGCATACTAAAAATAAGTTGTTTTTCTCTGAAATCTCTACGTTACAATTTGACAGAAAGTATATAGAACAAAAGTTACTGCAATATATTTAATCATGAGCTTTTGGGTAATAATGTAACAAGAAAGTTAAAACAACATTCATTTACTTTACCCAATTTTACCTTCAATTAATTTAAATTTATAATCGCATTCATTTCGAGTCAATGAGTTTAGGTAAAAATAAGATAGCTTAAAACATCAATTATATAATTTCTTGATTATTCTAAAAAGGGTGTTACTAGCTAAAACTTACTAAAGAAGAAAATTGTGTTACATTATAGAAAAGAATTATTTGCAGACATAGAAAATGCAATCATTCTTTATACTTAGAAAGAACTCATGCTCAGAACCTACGCATGCCTTAGTAAAATAATTAAACACAAATCAGCTTTCCTGCATTGCATCAGCGCAGATGCCGATTCGAGTTCAGCGTCTTTTGATGGCGGATCCACAAAGAATCGAATCTCCGAGCCAAAAAGAATTCCTTTCCCTTTGAAAGCAGCTCCTGCAGGAGAAAACTTTTCGAATCGTCTCTTCATGCGACTTTGAGGCAAAGAATGTAAATACTTTAAGATTTCAAAGCTAGCTTTATTCTAAATATAGCGGAATTTTCTTATTCATATTGACTTAAAGCTTAAGATTTGACAGGAAGTATATGATAAAAATTGAAATTGTCATTACAATTTCACTTTTTCGTCTCTTTTGGTATTTAAATTTGCTTATAATATGAATGTGGAGATTGCACAACTGAAGCCTTTCACCATTCATATTTTTATTTACATTTGAAGGTTATTCTTTAACCTTTGTTTTTACTTTCTTATGCGTGGCACCAAAAAAACTTTAAATATATTAGGAGGTTAAAAACACAGGTGATCAGAACACTCATATATAAAAATATTAATCAACAAACTTTAAATTGGATATTTATTAGTAACATCAGAGGTGTTCTGTTCTTCAAGTCGGACACAGTTGTGACAAGTTCCCGGTAAACCTTTTAAAAAAAAAAAAAAAAAAAAAAAAAAAAAAAGAAAGAAAACCATAGCCAAAAGTCGCAAGCCATGAGATCGTGTGATTATGGATGCCAAGTTGTTGGGAAGCATCGGCTGACCACCCGTGCGTCCCTAAATGTCCGCCTCATCAATTGTTGGCTTTGGGTTTTGAAGTAAGGTGGGGCTCAATCTCGCATGACTATGGTTTGTTGTAGGCAGCTTCGTTGCTGGAGAGTAAGTATTACGTAGGTCTCGAACATATTACGATACCGTAGCCCATTTACAGACCAGGTATTTGAGGGGTCGCTTGTTCAAAAAAATATGGTCCGATAATGAATGAGGCAGTGAACCCGCACCATACGGTCACTTTCGTACCATGCAAGGGTTTGGCGTGCACCCCGTGGGGGTTTTCTGTCGCCCGGATGCGACAATTATGGATATTCACATGCCCATTAAGATGGAAGTGGGCTTCCTCCGCCCATATAATGTTCTATGGCCAGAAATCATCAACTGCCGTTCTTGCGAGGAGTTAGTAAATCTCCGGGTCGTGCCGTACTAATTGATGAACCACTTGAATCTTATGCGTGTAAAAGTTTATAATTATATGCATGATATGTCGTAGAGTCGAGTAGTGCATATCAAGGGTATGAGAGATTGTCTGTATTCTGACATTCCGTGAATCGATTCACTGCTACCTTCCACAACCGTTGTAGCATTATCCTCTACGATGATGCTGTTAAACATTTTTCATTCTCTTCCCGGCAGAACACCTGGCTGTCCTGTACGCTCAAATTTCACCATCATGTACCTGAGAGCACGATCCAACAATTGGTCCACGTCGTTGTTTCTTCAGATGGTGGAACTCTTTGACAGCTGCCGCTGCATTCTCACCGTTGCAGTAGTAAAGTTTGAATAGAAGCGCTCTCTCCACCAATGCCGGCATTCTGCAATGCTCATTTGATTGTAGCACGAACACTTCTTCCTTTTATTGAGCATTCCATTTGCATATGTTGCTATAAGATTCTGGTCCGTAGTGCCATCTAGTGGCGATATTTTGAACTATTATTTTTTTATTTCAGAAATCTCGAGCACATTGTTCGAAGTGTCGATTGTTCAAATATTTTCTGTTTCGAATAATAGAATGGAATCAAGGGGCCCTTGAGTAACGGAAGTTTAATTTCGCTTACCCTGTATGTGCTTCTCATGGATAAAACTTCCACATAAATTCAATATTTTACTTTTGAGCAATACTTTGCGTACCTTTGATGGGGTCTTCAACTATTTTAAGCGAGCATTTGAAGCTCTAGTAGATGATTCATACAGGTGTTTTAATAATTGGATTCATAATTTTTTGTGACTCATGTTTTTTTTTAGTGGGTCCTTTCGCAATGTGGTCTGCCTGGGAATGAAGTAGCCGACGACCTTGCAAAGGCTGCCGCCAGTAATCCTTTGAACCCGGATGATCGCAGGGCACTAACACCATCAGAGATCTCTTCCATTACTAAACAACTTACTTCTCTAAAACCTGGGCTGACCCTCCTGCTCACCCAAATACTTCCAAAGACATCCTGGAGCCGCCACAACATTTAAGGGCTCCAGAGTACATCAGACGACACTGTCTCGACTTTCTACTGGCCACTTGAAGTGTATGATCTTTGAGGACGGTGAAAGAAAATACCCATCATGCCCCAAGTGCGACAATGCTCCGTTTTGCCCACAACACATCTTGAAGTGCTTGGGGTTTTCTCGTGAAGAGGCTGTGAAAAGTCCACATCTGCTTTTGGACTTTTTGGCTATCTATGACTGCATGGATCTGGTCTAGTTCCACTATACCAGATGGGGATTAGTCCCACCACCAGTCCCACCCACCATAATTTTTTTCACTTATGAGTAATCACTTTTTCCTGATTTGTTATCATAAATTAGAGTTGAAAAATCTGATTACATAAAAGTTATCTATATTGTGTTTTTCGTAAATACGGTGGCGTAATGGTAGCGTTTCTTGCTACCAGGACAAATGTCCGAGTTTCGGTCCTCGGCTGGGCTCAGCCTTCTGAATACCAAGCATGCTTGACAACTCACTAAACACTGGGATTTCGAGATAGGCTGACTATCTAACCGAGATACATGCTTCTCACCTTAAAACCCACTGTGAAGAAAAAAGAAAAGATCATTATAGAGCTTGGCGTCATATGTACTACCATAATCCTTACAGTAGTTTACTTTTAGTAAAAAGATGATTTCAACATATCTCTTTCATTCAGCGTGTAATTTTGAACTAGTACTTATATAAATTATAGCCAAAAAATGTTAGATTATTTTAAATTAAACGTATTATAAAATAGGGTTTTTATTTACGTGAATAATGTTAAAGCAAAATTTATATTGTCCTTTTAATTTTTAAATAATATTGTAATTTGAATAGCTATATATATTCTTATCTATATAAATTATATGTTTATATTAAGTTACATTTAATGCATTTTCATATTATTAATTAATGTATCGTATATTATTCATGAAAAGTTTGCATACTTCATTAAGATTTAAATCAAAAATCTGAATTTCAAGGTATTTAAATTCAAATATAGTTATATATAATAATACTTTGAAAGCTTTTCTAAAGTCGATAATATATGTAAAGCATAAAAATTTTTTATGAAAATTTATTCTGAGACAAAGATTAAATTTATTGGCTTCAAGCTCACTAGGAAAGTGGATATTTTTGGTTGGAAGTAATATATAAAAAATGAAATACGCAATAATTAAAATAAGTTACAAAATGAGCAATAGAATTCAAATTAAACTGATACTTTCTAGTTTTTTTTATTTAAATACTTTCATTTGTAAACGAAATATTCCTTAATTAAGAATAATATTGGAAATTAATTAAAAACTGGTGAACTTTCAAAAAATTTATTAGATGCTTTTTTAACAATGAAAATTAAAAATTAAAAGGAAATAGTATAGAAAATTTTGTAATTACTCTACTGTTAAGGAAATATTTTAATTATTTCACCAAACCAATTTTTCTTCTTATTTTTATACAAATTTTGTTTAAAATTTTAAAGCGTATCCTTTTGTTTCAAGAATATAGAAAATGTGCTTCAAATAAAATCAACTATTTGTAAACTTTTGATAAGTTTCAAAAAAATCTCTGCACTTAGAAACCATGTTTTTTCCATATATTCTTTCTTTTGCGCATATGACACGCAAAACACGTATAAACACATAAAATTGGATTTCGTTTCTCTCTTACTCTATTGATCATATATCTTCATCGAGTCAGTTAACAGATAAAGATTTTTCATCATATATTAGAGTAATTTTGAACTTACCTTAGATTTTACACATGATTTTTTTCTTGCAAAACGCATTAAACAGATGTACACTATATCAAATTTTGTAATCTTTTGTTTAAAAAAGTTACGTTTTTCAAAAGATTGGATTAAAAATTTTATTGCTTTTGTAACTGAAACATATCTAGGTCAAACATGCAAACTATTTTCATTTGTCAAAACCTTCAGTTTTTAATTGGTGTAATGCAAATTGTGTTGTTGCTTATGACACTTGGACAAGCCAAGCTCGCTGTGCCTTTGGCAGTGCGAATTAAGTCAATAGAGAGCGTCTTTCGTTTGGATCAGAGTACCACGAAGGTGAAAGTACGACTTGCTCTTTTAAGGTGGCTCGCGTAATTTTAAACTACGGTCAGGTGACGAGGCCACACCTGAGCTGGCACACTCCTCTCCAGATCCATGCCACAACAGCGGAAGGACTTTAGACGTCACAGATTAACGTGGACACGTCTCCAACCTACGGAGTTTCAGCAACCCAGTGAAGGAGAGTACACCATGGTCACCCTCCCAACCACTGCCCGCGGCAAATGATGCTTCATTTTGCTGAGCTTACGGGAAGCGGCGTGAAGCCACTAAGCCACTGGAGCTCACAAATTGTGTAGAACTAATAATATGTTATGTGAATCTAGAGTTTTTATAACTTGGACAAGCTAAGCTCGCTATACCTTGGCTATGCGAATTTAAGTCAATTGGGAGCGACTTTCCTTTTAATCAGAGTACCATGAAGGTGAAAGTACGACATTGCTCTCCACACATGCCATAGGTACTCGTTTATAGGGTAGGCAACCATTCACACCTCATTCATACAAGGAAAGGACAAAGACAGGATAGATAGAGAGGGAAAGTACATCCATTCCCGATCCGGGATTTGAACCCAGGACCTTCTTATCCACAGTCAGGCACGCTGACCACTAGACAAGTTGGTCGGCAGAATTTTATAATGCTACCATAAGCTCTGCCTTAATCAAATTTAAGCTTCAGCATTTTTCAGACTTAGTAAACTTCTTAATATCTGTGATAATTCTCATAAGGTTTTTAAGAATTTATATATTCATTATTTTCAACTTCTTGTAAACAGCGATACTTTTTCAACATTTTATATAAAAACATTTGTTTGTAACAGATTTTTACATGATCTTTATTTATGATACATTTTTATTATGCTTTTTTTCAATAAACATCACATTAAACATTGCATTTTATTCAAATTATGATAGCCTTCGACACAACTGTTCATGGGTATGAAACTCACCTTCGGTTTGGATGTTTGTAGCAGTTCGACGTTAAACTGTAGAAATTGTACCTGAAGGTTAACTGAAGAGCTGAATCTTAAGTGTTTTTAGGAGGAAAAGCTCTATTTATTTTTGATAGCGTATTTAGACCAGAAAAGTTTTCAATATTCATATATTTGTACGTAAAAAAAGTTCAAAAAGCAAAACACACTTGTCGCTTGTCCTTGTTATTGTAAACTAATTATAAATTATTTAATAAAAAAGAAAGAAAATCCTAGTGGTTAGGGTATCGGTATTCCATCCGAGGGGGCAGGGTTCGATTCCCAATGCCGCCAAAGACCCACCGAGTACATGCGATATACGTGCTCGTTAAAATCCGTGGAATCGAAAGTCCTGTAGTCGGTCGTTGAGCAGTTACCATGGGTGCAATGGTTTGGAGAAAATTTCCTCCTCCTTCAGATCGCCGAGCTGGCAGCCGAATGGTTAGCGCTCTTGCCTTCGGTTCAACAGTTCGTGGGTTCGAATCCCACCTTGGGCATGGATGTTTGTAGTGGTTTGGAATCCACTTTAAGCCGTATGTCCCGGTCTAATTAGCCCTCGTGTGCAAAAAATGACCGTTGAGCGACAAACAAACCAACCAAACAAACCATCCTCCTTCAGATCAATTGCAAAATTGAGGGAGTGGATCTTCTGGTGGTGCCATCTATCGGAGGAGTTGAAGAGCAAATTCATACTTTCACATTCGTGGTGCTCTGATAAAAACGAAAGACTGTTGACTCAACTTAAATTCGACTATTGACTTAAACTATTAAAAAAACTATTGAAAACTGAAAAAAACAACTATTGACTATTGACTTAAATTCGCATAGCCAAAGCATAGCGAGCTTGGCTTGTTCAAGTGTCATAAGTAACAACAACACGAAGCGTGATTAATTATATCACTCATTATTTTCTTGCAGAATTTATGCATACCATAACATAACGTATAGTTATTTAAATAATGTTTAATAAATATTTAATAATATATTTTGATTTGCAAATATTTAACAAATATATTTTGTAATTACAAATGTGTGCCATGGGGCACATTTATATATTTTTGTAATATTACTCTGAATATCTGATCGTATTATGTATATGATTCATCATATTATAAAAATATGAAACTTTTCCAGATAGTAAAAGAATGATCAGAACTTTATAAACACAGATACACAATGCATTTCATCATTAATGGGCTGTACTAATAATAGCACAATTTGTTATTTAATTAATGCTGTTAAAATGCAACAATTTTCTTTTTAAGAAAATGTATTTTTGGAAACAATTCGTAAGCTTCTCTATCAAGTAATTAAATAATCGAAAGTTAGAATCTAACCTTTAGACAGATAACAAACTTAGCTTATTTTTCGCATCGGGCTATTTAAATCATTATGAAATAATTTTTATTCATTGAGATATTTTCTCTCCATTTTTAATATATTCCTTTGATATATACAACTAAATCAAGAGAAAATCTAAATTTATTAAGAAGGCTATCCAGCAGGAAAAAGTGATAGCAATATTATGATTTTTTTAAAATCCTTAAGAAATCCGAAATATCTTCAGAAACACTGGAAGAGAAAAGAATGCAACTTAGAAAGTATCGGTATTTTACTGAGAGATTCATCTCCATGGTTACCAGTGACGCATTGGCTGTTTCTCCTCTGGTTAAAAGAAATGATATTTTGGGTTTAAGAATTTAGCTTCTGACAAAAGAGAAATATATTTAATACATTTAAATTTGTCTGCATCTTCCTCAATTTTTCCGACATTCAGCAACTATTTTGGCAGATATATTAGAATGCCTTTTCAAAATCTCATTTTCTTCTCTAAAGATTTAATTTAAACATTTTCTTAGTCAAGTTTAGTTCAGTTTTAACTTCTTCAGAAAGAACTAATTTTTCAAATAGCAGAGTACCTTCTCGAGAATTCCAAGTAATCATGAAATTTGAATCAAAAAATCTTCAGAAACAGTGTCTCCGATTTCCAATCATCTAATCAAATAAGCAATTTCTCACTTTCAGTACAGTTGCTATAAACTTAACGAAACAGCGCTCAATTTTTTTCTTTCATTTTCCTATTTTATTTGAAAACAAACTTTGCAAGAAGGGTACTCTGCCCATTTTATAACAATAAGATAATTAAGAAAAAGGGAATGCCATAAAATGTTTGACAAATACTTAAGATATAACATTTCTATATATAAATTTAATATTCATTTCTTAAGATTTTATAAATTGTTTTTATAAATTTTATAATATTATTTTCATAGATAAATCTTTTCCGATATAGCACAAGGTATTTTGTTTTGATAATTGTGGTTAACAACTTAAAATAACATCTATTTTAAAGGAAATTTCTCAAATTATATACTTTATTATTACTTAATAATATTATAATATTTTATATTTTCATAACAACTTTTTCATTTCTTAACAGTTTATAGTATTTATTGTATTACAGTATTATTTATAGTATTATGTGCTTTATAGTATTCGCTTATAGTACTATATTTCTCAAGAGAATCGATAGACAAATTTTCGGCCGGCTGCTACGAATAGTCGAGACCGGGAAAACAACTACTCTTTTGTGGCTTTTAGCAATCCCAAAGTGCATTCGAAAACTTCAGAAGAGCTCCGAATCACTTTCCAAATTTAAGGTACCCGAACACGTTGAAAACGTCAATTTTGACCAAAAATGATACATATATTTAATTCTTTCGTTAAATAAAGAATTTAAATAGCTTTCCAAAACAGGTTTGTTTTTGTCTCTACTTTAATTAGAATCCGAAATATAAAGGATTCCGTAAATATTAGGAAACCAAAATGGACATTTAAAGCACTGGAAGTGGGGGATTAAAGGGCCAGAATGACGTTAAAAATGAGTTTAAACAGTGTTTAATTTTCAAATATAAATTTAGTAAGCTTTTAAAAGATAGATAAAATAAATAATTTTCCGAAAATCAATCAGCAAATCAAATAAAAAGTTAATCAGGAAATATGAGAATTTCTTATAAAGACACAATGTTTTAATCCTTAAAAGCGATTTTCTCAGAACTGGTTTTTGCCTATAATTTGCACGCGTCAAAAAATGATAACTCAAAATATTTTCATAATATCACTATGAAATTTCATGAGCCTGATCTGTATATTGTTTTCTAGAAAATGTACTAAAAGAATTTTAATCACTTAAATATTTCCCAAAGTATGGCCTGTTATTCGAATAATAGCTTAAACAATTTGACTAAAATTTCAGTATAAATATTTAACTGGCCTCAGTTTTTTTTATTTTTTTACAAAATCTTAAAATTTTAGTATATGCTCTAGATAAAAACATATTATAGATTATGTTGTAAATAATATAATGCAAGTAATCGCAAAGAAACACAAAGTAAGTCTATTATCGTCTGTAAAACTGTAGTCTTCTAAGACGTCCGCAATCGTCTGCTCTTACAAATCGTCTGCTGCGCTGCCTTCTGATTGGTGGTTGTGTTCAAGCCGTCCAAAATCTATAAATACACCATGTTCTGTTCTATTAGTTTAGTATATGTATAATTTCTTTCTTTGTAACTTGCTTCATTAAATATTCTTTTTGCGATTCATGGACTCTTGTTCGTTTAACGATTTTCAACAGCAGAGCGTGGTTCTCACTGTTATAAATTGAAAGCAGTTTCTAGTTTTAATTTATTGTTTGATAGAATAAATTTATCAAAAAGCAATGGCTTCGCCGCATTATTTGTATGGAGTAAATCCATTTGATGGGAAGAACTTTCCTGTTTGGCGGCGACGAGTGGAAGCTGTTTTGTCTACGAAACAACTGGAAACATACTTAGTTAAGGAGCCCGATGTGAATAAGAAAGCAGAAGTCGTTAAAGGAAAGAAAGCCTACGCATTACTCATGTCACTCTTAAGTGATCAAGTGCTCGTATCAATGAGTGGTGAAAATACGGCGAAGGAATTATGGGAGAAACTTCATGCTGTTTATGAAAGCAAAGGAGCGGTAAACCAAATACTAACTAGAAAACGTCTTGCTACACTTAAGAAAAACAGAGATATTCCAATGCACCAGCACATAGATGAAGTTTCAAAACTTGTCGCCGATTTACGAATGTCTGGAGCGGAGGTTAGTGATATTGATACTGTCGTCTATATTTTGATGTCTCTTCCTCCAGAATTCGAAAATGTTAAGGTTGCATTAGAGAATCAACCGAGTGAGAATTTATCGTTAGATTTTGTAACTCAGCGTTTGATAGACTCTGAAGCTCTTTTGAATGATTCGAGAAATAAAACAAGTATTCGTTTTATGAAACAAACTGTGGATACTGCGGCTTTTTCTACGAGAAAAGAACTCACATGTTTTCATTGTAAAAAGAAAGGACATACTTCTAAATTTTGTAAAAAGAAAACGTGCTATAATTGTGGTCATTTTAAAAAGGAATGTGAATTCAAATCTGAATCTAAGACTGATGAAAAATATTCTTCTGCTCTATCTTTTGCTGCTGGCAATTTGACTTTCGGTAGTCCGAAAAAGTTCATTATTGATTCCGGGGCAACATCCCATATGTGCTCTCAGAAAGACTCGTTTTCATTCATCAAACCGTCATCAGGAACTATTCGATGTGCATCCTGCTCCACTGCACTGGAAGTGAAAGGTATTGGAAGTGTAAAAGGCAAAACATCTAATGGAATTGATATAACTTTAGAAAATGTTCTTTTTGTTCCTGAACTCAATGGAGAATTAATTTCTGTAAAGAATATTGAATTAGGTGGATATAGTGTTATCTTTAGAAATAAAAAAGTGTTCATCGAAAATGAGAAAGAAAACATTTGTTTGGGTTATCGTGATGATAGTGGACAATATATTTGTGATTTTGTTCCAAATTGTGAAATTTCCCTTACTGCGAAAGAAAATGACTTGGATTTATGGCATAGAAGACTTGGACATTCCTCTAATAAAGCCTTAAAAGAACTTGGATTGCCTACCTTTGATAAATTTTGTGAAGTGTGTACTTTTTCCAAACAAAGTGCTTCTCCTATAGGAAAAGGTCCCAGACGAAGGACATCCGAAACTATGACATTGATTCACACAGATGTTTGTGGCCCTATTGATCCGCCTATGGCTACAGGTGAGCGTTATTTTCTGACATTAATTGATGATTATTCACGTTTTATGGAAGTTCGTTTGCTGAAAAGAAAAAGTGATGTTGTGAATGCGTTAAGATGCTTTTTAAAAGCAAATCCTTCAGTACGGAAAATTAGGTCCGACAATGCAAAAGAATATGTTTGTGGTGAACTCATCAAATGTGCTACTAAATTTGGTGTTACAATAGATCCAGTTCCTCCGTACACAGCACCTTTAAATGGAGTTGCTGAGCTTGCCAATCGTACATTGTTAGAAAAAGGGCGAGCTTTAATATTTGAAGCAAAACTTAGCAAGAAATTTTGGGGATTTGCAATTTTAACTGCTGCATACCTAAGAAACAGAATTCCTAGTAGATCCATAGAAAACTGTACTCCTTATAAATTAAAATATGGTAAAGATTCGATCTTCAAAACATTCGAGTATTTGGATGCGATGCATACGTGTTGGTTCCTCCTTCTCAAAGGAAGAAGTTAGATAAGAAGTCAAACAGAATGATATTTGTGGGATATTCGACTATGGGATATCGTTTAATGGATCCATATTCAAAGAGAATAGTGATATCAAGGAACGTTGTATTTAACGAAGAAAGAAAAATGGATTTAGAAGATAAAAATAATCTGAATGTGGATTCCATTATTTTGGAAAATGAAGATGATGTCGAAGAAATTGGTGGTGAAGAAAATATTACTGAAACAATTACTACAGAAGAAATTTTGGAAAGACCACAAAGGCAAAAGAAACCACCAGTTAAATATCCTGAACCAGAAGTTTATGAAGCAATGGTAATTTTTGAAGATTCGTTGTCGTTTAAAGATTTATATGCACTGCCAGAGGAAGAACAGAATCTTTGGAAGAAAGCAATGGATGAAGAAATGCAGTCCATGGAAAAGAACGAAGTTTGGTGTCTTGAAGAATTACCACATGGGAAACGTGCAATTTCATGCAAATGGGTTCTACGCGAAAAACGAGATGGAAAATATAAGGTTCGACTTGTTGCTCGTGGTTTTATGCAAAGAGAAGGAGTGGATTATGATAAAACATTTTCACCAGTTATCAGTATTCCTGCATTACGTATAGTGTTTACTATTATTCTTCAAGAAAATTTAAAAGTTTATTCACTGGATGTTAAAACTGCATATCTCAATGGTGAATTAAAAGAAATTATTTACATGGATCAATCAGAAGAATATGATGATAATAGTGGCAGGAAGTGCCGGTTAAAGAAAAGCTTGTACGGACTTAAGCAGTCACCTCGTCAATGGTATGTAAAATTTTTAAATTTCATTCTCAAATTAAACTTTAAGCCATTAAATAGTGAACAATGCCTTTTTATTCGTCAGTCAAAAGGTGAAAGAATTCTAATGGCACTTTATGTGGACGATTTATTAATTGCGGGTACTGATGATAGTGAAATCAAAATTATAATTGTATTAAAGAATTTGAAATGTCTAAATCTGGAACAGTTTCTGAATTTTTAGGAATTAAAATTACATTAACACCTGATGGGCTGTATCTAGATCAAGAAACATATATTTTGAATTTATTAAACAAATTTAAAATGTTTGATGCTAAAATAGTCTCTACTCTCATGGAAGTAGGAGAAACAGCAGCTGATTTTGAGAAAAGAAGTGCTTTTTGTGGACCCTACCGAGAACTAATAGGATCTTTAATTTATTTAGCATATACATCTCGTCCAGATATCCTTTATGCTGTAAACTGTTTGAGTCAACTTCAAGAACACCCTACTGATACTGCTTGGAGTGCATTGAAAAGAATCTTGAGATATCTGAAAGGTACTTCAACTTTAAAACTGGAATATAAAAAGTGTGTGGATAAAAATTCATGCTTAAATATCTATGCAGATGCTAACTGGGGTGCAAACCCAAATGACAGAAAATCCATTTCTGGTAACATAATTATGTTTAATAATTGTCCAATATCTTGGTCTTGTCGAAAACAAAATTGTATTGCTTTATCTTCTACAGAAGCAGAAATTATTGCCCTAAGTAAAGCCATTCAAGATGCATTGTGGTTAAAATACATTATTTTGGAATTAACTGATATTAAAGAAATCAGATTTTTGAAGATAATCAATCTTGTATTAAGTGTGTAACAAATAAAAACAACAAAGGTCGATTAAAACATATAGACATTAAATTAAAATTTATTCAACATATCTTGAATAGTCATGATATAAAAGTTTACTATATTTCATCTAACCTACAAATTGCTGATATGTTTACAAAATCTTTATCTAAGTTTAAATTAAAGGAACTTTTACCATTATGTGGATTAAAATTGTATTAGATTATATCATGTTAATGTAAATATTGTGTGGATGGCTTGAACGTTTCTAATTTCTTAATGTATATTTTTTTATTGATTTATATGATTTTATTGTGCATGTTTCTTTGTGATTAAGGGCGAGTGTTGTAAATAGTATAATGCAAGTAATCGCAAAGAAACAAAAAGTAAGTCTATTATCGTCTGTAAAACTGTAGTCTTCTAAGACGTCCGCAATCGTCTGCTGCGCTGCCTTCTGATTGGTGGTTGTGTTCAAGCCGTCCAAAATCTATAAATACACCATGTTCTGTTCTATTAGTTTAGTATATGTATAATTTCTTTCTTTGTAACTTGCTTCATTAAATATTCTTTTTGCGATTCATGGACTCTTGTTCGTTTAACGAATTTCAACAGATTATTTGGTATAAATTTTTTCAAATATGTTTAATAGTTTTTGATGTAGCATTTTTAAGCTTTTTTTAAAAAATGTGCTTAAAATTGTATACATATTTAACATTTCTGAAGAATAATATTGGCATATATGAAATATAAGTATAGCTCAATATTAATGTTTTCTAAAATAATAAAAAATTATTACAATGTATACATGTAGTGCATTTCAAAAAATGCTCCGAACGTGTTCGGGTACCTTAAAAACAATTAATTAGAAGAAAGAACAGGCGGAAAAAGAAGAAATTCAAGAAAAGGAAGGGTAAGATAAGGAAGAAAATGGCAATGAGGTGTCATATGCGAAATACAGGAACATTCTTTTGAAAATTCCTGTATGTTCCGAAGTTAGACTGAAGAATGGATTATGAGTCAGATACTGAATTTCAAATTGTAAATGATGGTCTGCTTATAGAAAGCGTCGAAGAAGAAGATGGCATTTATGTGCAAGTTGAAGTAAAACCTGGATCATCAGCTAGGGAAGCATCTGCAGGTTTTGAGACTAGATGATTTAAGACAGCAGAGAGCCTCAACATTATGGAGGATTCTGAAATTTCACTTTGAACATCAAACACGTGCCCAAGAGATTCAACTGCTGGATGAATTCTTTATTCTTTGATACCTGCATAGTGAGGACAAAGGCATATTTTTATGCGGTTAAAATCAGCTGCAACATTACACTGGACATTCTGTCAACGGTCTGTACCAAGGTTGTTAGATGATTCATCGACAGCTGGCAGGTTTTTCAAGCAATCGTCCAATCTATATATCGGTGGCCAGAAAGAGACTGCCTCAAGGCTGAAAAAGGAATGGAGTGTCAACCCGAGTGTGATCACTGCAAATTTTCACTGTCAGTCGGATGCGCAGTTTGGCTACCCAAAACCGGATGAAGGCAGTAAGCAACTTATTCATTTACAGCACTGTACATATGTATTTTATTAATGAACCACTCTTGTGAGTACTTTAACGCACACACACACACACACATGCAAAAATGTTGTATCTTTAATTAATTCTTTTTCCTTAAAAATGTATAATTTTTTTCTCAAAATTTCAGCACACAATAATTAAAAGGGAAATATTTTTTTTTCGAAAAAAGTCCATTTAACCGATTTTTTGATTATACGAATGGGGTCCGGTCCAAATTGAATCAGGTAATTAGAATTATACTATACTTCAATCAAATCTTTCACAACTGGATTTGCCATTTTGATTATTTCTGGAAGTTTTCTCTGGTTGTTGTTCCCGCATTTAACATCCGATTTGACTGCAAATTAAAGTGATAAATATATATTATATATTTTCTTCCATAAAACACAAATAAATTACTTTTATTAATGCGAAATGTCTCCAAATAGTCTTCTTAACCGTCGACTTGTTGTTTTCCAACCAATGTTGATAAAATGGGGTACTCTTTTTTAACTGAATTTTCTCATGAACAAATGCTCATGCAAAATAGTGAACATTGATATTTTAAGATATCAGCTATCATCTGCATCTTTCCTTTAGTATATGATAAAACAATTTTGAGAACTCCTTTATGTTTGGAAATAACTGGAAAATTTGTACAAGAAGTATCTTAAGAATCACCCTTACTTATACGACAGAGTTGAAAATAAGCTTTTACTATTTGTCTTCTTGGAGAAAATTTCTGATAATAGCATTTGACTAGCTATTCCTTTGCTTGAATTGTTTTCTGTTGTTTTCTATAAAAAGGAAATATTTTATTAGCACTCATTATGTAGACTCCTATTATTTTGAAATTTTCAAAGGTAGTGCCAACAAAACCACTATAAACTGGAAATAATCAACAGGTGACTGAAACTTCGAGGCTCCAAATTTGATGATCAGTACTTCCTAAAAAACATATGGTTTTGTGATTAATTCCGATATTTATATATCATCTCATGTGCTTATTGAATAATGAGTTAAAATAGGCAATCGCACCCAAAGAGCAATTAGATTAAAAGTATAAAGCTACTGAAATCAAAAATATACAATGCTGTCATTCCTATTTAAATATATAATCTAATAATGAAAAATATTTAGTTTGTGAGAAACAACAACCTGTAGTTTATAAAGGAATGACTAAACATGAGATGTCGGGTAATTTTCTTTTAAAGTTTTAAATTATCATATAATGCAATGTTTATGTTTTAAGCACTATTCAAGATATTCAAGTATTTTATTTTCGCTTTCTTAAAATTAAACAAAAACTTAACTTTTTAATGCCGCTAAAAAATCTATGATTTTAAAATTTGGCATCATTTAGCTTATCAACAAGTTTAAATAAAAAATGTAATTGGTATAGTGATAATTAAAAACATTCGAAACAAATTATTTTAATTAATAGGAATTCACAGATATAATTCTTTTTTCATTTGAGATACACAGAAAATATATTACTCTTATGTTTTTGATCATAAAAACTTATTGAAATGAAATATACAATTATTATTCTAATTAAAAAAATACCAAAGAAAAAATTAATTATGTGATTGATTAAATGAAAGTTAACAAAGAATGTATTGCATTTAATATACATTTTATTAAAGATTACTAAGAAATTTTATTTTTAATCAATTTCCTTTATAAACTTTAATAAAATATTACATATCATAATATTAAAACTAAAAGAATATATGTGTCTATTTCTCAGGAATTATAATAGCGCTTTTATCATTCTTTTAAGAATAAAAACTGCATTTTAAGAATATTTTCTTTTTTTATTAAGCAAGAAGAATAAATCTGATTAAAATCTGTATGATATTTTCGTTAAAAAGGAAAAAAAATTAAAATTTTTGAAAAAATTCGTTTTTCAAATTAATTTTGAATATATTTGGTTGAAATCTAAATAAAATAACGAATGCTATTTTCTTTCAAAAAGGAAAATTCTAAACGTGGAGAAAATTCATTTTTTTACATGAAAGCTCAAAAGACATCTCAGGTTAAGAGATATATTAGTCATTTTGTAATGTCAGTGACAAATGAAAATTAAATTTATTGATCTTCATTTACTGAGCAATAAGTTCTATTTATTATATTTCTTTTGAATAACTACACAAAAAGAAAGTATATAAAGTGGTCTTATAGCCGCTATACTCTCGGCAAAACTAAAAAATTGGATGAATTATGACATCAAATAAATCTGGATAAATCTTTATATATTCTTTCACATGACATAAAATTCTTAAAATTACTAAAAATGTTAAATATTGCTTAAAATATATCTTATAGGTATGATAACTGAGAAAAATAAACTGATTTTTAATGAACTTATTTATCAGTATATAATTATTGAACTCACTGAAAAACGAAATAATGGATTATTAAATGTAAAGCAGGATTCTAAGTATAAGAGTTTGTAGAGTTTCTAATTATTATTACATTAATTGGAAAAATTAAATTAGTTCATTACATTTGTTGGACATTAACTAATTAATTTAATTGGACATAAAATTACGTCATATTAATAATTATCAATATAAAATATGTACACTTAATATTTAAAAAAATAATTTTGTTTTAGATCCATCTTTCGATTGGCTTCAATCAAATACATAATAATTGTGTGCAAGAAATTTTGAATTATATTCTGGAAAGAAGCAGAATAATCAAATTACAGTAATCAAATGCACAAAAGCAAATTGTCCCTATTTTAATAAAAACAATTATAACCACTGATATTTGTGTGTGGGAATCCAATTCATAAATGGAATATTTGAATCCCTATAATACGATGCAAAAATTAAATTACGATTACAAGTGCCGACTTGTGTGCCAGCTCAACATCAAAACATTTAAAACCAATAAGCAGATGAAAAAGCAAACTGTCTACATTTTATTAAAACAATAATAACCACTAATATTGTATCCAATCATTAAAAGAATATTTTAAGACCAGTAATCAGATGAATGAAACCTTTCTTTTTTAATCGAGTTATTATGAACTCCGACATATGTACCCAGGTCGTAATCAGAATATGTAAAATCCAACCATCAAGCAAAAATCCATAAAAAGAACAAAATATTTACATGTCAGAAAATTTTATCATGGTGAGAATTGTATTAGAGAGACAATAAGCACACAAAATACAAAATATAATTAGAAAATTTGGATTTGAACACCTTTAAATAATTCTTCAAATTCAAAAGTGAATGTTGGTAAATGTAAGGAAACTCTAACCAATCTTAAACAAAATTAAAATAATTAATAAAATAAAAATTATTAATAATAAAAAAATAAATGATTTACTAAATGGAAATAATTTCATTGAAAATTATTGTCTCTAAAGAAAATTTCCAAATGAATGAATTCAACTCATTCAACAATTATGACAAATAAAAATTTCTTTTACCAAATTCATGTAAAAATTCTGGAAAATTAGTGCTTACATTAATTTATATTTTATACTACATCTGAATTATTATACCTCTTAACACTAAAAAACTGTATATATTAACAACGTTTATTTTGATGTTTTTTTTTACCTGAAGTATCCATAAATAATAAAAAATATTTTAAATGTTGAATGTTATTAAAAAGGTGTCAAAGTGGGATTTTGACATTTTAAATTTCATTAAAAATTAGCTATAAGAGCTTGAAAAACTCTTCTGCAAAACGAATAAGTTTCCAAGTTTAAAAAGTGATTTTTTAACGCCATGCAGATACTGAAGAAAAGGCCAAAAGATAAGAGACAAATTTACTTAATAGAAGGAATGTAAAACATTTCACAAAACTTTTAATTAAATTTAAAGCTCTTTGACGTTAACACACAGATTAAAGTTTTGTGAGTCTAATTCCAGATTTAATATATGTAAGATAGTTTACATAACAGAGCGTACAAACGTACATTGCATAAATTTTGAACAAAGAAGAATTTCTGAAACCTAATGCTTAATTAAGCTGAATTTTGAATCTCGTTTTCCAACCATGAATTTGAAAGGAACAAATTATTTTATAGAATTTTTTATATATATGATCAATGTAAAAGATAGTGCTTTAAATGTTTTTTTTTTTGAAATTGTGTGAAATTTTCCCTATTAAGTTTCCAACCAGATGTCTCACTTCCAGGCTAATCAGATCTTCGTAATATTAGAAGTATAACAAGAAGAATAATAGTTTAAAGAAGTTGCCTTTAAAAAGTATTGTATGTGAGGAAAACATTAGTTTATATTTCATTATGCTTATTCAAAATATTGGTTTTAATCTTTAAATATATAATTTAAAAAATCCCTGTTTACAAATAATATAAGCACAAAATTAACTAACAGCTAAAAACAAATTGAAAATGTTTGCAAATGTGGGATGGCTTGCTTGTCATAGAACGGTCATTTTTTGCACACGAGGGTTGCAAATGTGATGGCTTGTTTGTCATTGAACAGTCATTTTTTGCACACGAGACTTGCAAATGTGAGTAAAAAACAAAAATGTTTTGAAGTGAAATAAAAAGTAATAAAAACGTCGCTTTTTAGAAAATTCTTGAAATTTTATTTTTCAATTTCCTTTAATGTAAAACAAATTTTAAAAAGCGAAAAACACATGTCAAGAAAATGCTGTAGAAAAGTAATTTGGATTGCTTTTTGTGCATGTAAATAAATATTTTAGAAAATGCCTTAATTGGAGTAATGTATACCATAACAAAATATAACTTTCTTACTTCCCATGAAACCGTGAATTGAAGACCTCAAACAAATCTCAACTTATTTCAGCTCATCTTGAATAAATGAAAATAATTAAACTCAGTATAGTTTTCATAATATTGAAACACTTTTACATTAGTTTATTAGTTCGTAATACTTATTCATTTTTTTCTTCTAACTTATACTTTATAATACTTTTACTTAATTAAGAGTTGATAAATTACTTGTAATGTGACTAAATCAGGTTAATTTTATTTTTAATTACTCTTCACTGATTTCTGATATTGAAGAGATTGGTTTCTATTAAGACATTATAAAAATACTGCATAAAGAAACAAACCTTAGCAATTTAAATAAAAAAAATTTTGTTAAGAAAATCGTTTTGAGGCATAGAAGTCTTTTGGAAAATAGAAAACAAATCTTAGTAGCTTAAAAAAATTAATGGCGTATCGAAGTATAAAAATATAATTATTAAAAAAGAAAATGCAATACTTTTCTCTTCACTTAAGATGCAATAAAATCTTCAAAAAAATATTACATTTAATGGAACAATGTTGGATACTGCCCATGTTACTCAAAAGTTTCATTTTTTCTGATCACAAATATACTTCCTCATTTGAGCAATTAACAAGCACCTAACAATAACTTTTTATTCTTTGAATGTGTTTTTTTGGATTTGAAATATATCATTTTGTTTTCATACCAGTATCATATATTTCGTATTTTTATTAAATATTTTAAATAAGATCCGTTATCTTGTAAAATTTTACCCAGAATCTAATTTTTACTTCATGAAAAATTTAAAAAATAAATCATAAATTAAGGACTCACTTAAAGCTAGCAAAATTAGGAAAAAATTAACAAGTATTTTTTTAATTAAATTTAATCACTAAAACAGGGAATTCTACTATATTATTATAGAAATGTTTTTTCACTAGTTGAATATTTACAGGACCTAGACATAACTTATTATACAACATAGAACTTAATTTTTGGTTATAGAAAATTATAAACAAGGTATAAACTTTTTTTGGTTTGAGTTACAAATACCATGTGCATTATAACTAATTTTTTTACTCTTAAATTCATTTAATTAAATAAAAACTTATGCTTTGCATGTTTTTGGAAGAAAATGTTTTACTTCTAACTTACGCAAAATAACAGATAAGAGTTCAATAATGATTAAATCAAATGATTCAGAAGATCACATAAAATATTAAAAAATATCGTTCTTTTCAATTCTAAGCTTTTATCAACTGTGCACTGTGATTAGATCATTTCTATCTTTATGAGCACACACACGCTATTAAGTATGCACTAAGTGTTCGTAATTCTCAACTTGATCAGTAATCTTTGTTAGAAATGTTTCTTACCAGAAAATAAAAGGATTATTACTGAAATATAATGCAATTCTAATTTTGTCCCTGTCACTTCCATTCTGATTTTGTCATATCAATTATAAATAGTAGTATTTTGATGAAAAACACATACTTTAATATATTGTTGATTTAGTCAATTTATCTGAAACAAAAGATAACATCTATATGTTACTGGTATCATTTTAACTAATGATAATCAAATGATCAAAGCATTAGCGTTGTTTTTCAACAGTGATTATAGGAACTATTTATTTCACAAATGGCCTATTTATATTGAAAAATTGAGTAAAGATGTTTATTTGAATATATGCACTTTAGTTTGCTGTAGTTACATGGTTCTCTATGGGCATTATCATTTAAAAAATAATTGTTGGTGTCGATGAATACTATTAAGTATACAAGTTCCTTTTACAACTGAAAGATAACCACATTTTATTATGCTCTTATTTTTTGGTGACACATCGACATAAATCTGGACACAATTGCTTACAACTCATTACAAATATTCATTTAGATCATGGATTCCCAAACTTTTTTTCTCGTGGACCACTTTCAAAGTTTTTCCGTTTGGAAGACCCCCTGTTGCTACATTTCTACTGTATTCCCAAAACTCCTAAAAAATATCGCCCTAAATTAGGGGTGTAAAGAAGAAAAATAAAGTAGCACATTTTCTTGTGTCCTATTTAGTAAATTAATACTCGTGGTTATACAAAATTATAAACATATTACAAACAATCAACAATTAGCAAAAAATCATCAATGAACCCGGACGAGCGGGCGCACGGGCGGCACTTTGCAAGTCTCGACATGTGGTGTACACTTGTACTATTATCTATTGCTATTCTCTATTCAATTCTGTGTTTGAACTAAGCCTTAAATATTTTTGAATACCTACCTAGTAAATGATGCTACCTGCCTAAGTTGATAGGTAAATCCGAGCCAAAATTATTGTTCTTTATTATGAAAACCAGAAAAGTTTTCGTGGACCCCCACTTACAACTTGTGAATCCCTGTTTTCTTTTCACGTTTACGTGGACCTCCGTGTGGTCTGCTATGGACCCCTGGAGCTCCACCTGGACAACTTTGGGAACCTATGATTTAGATGCTCCAATAATAGCAACAAATACGACATCTGAAGGATTACTACACTAACAGTGTTTCCAGTTCTAATATTTGAGTTTCACCCTTGGGTATGGATGTTTGAAGTGGCTCGTAGTCCGTTTTAAATCAGATTTTCATAAATAAGCCCTCATTTGCAAAAATTGACGGTAAAAACAAATAAGAAAGACAATGAACCAACAGAAAAACTCCGAATTTGTCTGCCTCTTTTTGTGTCATATAAGGAAAGTGCTTCGGTGAACTTTAACGCTACCATTCATTCATTTAAATTTTTTATATTATAATCTGTGTATTACAGAAGGCGCAATTCAAAAGTTTGCATTCACGGTATTCAAAACAAAATATTTTGTTGCTGTTTTATTTTAATTATTTAATCCTCCGTTTTAAATTTTTCTGCAACTCACTTGAACAAGTAAAAGCTGATTACAATAAATATATAAAAATTTAAAAGAGTATTTTAATTACTTGCCACTATATATAAAGCTTTGCACAATATTTTTTAACATTCAAATATCATTTTTATCTCTCAAATTTAAAATTTTACTGAGTGATAATATATATTATTAAATGAAATTTATGAGTAAGAAATAAAATGAATAAATATCTTAAATTTCTTGATCATAAAGTCTCATAATAAATTATAATAATAGTGTTAAAATTAAATAGTAACTTTTGTATTTGAAATTTGAATGTCAGATTTTTTCTTAGATATATTTGTTAATATTAGTTCAAATTTTATAGTTTGTGTATTACATTTATTTCACTAATAATTATAAATGTACCTTAAGTTTACCATAATGATTAGAGAAAACTAATAAAGGAAGTCTTTTAAATCTCTATTTTTTAATTAAATAGAAATGCATTATTTACCTTAATAAAATCCAAAACACATTCTGCAGCTCTTGTTTCAGTCTCCTTTACCAACAGCGCTAGACCACACGTCCATAACCTTAAACACTCCCAAAAAATCTAGCTTCATCAAAGGATCGTCGTATAAATCTTGCTCGGATAGTCCCAAGCATCAAAGGATCGTCGTATAAATCTTGCTCGGATAGTCCCAAGCATCAAAGGATCGTCGTATAAATCTTGCTCGGATAGTCCCAAGCATCAAAGGATCGTCGTATAAATCTTGCTCGGATAGTCCCAAGCATCAAAGGATCGTCGTATAAATCTTGCTCGGATAGTCCCAAACATCAAAGGATCGTCGTATAAATCTTGCTCGGATAGCCCCAAGCATCAAAGGATAGTCAAAATAAATCTTCCTTGGATAGCTCCAAGCATCAAAGGATGTGCTCTGGCGTAGCTTGTGCATTGAAACAACTTACTTGTTCCAGAGACATTGTTCTTTTCGAGACAGACCTGGAGCCCCTTAGCCTTAGGAGATGTGCATGCTTAACAAAATATTGCCACAAACACAGATGCCTTGGTTCCCACATATGCCTACCTCAGTGACTTGAGGAATAATCAGAGATTCGGGAGAAATAGCCCCTTCAGCCACAATCTGTTCCAAAAAATATTAATGCCCACCTTCTAAATTGATTTCTGGTAGAAATTTTCATAAATACTCTCATGTCCATAAATTAAGGTTAATTCAGAATCACATAGAAATTGAACTCTAAAGTAAAAATTCCATATGTAGAATTATCTCACAGATAATTAAGAATAATATCCAAATTGCAAGAAACTACCAGATGCCGCTACCGATAGTGCGTCATAATGACGAGAGTGTAAGAGAAGGGTATATAAGGAATAGTTACAAAGAAGTACAATTGTTCATAAGCGCTTTAAAAGCCTTTCAGTGCAATAACAGCATAGATATGGCACAAAGGAAGCATTTGGATGATGTTTTACTTGGTAGAATTATCGGCCGTCTGGAATGTGGACGTATCCAGCTGAAAGTATCCGAGGAACTTGGAATCGCCCAGAGCGTCATCTCCAGGCTTTGGCAGTGGTTCCAAGTGATGATAATATGAGTAGACGTTACAGCACAGGTCACCCCCGAGTTACAACGCCGAATGAGGACCGGTATTTGGAAGTTACTGCCAAAAGAAGCAGATGGTGCACAGCATCAGACCTGTCTCGTCAGCTATCTTCAGCTACCGTACGACAGTTTCAAGGCAAACCGTGTACAGACGCTTAGGGTACATTGGTCTATATGCTCGTAATCCTGTCAGATGTGTTCCACTTACCGCAACTCACTGTCGCCTGCGGTTAGCTTGGAGTAGCAAGCATGCATTGTGGACACTGCAACAGCGGTCTAGTGTGATGTTTTCCAACTAGTCTAGGTTTATTTTTCAGTTTGATTCTCGCCGCACTTTCATAAGGAGAGGGCCAGGTACCCATTACCACAAAGAGAACACCATTGAACGACACCGTTACGGTGGAGCAGGATTGCTCATTTGGGGAGGAATTATTTTGGGTTCCAGAACTAACCTGCATGTTCAGAATGTAATCATGACAAGCCACATGTATCGGGATGTCATTCTGGAACAACATGCACGTTTGTTTCAGAGTGCCATGGATGTGGAATTTCTGCTTATGGATGACAACGCCCGTCCTCACCGTGCAAACATTGCAGACGAATGCCTTCAATCGGAATATATCACCCGTATGGACAGCCAGCATACTCACCAGACTTGAATCCAATAGATGTTCGTGTGGGACATGCTTGGTAAACGAATTGCAGCCTGTCAACCTCCTCTCACATGCCTACCAGAACTTTGGAGAGCATTGCTTGATGAGTAGTGTGAATTTCCCAAAATCAGATCGATAATTTGTAGCATGCCTAGGCATTGTAATGCTTGTATTGCATCGTCTTGGGGGCATACTATGTATCAACCATCATACCAACCCTGTTATATTGGTTTTTGTAAATAGGTTCTTTTTGTAATTTTCTCCAGGGAGTAAAAATTGCAATTTTTGTTAGTGATGTCAAACATATAGCATCTTTTGTGCTCTTTAGCTTTTGTTTAATAAATAGACTTTACATCTAAGTCATATTTGCTTTGCTTCTGTCTTTCTTTGCCTGAATATGCATTATCCTTAATTTATGGACACGAGTGTTCTAGGCAGTATTCAGGCGCCACAAAGGAAATCCCAACTCATATCTCCGACAGATGTGTATGCAAATGCAAAAAACGCAACATTTATCACATGTTCTCTAATTGTTGCTGGTATCGAACCCGATATCTTTCACCTTAAAAAGCACTGTCCTACTACTAACTCATAGTAAGCTCTTTGGAAAAAAAATTATAACAAACTCAATTTCTCTACTATGAAATGAAAATTCCACAAAACCAAAATATAAAACTTATCTCAAGACAATTCACTTCATTCCTATTCATAAAAAGTCATTTTAGCAATAAATAAACCTATTCAAATCTTTACTGAACAAAACTCTTAAATTTTTGTGAAAATTTATCATACTTGAAGTCATTTTTAGGAGATTATCATTTTGAAAATAAAAAATTCAAAACACAACTTTTAGAGGTACTTTCTATGATGGTTCCATCTCTGAGAGACTTTCATGATGAAATGAAAATAGCAGAATTACATATAAATTCTGTGAAACAAGTGAACCGCGATGCAAAGTTGGATTTGACTCCATTCATATCAATTCGAACATTTCACTGGAAGTATTAAAAAGAGTCCCACATTTAAAATTAAATATCTGGAAGATGAATGGCTATGCATCTGTATTAATGGAATATAGTTGTTGTCGTGTGGCAGCTAGGCTGACATTATGGGGTGCGCTGTTCCACTTTTCCAACTGAACCCTATTTGGTGTGGAGTCCGACTTTCTCAGTACACACATGCCCTAGGTACCCGTTTATTGGGTAGGCAACCATTCACACCTCATTCATACAAGGAAAAGACAAAGACAGGATAGATAGAGAGAGAGAAAGTACATCCATGCTCGAACCAGAATTCGAACCCAGGACCTCCTTATCCACAGTCACGCACACTGACCTCTACACAAGATGGGCGGCAATGGAATGTAGTATTTTATACATGAGAATTATACTTCTCTTTTTAGATTCCATTTTCTTCTTATGGGGTTTTCGAAAAAAAAGAGTGAAGTAGAAGTGACTTACATCATACTGAGGCAGTTACTTTGCCACATGTGTCAATTTAAAAATATTGAATTACAGTCAAATTCACAGACAGTTCATTATTTTTATTTAGACTCCAATATTAAATTAAACTTCGAAATATCGAGAGCAATTGGTTTTCTCATGCACTTTGTAAAAACAAGTTGTTTTAAGGCAAATGTCTGACCAACACAATTTACATGACAATGAGCAAGAAGATTTTTGTGCCAAAAATGTGTTTTGCTAATATTCCGTATAAAAAGAGTAACACTTCTAAGCTATTTGTGTTAAATTTTGTACAATCCAAACAGCAGTGTAAATTCCTCCATAAAATGCTAATCCAATATAAAGAAGTAGCTTTTTAAATGTTTCTGATAAATCAAGAATAGAAGCAGTAGATCTTTTCATTTGTTTACTGGACATGTTTACTTTGGTTTTCGTGTGTGTCATATTGGAATTTTTATGATGCTTATCTGCTCCCTGCGTAACGAAAATGAGCCAATGGGCAAACATCATTATTGTACTTGGAAAACTTCCCATGAAAAATTGATGCTAAATGATATTGAAAAGAGAGGAGACATTTGGAGAGAAAAAGCGGTGATCTTTGATTATCTCTTGAACGCATGGATTTCATTTCTGAATTTTTCCATACTTGTTTTTAAATTTTCCACTTATTCTTACTCTAGTCACTGGAAATAAAAAATTAATGTTTATTATGAGCAATGACATAACAAGCAATTTTTAATCAAAACAATTTAATGACATTAATCGACTTCAAAAAGTTTTAAATTTCAATATTTTTTAATTGTTAATTATTGAATACTAAATTTTAAATATAAAAAATGAAAATAAGTGTTATACGATGAAATCAAACTGGTGTTTTTAATATACTTATTTATAGTTTGTATACGCACGTTAAATAATTTTCACGTCCGTGGTTGCCTAGGGGTTAGGGCATCGGCCTTCCATCCGGAAGGGTGGGGTTGGTTTCCCAACGCCCCCAAAGACCCACCGTGTAAATGCGGTATACGTGCTCGTTAAATGTGTGGAATCGAAAGTCCTGTGGTCGCTTATTGAGCAGTTATCATGTGGGTGCAATTGTCTGGCGAAAATTTCCCTCCTTTTCAAGATCAATGTCAAAATTAAAGTAGTGGATCCTCTGGTGGCGCCATCTATCGAAGGATTTAAAAAAAGCAAAGACGTACTTTCAACGTCATGGTGCTCTGATTAAAACGAAAGACACTCCCTATTGACTTAACTTCGCAGCGTCATAAGCAACAACAAATAGTTTTCGCAATCTAAGGAATAACTTATCTAAGACGTGTCAGTGACCTTTAACATTATCATACGAATTTTTTTGAGATAAAAAATTTGAAAGTCCTTAAATTTTCTGATTTTTTAAATCAGAAAATTTAAGGACTTTCAAATATAACCAATTTTGGTTATATTTGATTATAATAACCAATGAGCCACATAAATTTTAAAATATGGAAAAAGGGCAAATATAATTCTATTTGATTTTTAGATATATTAAATTTATCTAGAAATCAAATCAATTTATCACTTACTTAAAACAAACTCTTAAACTTATTGATAGTTTTAATTTAATCCATGACATTTTCATGATAAAGATATCATTTAAAATATATAAAAAATCTCTCCTCATTATTTTCAAAATGAAAGAGGCTCGTGACTCCATTTTAATATGCAACGCCCACATCTGCTCAAAAATTAATTGAACTAGATTTTAAAAAATATTCATAACTAGGAATTATTTTATGAAACTGTAATCTTATCAAAACAATGATTACGCATGGATAAGCAAACAAAGAATTTTAATCAAAGATTTCTCCAAGAAATTAATTACTAAGATATTAAGTACAATATCAAAATAAATGTAGCAGTGGATTCCTGATCATTTATTTTACGATTTTACATGGTTTCTTTGAATTATACAGTTGGAGACGTTAAAGAATTAGAAAGTAATCATGATATTTTGAATTTAAAATGAAAAGTTAATTTAAACCTTATTAAAAGCTATTGTTATCTATTTGAGTAATCATAAAATATTCCAGAAAGAATTACAATGTTTTAACTAACAAAGAGAAATTACAAAACAAGTTTCTCTATTAAGCCTTGAAGTATATGTTAAATATTACTCAAAGCAAAATTGACCAAAAATGAGGAAATATTTGATATTTTGATTTCAACCAATTTAACATTCATTCACTCAGTTTCAAATCCTTTTTAAATGTTCTTTCAAGTTTTATAGGTTCACCAAAATTAGTCTCCAGTTTATTTAGAAAACATATTTATTGGTATCAAATAGAAATGATGTCACAATACTCAATTAAAATTTCAAAGTATTAAAATTTGGATTTCGATATATCTCCTCTGAACTTAAATTTCGATATTATATTGAAACGCAATATTAAGTAATCGAATATTTTGATAAAAAGAAAACACTATTTTTTATTTAGTTAAAATAATATTCGGTAGTCCAAAATCAAATCCTGTATATACTTGATAAAATTTATTTTAAAGCTATTGTGCTCTAACTATTTACAGTATAAAATCTTCGTTACGAAACAACTTTGGTCCTTTAAATAGGAAATCTAATTAAATATTTGTTTTGCACCTTTGTTTTCTACCAGTTGTTGTTGTTACTTACGAAACTTGGACAAGCCAAGCTCACTATGCCTTGGCAATGCGAATTTAAGTCAATAGGGAGCGTCTTTTGTTTTAATCAGAGCACCATGAAGGTGAAAGTACGTCTTTGTTCATTTTTTAAATCCTCCGATAGATGGCACCATCAAAGAATCCACTCACTCAATTTTGACATTAATCTGAAGGGGGGGAATTTTCTCCAGACTATTGCACTCTTGATAACTGCTCAATGACCGACGACAGGACCTTCGATTCCACAGATTTAACGATCATGTATATCGCATGTACTCGGTGGGTCTTTGGTGGCATTGGGAATCGAACCCCGCCTTTCCGGATGGAAGGCCGATACCTTAACCACTAGGCTAACACGGCCTCGTTTCCTGCATACCCATCTATAGACATGTGTGATTCAGAATTTTCTGGATGTCTTTCCTCGCACCTCATGATTACTCTCAATGAAATACACTTTCACTGTGTAAGCAACGGATATTACAGGGAGATACTAAGATCATAAGCTGTTAGGTCGTTTAATACGCAATGCCAAAAATAATAATGTAAATTTGATCGGTCATTTGATGAAAACATTTTGTTGCATTTAATACATGATTTTCTTTCTTTCTCCTTCTCTCTCTCTGTTTCATTCGTTTTCTCTCTTTTCTCTATTTTTCTCCCTCTATTTCTCTGTCTTTTATTAAGGTTATACAAAATGTACTAAGAATGCTGTAATACTGCTCTAAATATTCCGCCATTTGGTTTCGATTTTCAATGGAGCTAGAAAACTTTCTAAAAGTACGTTCTTTAAGCATTTGCATGAAATCAAACTGTCCATCGTGTGCAAACAGTGATTTTAGAATAATAAATCTTCCTAGCATATTTCTGGAGGAATGCATTAACAACTGAAATCTTCTCCAAGGAACTGCTTAAAAAACCGCAAAACTTATTCAATTTTAAAAATTATTCATAAATTGATATGCAAGAAACATTTTACCAAAACAGGATTAAGGACTAAACTCGAAGATTTTTAATTATTTATGTTTTGTGCTATAGTAATCAAAATAACAATTAAACTACTTTTATGATTAATTGTGAAACTAATAAAATAGAAAAAAATTTCTGCTTCTAAAAAAATACAATTGTTTTAAACTATAATATATGTATGTGTGTGTAACTTACTTTGGATACAAAAAATACTTTTTATTTAATTACTATGCTGATGCCACTTACAAGTTTCGCTATTGTTACAGATGATTTGAATTATTTTAATGTATCTTTATTTGTGTGTTTAAGTAAGATACATTAAATCAATTCAAATAATTAATTAAATAAGGTACATAAAATTAAATATATTAAATACATTTCATTCATCCGGTTGTTCATAAAAAATTAATATGAACAAAAATTTGGGAAAATATATGATACAATTTTTGTTGTCATGAAATACAAACTTAAGAGTGCCATTGCTGTCATGTTGATAGAATTACCATTGTTATAACCAAAATGTTGCAAGGCTATGTCTAAAAATAAAAAATAGCAATTATTTTGAATGTCTATTAAGTTTTGGAAGATTTTGTGTTAATGTATTTAAAGACAAGTAAAACATAAATTTAAAGAGCTGGAGGAAATTGTCCATTTTTAAATAAATATTTTTCATAAAAATTTGAAGAGTATTTTTTTATAAAATAGGAAAGTTAATTAAAACAAAGTGTGTGTTTAAAAAATAATAAATTTAAATGCAATAAATGAGAGAGAAAGCGAGACAGAGCGAAGCATATATTCAATAAATATTTCTTTTAATGTATAGTCAAATTAGACAGCATATATATTATTTCTCATAAAGATAGTTCTTGTATTTTTCATTAATGTAATGACATGATATTATGACAATAAATGAAATGAAAGGATAAAACAAAATTCGAAAAAGGAGATGACAGAAAAATTGCTTCCTGATTTTTAATAATAGTTTGATAAAATCTTTTTCTCATCAGGGTTTTCTGCAAGTGATTTTAGCTAATCGATTTCACTAATAAGATAACTAGAAAAGGATTTATACATTTATCACAACAACGTTAATACTGATATCATGCTGCTTACATAAAAACATCACATCCTTACATGCACTGTATAATCCAGTTATTTTGAATAGAATCCTATTCTGTATTTTTGGGCAACGGAAAATATAACGTTAAGAGGCGAATTTAAATCCGCTTAAAACTCTTTGAAGTAAGAAATATATAATTAAATTCAACAAGCCTAAATTTTTAGTTTTCTAGTTTCCTCAAAGAAACAAAGTTAAAATCTTTCTAATCTTTTTTATCATTAGATCTTTTTATCATTACATAGTACTATTTTAAAATTTCTGGTATTTTCAAGATTTTTAAGTCAACCTCTATTAAAATATTAATATAGAAAAATTTTGTTTTATCTGAAGAAACGTCGAATAGTTCACATAATAAATTGTTACATTTTTAAAAGAGCACTGCTTCTGCGCGTTTATACTTCAGCAAGATACACTTGATATTTTAATAATACAACGGAGAAACCTTAATTTTAAACATGGCGTTTACAAATTAAAAAATTTTAAAAGAAGTAGCTTCAGGTTTTTGATTAGGAGCTATAAATTTTACTGCATATTAATCTGTAATTAATTTAAAATCGTGAAAATTCCTATAAGATTCAATTTAAAGGCTAATAAAGTAACCAGAGTTGTTTTCACCCGTCCAGAAGTTGATGTATGACATTAAAACTTTGACAGCGAATGTTTGTTAAAATTTGAATCTCATTTTAACTGTAATCACTGGTTCAATTCGATTACGAGAATATATATATATATATATATATATATATATATATATATATATATATATATATATATATATATATATATATATATATATATATATATATATATATATATATATATATATATATATAACTATTGGTTTCATTAAATATAAAAATAAGGGGTTATAAAAGTAAGATAAACGTAAATGATAAAAAAAACTATTCTGTCTAATAAAGCAATTGTGGTTAAGACAATTCAAGTTCAACTTGTTGATGCAGAGACCTCTATGGCGGTAGATAAAACTTTCATTGATTTATTTTGAGTTGCCAATTGTAAGCCTCCATCAACCCAAAATGTCGCTTTATTTAATCCGGAAATAATGGTCGATATACCGTCAATAGTAACCATGGTGATGCTTCACTCTGTTGGAGATATAAACTATTTTTTCTTCTTTTCAAAATAGTTCTGAAGAGCTTTTATGTTTTTCATGAAAACCATAAACTGCTAGATTATTATTTTTGTTTCATTTGCTTATTATTTTTTATTGTTTTATTTTATTTTTATTTCGAAGTATTGATATTTAATACATTGAATGAAGTGTTTTTACAGGACTGCTTTATTTTTAACTGAGAAAAATAAAATTAAAACTCTGAAACATATTTATCTTCAATTGTATTTAAATTAAAAATTTTGATTCTATTACAAAATTTGTACAACGTTATACAAATTGTTATATGTTTAATATATATATATATATATATATATATATATATATATATATATATATATATATATATATGATATATATATATATATATATATATATATATATATATATATATATATATATGTATCATAATTAAATGAATGAAATTATGAATACGATAAATATATTTCACTGTAATATATCATAAAAGTATAAAATTAAAAAATTGAAGAAAATAATTTATAAATTATCAAAATTAATCAAACATTCATAAATTGATTGTTCCAAATACCTTTTAACTAATAACGTTTTCATTCTACATTTGTATCTTGACATACTTGTCATCAAAATCTTAGAGTTTTTACGTTCATATTTCTAATAACTTATTTTTCTTTTTCGTCTATGTACTATAAGTAAATAATATAAATTATGATAAATCAGGAGATAACTATTTTGTTTTAATCTTTGTATATAATTCACTAAATTATTAAGTTTGTTCTTATATTTAATAAAATAATTGAGATATTAATTAGATATAAAACTGTATATTGATTCTATTACATATCAAAAGTATACATTGAATATGTATGTAAAGCAACATATAGCGTGTTTTGATTGAGCTTGAATTCATTTATTACAAAGATTTTCAGTTCACTCTGTATGGAATAGAAATTCAGACAGATAAACTATGCAATCATCTATACATGAATAGAACTCATTCTTTAATAAAATGTAACAACTATATAACTGAAATTTTAGAACAATTTTTTTTTTCCTATAATAATTTAAGTACATATTCAATCATTTTACAAATGCATACGTTTGATTCTTTTTAGCTGAGAACATAGCATAGTAATTTGAAACATTTATTACTTAAAATCAACGAAACATATCAAATTATTTCATCACCTTTCAAATAAACCCGAATACAAATATATAATTTCTGTGAAATTTAGTTTGTTTGTTTGAATATATTATAAAAAATTGATATTCTCGATTATTAGAAGACTTGTAAACATTAGTGAGGAGTTTAGGCATTTCTAAATTCAGTAGAAATCAAAATAACCAAAGTAATAAAACTAAATGTTTTTGTTTGTTAGTTTGAAAAACTTATTTAATTCTACAAATCTTGATGAAATCTCACTAAATTTTTAACATTAGTTGCTTGTTAGAAGAAAGGGTTAGCTATTCTGCTCGTAAGTTGCTAATTTCTCCATAAAAGAGATAAAAAAATGAGTGTAATGTAAAATTTGGAAACAACTGATCTCAAAATTCCAGGTTTTCCGAAAAACAATTTTACTTTCTTTAATGAATTTGCATCCTTATTAAAATTTGCTAGTTCCCACCACAAGAAGAATAAATAACGAGTGATAAATCAAACATCTCTGTGGTTTTAAAGGAAATTCGAAGCATATCTCAGTGTTATATATTATCTCAAGAATTAATTGCATTTTTATTATTAAATATTATATATATTATGGTATATATTGCAGATAAATATGTCATTCAGTGCTGAGAAAAACTTTTTAAATCAAAACATTCTACATGTGAATATTTTATTGCTATGTAGACTATTTTTATAAACAGATGCCTTAAAATGTTAAATACTTCCACCAATATCATTGGGATAGTGACAAATGCCGAAAATATTTTATTCATCAGCATTCGTTTTTTTTTAAATTTTGTTTGACTTTATGAAGCCATAAATTCATTTTAGTATTTCGTGAATATTCGCTATGTATGCGAAAACCAAGGCATTGTTCATAACCAAATGATATTTGAAAGTAGCTGGGTTGAGATTATATCCTGAGTATTCCACAATTTCCCTCTTAAACGGAAGTGACGTGTACTTGCCCAGTTTTTCCTTATAACACTTTTTGGGATCATGAAGCAATTTCATAAGACATAAAATTGTGCCTTTAAATGGATGTCTCTCATTGGTTTATTGTATCACTAGCAAACAAATATCACAGATTATCGCATTCAGATGATACATTTACATCTTGCTGTACCATAATAAATTATACAATCTATATTCCACCGGGCCATGGTAGCCTAGTGGTTACGGCATCAATCTTCCATCTGGAAAGGTGGGGTTTGATTCCCAATGCCGATGAAGACGTACAGAGTACATGGGATATGCTCGCTCGTTAAATCTGTGGAATCAGAAGTCCTGTGATTGGTTGTTAAGCAACTACCATGGGTGTCTGGAAGAAACTTTCCTCCACTTTCAGATCAATGTCAAAATTAAAGGAGTGGATCCGCAGCTGGTGCCATCTATCGGAGGATTTTAGAATAAAGTCTTACTTTCGCCTTCGTTGTGCTCTTTTTAAATGAAAGACGCACCCTACTGACTTAACCTCGCATAGCCAATGGCATAGCAAGTTTGGCTTGTCCAAGTGTCATATATATAAGTGACATGAACAATATTCCACCTGCACATTCAACCTCTTATACGGAATGGCTGATTTTAGAGTCAGTATTATTGCTTTGGTATGATTCACCCATTAATTTTTGCATTCCAGATAGTCATAACATTTTATGTCGCAATTCTGCAAAGAAGAATTTTCCGCGTTCCGAAACAGCAGATCCATTTACTTTGATAAGAGCACATTCATGTTCCTCTGGCTCAAAGAATGGGATAACCATCTTCTGGTTTTCAGAACCCGACCCATTTTATCAATTATTAAAAAAGTTTTCCCTGTCATTTTTAATTGTTTCGAAAGTTTCCGTTGCCGTTGAGATGCATCTTCCTCGAGCAGTGCTGATAAATTTTCATGCTTAGGCTTTTGTGGAGTGTTGCTGTTGCTACATTGCTAATAACTAACATAAAATCTATTAGCTTTGAACTAATACTTAATTAATTTAAAAATAGGAATATAAAATTTAAAATTCAATAGGATTTTCTTATCTACAAAGAGCATATAAACATTCTTTGTCTACTGTTTTCCACTGATGGTATTCATAACAAATGATGTAATGAATAAATGATTTAACACATGACATTTTTCTTCTTCAAAGTTCCAGCTTCACTTTTATTTTTTCTAGTTTCTGTGCATGTTTGACAGTTTTAAACGGAAATTATCTTTCAGCAAAAATGCAATATGCTCATTCGGATGCTACTTCTGTGTATATGTCATAAAGACTGTTTATATTTATATTCCGCAAACAAATCACCTAATCAAAAGCTAATTACTCGATTGTAATGAAAATTCTTATAAAAAGATTTTTTGATTGAATTTGTTGAAAATTATGATTTTAAATTTAATTAATAAACGGAATAACCTCCAGAGCATTGAAGCCGAGCATTCCAAAGACATTTTTCTTTGTTATTCAAAACTACCATTGTACACTGCTGGCCACCCAAATTGCAACACCAAGAAAGAAAATTTATTTTGTAGATAACATGTTGACCAAGAATCACATGATCAAATTTATAGACTTCTGTGAAGAGTGGTTCCTGCCAAAATCAGTTGCCAGACTAGCCACCATTGCTGGAGATCACCGCTGCCACACGTCTTGGCATTGATTCAAAGAGACTTTGGATGTGTTCTTGCGGTACGGCAGACGAAGCATCTTCCACACTTTGCCAAAGTTGGTGTGGTGTGGCAGCTGGGGTTGTAATCTGTGTCAATCGGTGAAAGATCCGAAGATCAAGCCGGTCAAGAAAGCAATTCAATCTGGCGATTGACGAAGAACCCTTGGACAATACATTCAACGTGTGGTCATGCATTAACCTGTTGAAATATGGCTGTGGGCAAGCCCTGAAGGTATGGAAGGAAACTGGGTCCAACACCTCGGACATGTAGTGCTGGCTGCTTAAAGTACCGGCAGTGCGTACTAGAGGAATGTGAGATTGATATCCAATACCACCCCATACCATAATACCCGGTGCAGGAACACTGTGGCGATGCATAACACAGCTGTTCAGCTTTCTCTCTCCACGGTGTCTCCAGACTCGAATGCGACCATCGTGGTGTTGCAGGCAAAAGCTTGACTCCTCAGTAAAGACAATGTCATTGTATTCTGCCGCTCACATCCATTATTTCATCGCAACATTGATGGTGGACACGTCGGTGATTCTGCGTCAAGGGTGAACGAAGCAATGTGCATCTTGCGGACAGACCATTCTGCTTTTAACGGTATTGATTGGTAAGCGCAGACAGTGGATGATGCTTTACAAACTGAATGTGCTAAGCTAAGGTACGTGATGTGGCTGAGCAATCCGTCACTGTCATGCCCACATTTTGCCTGGCATCAAGTGAAGTGATGCACTGCGATCGAACGCGTCGTTATCTCATGCATCCAACGAACACATATCCGCATTACAATTGTTTGGATTCGTCCAACACGACGATCGATTTCCTTGAAAGATAATCCACAATCTCGGTAGGTCACTATCCTTCCTCGATAGAACTCAGATAATTGATAAAAAAAAATGATCGCTGTTTTCTACAAAACATAATTCATCGTTTTTTTTTTTTAAATTGACAAGAAAAACACAATTGCCAAGCTTGAAATCGTCAAACTCACTAAGCCTTAACAGCGCTTTGAAGTGGCGCCATGGCCCGCGTGATGTGCGCTTGCGCTGAAATTCCAACCGTTTGTATATCTCACCTTAGGTAATGCATGTTGTAAATTTCATGTTATTTGCACCTTCAAGGTGTTGCATTTGCGTTGGCCAGCTACTACCGATATCTTAAACCAATTGTAACTTTCTCACGTCAGTAATAAAATTGTGTGTAAAATGTTAAATAAGCGTATAAATATTCGGATTTTAGAAATAATAAGATACATTATTTTTATTGAATTAAATATTGAAAGATTATGGGATATATATGAAAAAGTTCATGATTAATAAAACCAGTTTAAATTTGGTTTATTTACTGCCAGCAAAAATGAAAAATATAAAAAAAATTCGACTATGCTTAGTAATAACTGCCTTTTTATTAATGAATATTTCTTAATTAAGCTGAGAACTGTTTCACTTACAGCTCAGTAAAAATGAGGAAATAATTATAAGAGGATTTCCTTGGAATGGAAGATTCATTAGGAAATTAAAAAAATTGAAATCTTAATGTCAAACAATTTTGAATCCATTTTCTAGTAATATATTTTTTAAATTTAAATTATTTTGTTAGACGTATCTTCACCCTAAAAATATTTATTAAATAATCTTTCCTTCTATTCTTTATTTCAAAACATAACACAATTATTTGTAATAATGTGATCATTCATTAAAAATGATATAACAAAAAAAAACTTTTTGGGATAATTCATGGTTAATATTTAATAGAAATATATGTTATAATGATAATTATTCTAATAGTTAAGATTATCACATCTGAAGTTTATTTTTATAGAAAAACATTTTTTATAGAAGTTGCAAATCTCTAACGTATATTTCTGTAGTTATAAAAATGCTTTATTCAATAAATAATATCTATGCTTGTAATAAAAATGCCTCATTTAATCATAGAGCCAGATTCTTAAGCAAATTAATCATCTATATTATCCATACATTTAATATAAATATTATGTTTGCATTCATGTCAATATTTAAAAGCTGCTTTTCATGTCGGCAAAGTTCTAATTAATAAATTACTTTTTAACTATGCTTTAAAAAATTAAAAGCTCAATTTTTTTTTTTGTGAAGGAACATTAAATCTACCACATCAGTTTTTGAGTCTTCAGCGGAGAAATGATGTAAATATTTTAAGTTACAATTTTTATTCATGCATAAAGACTATTATTTTATTTATTTCAATAAATAAAATATTAAAACAAAAGTGAGGCAAAATGAAAATTTTGAAGTGTAAAGCATTGTGAAGTTTCAACTCAAAAAGTCTCCTTAAAAATATTTAGGTATTAGATAATAATCAGCAGTTTAAAATTTCCATATATCGAAGCGACAACCAAGCAGCTAAAGGTAAATAGAGACATTCAAATATCCAACCCAAAGTACCTTTCGTGCACAAAGACATATTCATGTTTCACAAGAGAAAAATTATGAAAAATATATGAAACACTGCGTAACACTAACGTCCAGGGCACAGGAATTGACAATATTTATTTTCAGTTGTTTAATTGTCTGAGGTTGAATGCGGGGGAGCTTCCACTCCTACCCAGGGCCGCAGAGAAGTTTTGAGTGAAAACTTGTTTGCAATCTAAAACCCCACCCGCACTTACTTTGTAAGATGAGGAAGTTAAGCAGTAATTCATGGGATTAGATTCAGCTCAATACACAAGCCTGGAAACGCATGGCAAAATCCCCACCAGAATATTTATTTTATTTAGAAATTAAAACCACACCGCTGTTTTCCTGTATGTATACCACATAATTTTCAATTTAATAAGAAATTCTGTGAAGCACACTGTATTAAAGGGGAAAATAAAAGCCCCATGATATTTGTTGTTGTTGCTTATGACACTTGGACAAGCCGAGCTCGCTATGCCGTTGGCTGTGCGAATTAAGTCTTTCGTTTGGAGCAGAGCACCACGAAGGTGAAAGCACGACTTTGCTCTTTTTAAGGTGCCTCGTCATTTTGAACCACGGTCAGGTGACGAGGCCGCATCTGAGCTGGTACACTCCTCTCCACATCCACTCCACACCAGCGGTAGGACTTTGGATGTCACAGATTTACGTGGACACGTCCTAACTCCACGGAGTTCCAGCAACCCAGTGAAGGAGAGTACACCGTGGTCACCCTCCCAACCACTGCCCGCGGCCAATGATGCTTCACTTTGCTGAGCTTACAGAAAGCGGCGTGAAACTACTGAGCCACTGGAGCTCTCAAATGTTATTTAACTATTATGAGTCATTTCATATCTAACTCTATTACTGTGCTAAAGATGAAACTCTTAATGTACTTATCTTCAGCACTAGAGTTCATTGGTTTGATTCCCACCTTAGGTATGGATGTTTGTAGTAGCTCGAAAATCATTTTTAATTACAGTTCCTGGTCCAAAATAAGCAACATAGGGAAAATAAATATAAAATAGCAGATGTATAAATTAAAATTCGTTTAATAAATAATTATTGTTTTTGCAATCTTATAAAATCGTCAAATGAATCAACTCTGTTGCATTATTTAAATCTTTAATGAATAGCTTAAGAAATATCTCAAAATCCATAAAAATATGAAATTAAAGCTTGGAGAGACCTTACCTTACTTTACCTCAAAAATTACATAATATGTCAATATCTTTTGTGGATTTTATACATCCTATTACTAGAGGAAATGAAATCAGCGGAGAAATCTGTTGAAGAGTGAACACATTGTTTTTGCAGAAAATATTCTACGAAAAAAATACTCTACGAAGAAAATATTCTACGAAATCAGGCTGAAAAAATATACAGATTTCTTTCAAAATTAAAACATTTGCTTATTTTGTTTTATTACAGGAAAATATTTTAGAAAAGGGAATAAAATGCAATTTATTTATAAGTTCGTTTAAGAATTCGCGGAATCTTTTATGAAAAATACAAATACATCCATTTTCAAATGAAGTCAAGCGAAAGATGAAACAGAACCCATTATAATGAATCTCTTTCGGAAAGGATTTAGAAGGAAAATAAATGAACCCCTAAAATATAAAAACCGTCCTATTTTTCTGTCCTCGTTGCGAATAAATGTAGCTGAAGTTTAAGTTCCTTAAGAGCGTTGTTTTGCACGTCATCTTCAGCTTCAAAAATGAAGATATATTGAAGTTTCTTCTTTAGGATACCTTAAGATATTTAAGAAAAGAGCTAAACATAAAAATAAAATTTACTTTGAAAGCTTGTTTCAATTCTTATGATTCAAATGATTTTTGAAATTTAAAGAAATTCATATTTCAAATTATTAAATTTTAAAAGTATTCAAAAATTCGAAGAAATATAAATGCTTGATTTAAAATATATCTCATTACAGAATAATAAAATATGTAAACTAAATGAAGAAAATAAAATCAAGCGAAGAAAGGAGTTTAAGTACAAGTACTGTTTTTGTGTGTGAATATTCCTCAACTTTAAGAAACAAATAACTTGAAATTTAACCCTATTTGTGAATACCTTTGAAGAAACATTTTATTGCAAACATTTAGTCTTAGGTTATTGCCTTAATAAATGAGCCTTTATGTCTTTGAGTTAGAATATTTAAAGGGTTGGCTTTTGTGTCATAAAGTCCAAAAATAAACAAGCTATGACAATTTATTTATGTGGAAAATATTAGAGAACTTTTTTTGAAATTTAAAACTTATCTTTGTGATTCGTGCTGGATGATTTGAAGAAAATAAAACGGAATGTAAAACAATTCGAAGAATCAGGTCAAATTACTTACTATTTAAATAAAGCAGCTCATATATGAATTAATGAAAATATTCCAAATTTACATTATTTAAATTGATTTCTACTTTAATAATTTAATATTAAAATTACAATATTTTAAATACATCTTATTGTGCAATCAGTAAATTACCCGCCCATACTTATATAGTGGTCAGCGTGCCTGATTACGGATAGGGAGGTCCTGGGTTCGAATCTCTGTTCGGGCATGGATGTACTTTCTCTGTCTCTTCTGTCTTTTGCCTTTCCTTGTATGAATGGGTTGTAAAAGGTTGCCTTACCCTATAAATGGGCATGTGTGTACTGAGGAAGTCGGACTCCACACCTAAATACGGTTCAGTTGGTAAAGTGGAGCAGCGCACCCCATAATGCCAGCCTAGCTGGCAAACGACAACAACAACGGATTATCTTCATATACAGTAGAACTTCTTGGGGTGGAAAATACCGAGTTTAATCGCAGCCATTTTTTAACGTTTTTAGATAAATGCTGCTTCTCTATTTCTTGAAAGACATTTCCGTAAAAATGGGTACATAAGGAAAAAATGTCCATATTTTCTTCCCTTGGGCTCAAGAAGACGCCTCATTATTTATGACATGCCCTTCCAGAAGAAAAGAAGAAAAAGACTTAGTGGACATTAAAATGCTTTATAACGGTCTTCAACTGTTAAGATATTTGTCTTTAGGTATAAAAATGTTTCATGAAAAAGCAAGCAGGTCTTATGGGTTAAATTGATAGACATATAGAAGCGCAATACTGATAAACAATAATATTGTTTTATATTAGGAATCGAATCTGAACACAGTGGATGAAAAAAGAAAATATTAAAACCTCTTTTGGGAATAGGGCTGTATACACAATGAAAAAAAATTAATCACTTTATAGACTTGATGGTATCTATGTAAACAAAAATTGCACTGATTATTGCTGGGGTGCGAAAATTTCAAAAAGTCATTAACTACAATACTGCTGATCTCATCACACAACAGGCCGCAAATTTATTTATTAGGCTATCTCTAACACCTCCTGCAAAGTCATTAGAAATATCCAGCCAGAATTAAATTTTAGTAACTAAAAATCACCAGCAAAATATTTTATTAAGTAGGCGAAAAATTGTTTAGTTTTATTAAGTTCCATATTTATTTAGTTTTTAATTTCCATGTATATAAGTAAGTGAATATTACATCTCTCTCACCAATGTTTTTATGCTACAAATCATGATCTTCTCACATTAGTGTTTCATTTGTTAAAGTTCTTAAAAATACCAAAAAATACATAAGATGCCCATTGCAACAAATTTGGTTTTTCCTTTGCCATTTCGTAAAGTACTGTAAATTGGTTTTCTATTCTCTATTTTTACTATTTCAATTCAAATTCTCAATTCTAAACATCCTTTTCTCAAAATATCTACATCAGATCTACAATATTTAATGAATTATTTTTTGAGATCAAATGTTTCATGTTTTCCTTAATCAAACCATTTATTAAATTTTTTCTTTTCTTATTTAATCATATCCATAGTAATATTTTTATGGATATTTATCCACATAATTTTGATTATTTTTAGTGTTAAATAGATAAGGAAAATAACCTTATGATTTTTGTATTATTTTAACATTTTATGAGTATTTATCACCCGCTAAAAGGATTGAGATAACCTAAAATACATATATAAAGTTTCAAACGTAAATAATATAAAGTCTCAAACGTACATAATGAAACTCGTGAATAAATTACGGAAATGAGTTTAGCAACAATTATTAAAATCAAAATATTATAGAATATAATTATTTTTATATAGTTTTCTTTTCCTTTATTTTGAGATATATTTTATTGTGATATTTTATAGAATTTATTTAAAATAAATGAAAGACTAAACAGCGAAATTAAGATGCAATGAGATACTGAGTAATATGTTAATGCTTATATCAACTTATGAATGATAAAATATTATTGTAGAAATGTCTGAATATTTCTATTATATTTCTTTAATTAAAGCAGTTAAACGCTATGTAACACTTTGGATTATAGAATTTGCATTCTTATCGAACTATTTGTTACACTCCCTCGTTTATCTTGAAATTTCGATGACACCCAATAAAGAATTTAATTTTCTCCTAAATTTAATCTATTCAATTCGTCAGTAGTTTTAACCATTTTATGTAGCACTACTAAAATAATTTAATTAATTAAAACTAATGATTTATTAATTAAAATAAAAATTTTATTTCATTGCATCTGTAAATAATTAAGATTAGAAAATTGTTCCTGACAAATGCTTTTTTACACACACAGTTTGATTTCTTTTGTGCGTTACTTAAACAGTAATTAAAATACGATACTAAGTTGTATATACACCTAAGATAAATAAAAGAAAATTTAAATTAAGCTAATGAATTCTTCTTTTCTAGAAAGAATTGTAAGTAATTTGTATTATATTATAAGTTAAAAGAATATTTCAAAACTTGGTGGTGTATTTTGAGAAATTTAAGATATCGTTTCCATCCAGGAAAATTTTCAATTTAAAATTAGTTATGGAATTAAAATTCTCTTACTTTAGCTACACCTTTTTATTTTTTAATGATTGTTTTTTACAATTATCTTTTACGTGGAGCGACTTAGTCTCAATAAAAATTCGGCTGAAAATGTAACAGATCGCAGAATTTTATGTCAAACCGATAAATTTATAATTAATCTCTATTCTTCGGTTTAACAATTTAAGTTTATATCTTAGGTTTCGAATCCATTTCAAATTGTAAGTCCCGTTCAAGTTAGTTATTGTGTGTGCTGCGTGTAACACACACACACAGTAAAATGATAAGAAATTTACCTCCTTAACTTCAAAGAGTATAGGCCATTTATACACATTTAATATCCCTAAAAAATAACTGTTTTTTATATCTTTATCTACTTTCCTTTTTTATTCTATTTAATAATGTTATAAAAGTATTTTCATTCTTAATATCAGCATTTATAAATATAAATGACAATTACATTTAATGTAAAAGACCGATTGTTTGATTGGTGTGAATATAACATCATTTTTTTGTGGATATCAAATCTGATAAGGACTATTATTTCAAAATAGTTCATAGAATTTATATGCAACTAGATATCGATTGCTGCCATTTTGAAAAAAATTAAATCAAAATGTAATTTGATATTGTTAAAAGTAATAGTCAAAGCGATGTACTTCATCATTAAGGATCTGGTTACAAAATAAATTATAGAATTCTCCTTTTAACAGAGTCACTCAATATAGCAAAGAATTTATTTTTTAATTCCTATATTTCCTAAATTTTATGAGTTACAAAATTAATTAAAGGTAAGCAAACTTTGCAAATTCTATTCCCATCTTGGCAGTATAAAGAATATTTGGTACTTTTCCGTTTCGCCGGCGCAGGCGATAAAGTCGCCAAAAATGATACAACCGGCACTAGAGGGAATATCTCCGCGGGTAACCTTTTACTGCTACGTTTCCAAAACATGTGACGGCCTTTGACTGTCAACTACTTTATTTCGACTCTTTTTATAATTTTATGCTATGTTAATATATATATATATACAAATTTAATAATTTCATAAAATCTCTCTAGAAAAAATCGGATTTTAAAAATATATCTTAAAAATAATAATCGTAACAAATTCACATAAAAAATATTTAAAAAAATAATAAGATTTCGAAATATGCATCACCCGATAAATTGTAATCTAATATAATAAGTAAAAAAATTGAGGCTCTGGCACCCATCATTCCACGCATAGCGTGAACACGCGAACAACAATTAAATAAATTTAAAAATTTTCATGTGAAACATTATTTAATTTTTTTTTATGTGTATACTGTGTGTTGTCACCAATTGGCGACTTATTTTTGGCTTGGCGATATTTGCGCCGGCGATACGGAAAAGTACCGAATATATTCTTAAACTAATGCTCTAGAATTGTAGTCAGATAGTATTTATCTATTTATATTGTAACTTGCGTTTTTTTGAACAAATATTTATTTTTACATGTATTTTTTTTAACTGGTGCAGTTGAATTGTAAGGTGTCTAAAGTACAATTATTCATAGGTTGACTCTGATCATAGCAGTGAATAATTTTTCTGATTCAAAAACTATTTTTTTAAAAAAAAGGTTCTAATTGAATGACTCCTCCTACATAAAAAATGACAATAAAAGAACAAAGTATACCAAAAATACACTTATATTATATGTATAACATATTTAAGGAAGTTTTGCTTTTTAAAATCAATTATTTGATGACTTTTTATTGAGATTAAACTTCTGATTCTTTAGAAAACACTAAATATGACATTTCAATAATAACCGGGATTAATTTGAGCAGTTTCTTTCATATCTATGAAGAAACACTAAATATGACATTTCAATAATAACCGGGATTAATTTGAGCAGTTTCTTGCTTATCTATGAAGAAACACTAAATATGACATTTTAATAATAACCGGGATTAATTTGAGCAGTTTCTTTCATATCTATGAAGAAACACTAAATATGACATTTCAATATAAAACCGGGATTAGTTTGAGCAGTTTCTTTCATAGCTATGAAGAAATAGTAAACATTTATAACACATACAGAATACGAAAAATAAACCGTTACATAAATATTTTAAAAAATTTAGGAAATTGCAAGATATTTTTGACTGCTTATTTCTATTCGTGCGTGCTCCGAAATGCAAACAACGATGAAGCAATCAGAATGACACCCGATCTGATATTTAAATTTGAGTAACAAGGTAAATTTCTCTATTTATCTTACAATTCAAGTATTAAGATATGTTGGAAAGTATTAAAAAATCAATTTCCTTAAAGTAATTTTTATAAAAGAAATGAAATATGTTACTCTTTTTAAATCGACAGGGAACGCAACAATTTGCACTGAACTTCGTCTATATCATGCTTCGTAGTTATATCAAAAAATCAATAGCTTGTATACAGAACAGATATATCATCCGTTGGTTTTTGAAGGTAATAAAATACTCAAAATTGATTTCGGATGAAGATTTGGAAGCATAAGGTTTAAAAGCATTCTGACAATTCTTGAAGGTCCACATCACACGGATTTTAATAACAAGCAATATTAGGTAAAGAAAATGTAAAATAAAAAAAATGAAAGAACATTTGCTACGTTGGATCAATATTGCAAATCGAAAATCCATCTAAATATTTATTATGTGAGTTGTAAAAATGAAGCAAAAATAATCCTCGAAATAAAAATTATTATTTTTAGCAAATTTTAAGTTAATGAACAAAAAATAATGAAGGAATTAAAATAAGATGAAAGTTAAAACTGAATAAATGTATTTACATTTGACATATTTTTATGCATGATATGTTATACCTAATAACAAAAAGAGAAATTTGTGAAATGAGTTAATATTAAACAGTTATATGCATTCATGCATAAATATTTTGAAATAATTTCCCATTGCCAACTTATTTAATAGAAATTTAAATTAAAAATAATTCAATTTTATATCATTTAAAAATGCAACGTACTTGTTAATAGGCTTCAATTTATTTTCCCTTTAAAATTACTTACTGCAATCTAGAGGATGATAATTCCTATATATAATAGATAAACTAAACTCCATGGCACGACAGCCCATGTGGGCCAAGGCCTACAGTGCCCAAAACTATTTTCATGACCGAGGGCCTTGGGTTGCGAAGCATATGTCCCAGTTAGTTGGTCAGCCTAACGTAAGACCGCCAGTGTTTAGTTCCCAAACATGCTTGGTACTCAGTGAATCGACCCACTGAAGGGATGAAAGGCTGAGTCAACCTTGCCCAGCCCGAGGATCGAACCTCGGACCAGTGTCATGGGAGCGTGAAACGCTCCCATGATATAGATATAAGCCACCGGGCTTCATATAATAGATACCCAACCACTACAAACAACTATAGCCGAAACGGACAAGCATCCATGGTCGAAGCAATAAAACGTTTAATGAAAGGTTAGAGTCGTTGAGCTATCAGCTGGATATACTAATTAATAGTCAGAATAATTAAAATTAGAATATATAGATAAAATTGTCTATTTTACATCTGCATATTTCTATTTTAATTTTAATATAAAGATCTGATGGAGAAATTTTATTCGTTAAATTTTCATTTAAAAATATTCTCCTGAGAGTGTTTCATATATTTCCCCCCTAAAAATAAATCCATTAAAAATGCTCCATGTTCAAATTTTACAATAAAGTATTCATAAGTATATGTATGGCGATATATACTCTAGTACAAAATAAAACGATTGAATATTTTGCATAGATTAGTGTAATAAGACACATCGATTTACTTGTTGTTCTACGATCTTTTTTTGCACACCAAGCATCCATATCCGAGATGGGAATCGAATGGAAAATATGTCGAGTTTTAGAACACAGTGATCATCATTCAGATGATCACAGATCAGCTAAATGCTTAAAATCTAGTGAGTAAGTAGAATGTAGTAGATGAGCAGATGAATTCCTATAGTGGATTGTATCTTAATTTGAGCTTAAACTTTTAATGTTTTCGAAGCTTCTCTTAGATACTGGATTTATATTTAAATAAAATATTTTGATGGAAAATGTTTTAATTTCTCTATAATAAAAATTTAGCATTTTTCCCATTTCGATAACATTTTCATTTAATTAATAAATTTTGCTTAAGGGAAATTTATGTCTTTTAATGTTAACATAATGCATTTATAATGTGATATTTTAAGCACGTATTGAAGATTGCAAGCACCATGATTTGAATTTTAGCACGATGGTTAGAATTTCAGCACCACCATTTGAATTTCAGCATCACCATTTGAGTTTCAGCATCACCATTTGAGTTTTAGCATCATCATTTGAAATTCAGCATCACCATATGAATTTCAGCATCACCATTTGAATTTTAGCATCACCATTTTAATTTCAGCATCACCATTTGAATTTTAGTATCACCATTTGAATTTCAGCATCACCATTTGAATTTCAGCACCATCATTTGTATTTCAGCACCACCATTTGAATTTCAGCATCACCATTTGAATTTCAGCATCACCATTTGTATTTCAGCACCATCATTTGTATTTCAGCACCACCATTTGAATTTCAGCATCACCATTTGAATTTCAGCACTACCATTTTAATTTCAGCATCACAATTTGAATTTTAGCACTACATTTTGAATTTTAGCATTTCAAATAATTTTTGTAGATTTAAAAAGTTAAAATCAATTTCAATTGGGCAAATAAAAGGGAAATTTGAACCAAAAATAGATTTAAGAGTAAATGTTTGTTCGTTCATTTGATATGCATTTCCGACGAGCAAATCTATTAAAATATCCATTACTCATCCATTCAAAAAACCAATTAATGTGTAATAATCGGTTCCTTTCTCAAGTTCAGTGATGGGGTGGTGGTAAAGGTGTCACTTTCATGAATGAAAAGCAGGCCTGTTCCATGCTTGATGCGGCCAAAATCTATCCTGAAAGAGAATCTGTGTGCTTTAAAACTCTATGAAGTTCAAGTTAATTTTTTGAAGTTGTTGCAGATTCATTTCCTAATTATTTTCATTTATTTATACGAGGCAATTCAAAAGTGAGTTTAAAAATCTTCGAGGAGTTTTGTATTTCTGATACAAGCAAATAATAGTGAAATCATGTAATTCACCAAAAATAAATTTGGTCTTTTGATTTCTTATGATGCTTGTTTTTTTAAAGAAATTAAAATATACATATATCTTTATTTATTTGTATTGCGTTAATTAATATTTTAATAAATAACTTTGGCGAGTTCAAGAAAAATTATTCGCTTAGTCGTTTAGAAACTATTAACTACTTTTAAATATGTGAAGTACTTTTGATTACATTTTATTATTTATCAGTTATATTAACTATGTTAACTATTTTAATTTAATTTATGAGCAGAAGAATTTTAAACTGAAACACATTCTTGAGACTAAAGAAAGATAGCTCTAGTTTTATTCATTGAAATTCTTAAACATTCTTACTATCCTGTTGCTATGATATATTTAAAATCTATCAAAAATACTTTTTATGCATTCAATTTAATTTGTAAAACTGATTTATTAATATCATATTAATACTTACTTTTTATTAAAAGCCAAAACCTTTTTATGTACTACACTGTATGAACAATTTCTTCTTACATTCAAAAATAAATACATTTTCTTTTATTTCTGAAAAAAAAAAGGAAATTTCTACACTCGAAAGGATAGATCAAATCGTCTTTGAAATAAATTGATTTGATGTCTGTTGCTATTTACGATCGTAGCCCACAGATTTTGAATCAATTTGGAAAACGTGTTTCAGGCGAATTTATTTCAGATAAGAAAGGCCATTTTACCATCTTTTTTGCGGAAAATTCACTTGTTCATATTTTATAGTTGATAGAATTCCTTTTAGTTTTTGTTCTCTTGACTCGTATAAATAATGGGAAATTTTTTTCAAAGAAAAAATGAGAAAAGATATTCGATGTATCGTGACATCAAACAAATGTCCCACGACGATGTGGTGCATTCATATCATTATTTCAAGAGGCTGTTTACTTTTATCTTAGAAAGCAAGTAATGATTTCGGAATTGGAGAAGACAGCTTCTTATTTTGGCTTATCTTATTCAAAACTTTTGTGTAGTATCAGTATTCCTATTTCAGTATTTCCATTTCAAATTCAATGTTGGAGTGTGTAATTGTATACAGCATAGATATTTGATTGTAATTTTATGGTAGTGTCACAGCATTTGCCATATCATTTATTTGTAACAAATAGTTTTATTTATGAAAGCCAGGTTTTACATTTCGTAAGTTAATCGGAGCAATTTTACTTTTATTTATGAGATCAAAAATCAGTTTGAATTATCTAGGTAAAAAATGTTTTTAGTACTGAAAATACGACGTCATGACATTTCCGATTTTGGTATTGTTGATTATACCATTAAATAATCTAGTATTTGCTTTGTAATATCAACGATATTTGAAATCAATATCCCAGAAATGACAATGCATACTGTACCAAAACATTTTCGAATTATTAGAGCAATCACTTATCTTTCAAACGACATCATTTTTATAAACTTAGGCCTCTTGACGTCGTTGTATGAGCCATGAAGTCCCTATGGATAACTTGTGTGTCTTTTTGACTATGATGATAACGAGCAGCTGAGATCCACTGCAGCTTTCCATGTGTACGTCTTCAACTCGTCGATTGTGTATTCTGCGCAGAAACGTGGTATCTCGACCGACACAAGTAGCAATATCATTCATAAAATTAACCTCAAAATAAGAGTTCATTATATTTTAGTCTGGTAGGTTAGAATTTAACTATTCAAAATATTCAGTTTACCGTGTTTTCTGCTTGAGTGAAACACCACAAAACTTTTCATAAGGCAATGGATTTCAATTGCGATTGGTATATCAGAAATCTGAAGTACAATTTCTACATTTAAGCACATTGTAGGCGTTGTTATTACAGTTTGTTTGTTATGAATGTATGAAAATACTACTCGTTTGCATGTAGTATATCAATCATGTAGAAAAATTTCATTTAATAAGAATGTCTCCTTAGTAATGAAATATTAAGGCCAACAGTGTAATTTCTTCCCTTTTAAATTTGTTGATAAAAATTGAGTTCCCTTGATAAAAGTAACAAGTTTTTTCTTTTTTTCAAATATAAACAGGTTGTTTCTTTCTTTCAAATTGAGATAAGCGTTATAATCACTTTGTTATAATTATCATTGGTTTAAAATATCCATGACATCAGATAACATTTCATCTACGTCCCACATAATTGATTACGACGTCGTATTGAAACGGCGTAGTATACCCGAATGGTAGACGAATTTGTTTCAAATTGCATTCTTAGAGTGGCAATAAATAAGGCAAAGTTCGCCAAAGAATGTCCGAGAATATTGTTGAAGTTCATTTTATCAATAAAAAGATTTCTAATATAAGGACAAAATCATGAGTTTGGAAAGTTGTTTTCCATTGATTCAAACAATTGACACGTTGACATTAGATCAGAAGAAAAAGCAAAATAAAAAGACAAAACTAAACCTGCACTTTGTGGTTAGTTTAAAACGGCAAGGATTTTTTAAATTTTTAAAAATTTCATACATTAAAAAAATTTAAATTAATAATTGCAACATTTGTAAGCAATCGACACAGATGCCGTATAATCCAGGAGCAAATTTCTAAGTTTAGTGATTTTTTGGCGGGTTTCCTTACGTATTTGGAAACCTGGTTTTTATTACGTAATAGATATGGAGGCCTATAAAAATTATGCAGAAACTTCTGTTATGGCTGTGGTAATATCATATTTATCACTCACGTTACAATTCGTCATCTTGGCGACATTTCTTCACAGCCAAAAAAATTATTTATTTATTTATTACATTACATTAAATGTATTCAGACTTGTATGCTTGATTCTTGAGATCCGCTTGTAAGTCTTCGTCAATAATAAGACAAATAGCACAATGACAGATGTACAATCACAGAAGAATAACGAAGAAAACACCCAGGGCCACGGTGGGAATCGCACCCACACTCCTACGCTCTCAAGCGATTAGCGGTGATGCTTTAGACCACTCAGCCACGGAGCGCCCCCAAAAAAATTCAGAATATTGAATCCTGGATTACATCTGTTTCAAACAATCTCTTTTAAATCTTAAGACTAATGCCTTGCTTACGCCACCGTTAATTTATTTTCTTAAAGTATTCTTTTACATTAAACTTCTGCTGTCTTGAAAAAATAAATAAAATACTTTGAATAGTTTTCTATTATTTAAAGTGTTAAAAATTATAAAAGAAAGCAGAATTGTGAAGATTAAAAAATAACTTTTAAATTTTTATTAAATATAAAATGTAAAATAATGATTTACATACATACATACGTATATATATATATATATATATATATATATATATATATATATATATATATATATATATATACATATATATATATATATATATATATATATATATATATATATATATATATATATATATATATATATATATATATATATATATATATATATATATATAATATTATTATCATTATTAAATCTCACGTATGATTCACAATGATAACATAAAAATATTGGACACCTTAAAATCATTTATTATATAAAAGATTTGGACTTCTACTGGACATTAGAGTAATGATTATATAAGTTGGCAAGTGCATCAATTGCTTCCAAAATCATCATTCGTTGAAAAATTAAGAAAATTGAATATCCATACAAACCAGATTCTTCCAAAAAAATTTTAAAGACAAATGCGTGCGCTGTCTCTCTATTAACTGCATGTTGGAGAATTACACTATTTGTTTGGATATTTGTCACATTTTCATTAAAAATTTATCTAGCACCTAGTATTCATAAAATTATGAGATTATCTTAACAACAGTTTCCTATCAATATTCTCACATTTCTACCTTTGGTAGAGAAAGTATATGTTATTGGTTATGGCACAGGTGCCGTATAATCCATGATACCAAATTCTGAATTTTTTGGGCGATGAAGAAATGTTGCCAAGATGACGTTTCGTGACGTGCGCGATGACGTAAATACTAGGGTTACCAAAATAGAATTTTCTGTATAATTCTTATAGGTCTCTATATGTATGTTGTAACAAAAACAAGGTGGCCAGATACATAAGAAAATACGCCAAAAATTCACCAATCTCAGAATTTGGCGCATGGATTATACGACACCTATGCCTTGGTTATACATAAAGATAAACAAGTATTTCATTAAACGTATTTTCTAAATAAAAGCAAAAAAAATCAAAATAGAATATTATTAATTACAAAATGCCATGTGTAAAAACGTATTCAAGGAAAAACAAGAGAAAAAATAATTGTGTATTTCATTTAAGGAAATGGAGGAAGCGAAAGAAATATGACATCTGTCATGTCTTACACAAATTAATAAGAAAAACAAAAATATGACACAGCTCTGTTTTACAGCAAAATTCTGAATTTCGTTCAATTTTTATGAAATTAAACAAAGTGAACAGATTCAACAAAATATAAAGCGTATTACGAGCATGCGCTTAACGAATTAAGTATACTCACGTGAAATTTAGCTGATATTTGCACATTTAAAACAATCCATATGCAAATAGCGACGCATTTGAATACGTTCTATTTTTTCTACATTTTTGTTTTATTTACCATCCAATATCTGCTTCAATAGACTCTGATTTCAGTGATGATTGCAAACAGAAGCCTAAGTTTCGTACTAGTTATAAAATACCGATACGGTAATAGTAAACTCATTTAAAATTTATCCAAATGAGCAAAATTTGAAACATTTGATTAGTCCTAGCTATAGGAAGTGTGATATTGTCAATTAAAAGAAATTCGATGGTATTTCTATGTAACAATGGTACTTTTCCATTTCGCCGGCGCAGGCGATAAAGTCGCCAAAAATGATACAACCGGCACTAGAGGAAATATCATCACTGGTAACCTTTTACTGTTACGTTTCCAAAACATGGGACGGCCTTTTACTGTCAACGACTTTATTTCGACTCTTTTTTCCATTTCATAATTTTATGCTATGTTGCTATATATGCAAATTTAATAATTTCATAAAATGTCCATAGAAAAAATCGGATTTTAAATATATATCTTAAAGAGAATAATAATCGTAACAAATTCACATAAAAAAATATTTAAAAAAAAAGCAAGATTTCGAAATATGCATCACCCGATAAATTGAAATCTAATATAATAAGTAAATAAATTGAGGCTCTGGCACCCATCATTCCACGCATAGCGTGAACACGAGAACAATTTAATAAATAAATAAATTTAAAAATTTTTATGTAAAACAACATTATATAAAAATTTTTATGTGTATACTGTGTGTTGTCGCCAATTGGCGACTTAATTTTTGCTTGGCGAGATTTGCGCCCGCGAAATGGAAAAGTACCGTAACAATTAAATCTAGGTATGATGAAAATGTCACTATATGATTTTTTTTTCTTTTTTAAAAATCTGTTTATTTTTAGAACAGATTCCTTAGAACTTAGAAAGAAACTACGTGTTTTACTTTTATCAACCAAAAAGTTAGGAATTGTCAAAAGTGAATGAGTTAAGAAAATTATATTTAGTTTTAACAATGTCATATTAATGATATATTATAGAGAATAATAAATTTAAAGTAATTACTAAAACATTTTAGATATTACTAGCCGATAAAAAGTTACCTAACAATTCAATAAATTTCTTAAAATGAGAATAATAAAGTACTTCGGAAGTAAAAGCAATAAGAATTCTGAAAATAGTGAACGAACAGGATAAAAAGGCTTATTTCTATTTAAAAAGCAAACATGATTTCGAAGCACTTTTCAGGAGACCGAAAAATAAACATCTGTAAGCACTTTTTTAATATAAATGCTAATTTTTCTCTATAAATAGCGAGATATAGTTACAAATGCTTTTCTCGTATTATTTCTTCGATAGAAACATGCTTAAATTAGAACTTATATAATTTATAAAGAATTTAAATATTTTTTCTCAAAAATATTCTCTTAGTAGTTTTAAAAAATTGAAATATGAATATTCAGTTGCCTTATCATTAACATGGTTCGATAAATTTCATTTATTTTCTGTATTATCCTTTTTGATTAACTAAAAAAAACTAATTTATCACATTTTTGATCATTCGAAATTGGATTTGAGTTCAAAAAAGTATTATACTAGTAGCATTACATGTCTTAATTTTGATGCAATATATTTTCTCTCATTTTGTTTCTAAAAATAAAGATTTACTTAAAATGTAGATTACATAAATAAAGATTATAAAGAAAATAAAAATTACTTGATAAGCATAACTTATATATATGAACGACAATATATTTACTAAAAATAATCTTATATTATTTATTATTATTTTCATAAAAATATAAAATGTCCTTTTTCCTAGTTAGAAATATTTGCAGTTTTTTTCATTTTGACACAGAACTGAAACAGCAAAACTTGTTGTTTGCAAAGTTTTGAAAGAAATACAAACAAAACAATACAAGAAAAGAATTTTGGACATCCTAATATTTTTTCCAAAGGCGGGCACTTGAGGGTTGAACCCTACGCCACAACAAGGCCAGAAACTGCTACTCATTTGCCGTTACCCAGCGGGCACCTGTGAACCAAGTCTCGAAGGCGAGTAGCGTTACCCGTGTCATACCACCACAAACCCGTTTATAGGGTGGGCCACATTCATACATCATCACGGAAGAAAGGATAGAGAAACACCGAGAGAACATAGAAACAAAGTAACATCCATGCCTGAACATGGATTCGAACCCAGGACCCACAGCTTAGGAGTCAGGAGCGCTAACCACTCAGCCATCGGTCGGCGGATATCCTAACATGAAATATAATATTTGCTAGCTTGAAAAGAAGAGTACATCTGATTTTGTTTCTCCATAAAATATTAACTTCCAAAGCAGATCTGAGATACACCATTCTGTGGATACCATATGTGATTGAATTCGATTTCTCTTAAAAGGGAAGTTCGAATGTTTATTTATTCTCTATAACTCATTGGTAATTTACCCGCCTCATGGTCCTCTCCGCTCCATTTGATGATGAAGGGAAGACTAATAAGGTGGCTTTTTAGCAACTATTTCTTAGAATTTTGATAATGTTGCTATTTTATCAAATTCTAAGACCGAAATTAATAATAACATGTCGCTAAAATCCAGAGGCCCACAGAGAGTTAATACAAATTTAAGTTAATTGAAGACCTTGTGTAATTATCTCATTTTCCACAACAGGCTTCAACTAATTCTGAATTATACGAAACTGACTCCCTCAAGTCCTGCACGTCGCCTCAAAGTCGATGAAGGGGGTGTACCAGGGTGGAACGGATGAAGTACGTCAGGAGCAGGGCTACTAGCCCTGCGTCAGGAGAGAATTCTCCTGACAGGGCCACACTAGACGTGAAGGCCGTTCCATCACGCTCAGCTAAGACCTGCAGACAATGAAGCATAGACTGACTTCTACCATTGGATTTGTCCATGGGTCCTTCAAACCTCGGTACAACAGAAGCTGCACATAACCTCCTCCATCTCACCGAAACATATTCTGGATTGCAATGAGACCGCTGATAGACTGGCCAAAGAGGGCAGTGAAGAAAATGCGACCACAGGTTCATCACTTACATATCAGGAAATTTACTGTAATGAAAAATCTAGACTACATTCAATCTCTCAAATTCTACCTACACACCAATACTCTGGAACATCTGGAATTCTTTTGGAAATAAAATGTGACCAAATTTCTCAAACTGCCTTGGCCATATTCTCAAGTGGACATCTAAAATGTCTATCGTTTGAGCGTGGCACAAAAAATTATCCCACTTGTAAAAAATGCTGTGACTATCCAGCCTCACCGAAACAAATTCTGGATTACATCGGAGTTCCCAGGATGATTTATCCTCAGATCCTCTACTAGTAATTGACTTTCTAACTGTCAACAATTTATTGGTGTTAATCTGACAAAAGATAGATCTTTAAAGAGGATAAGCCGACAACAACAAAACTGAAATGGCTGATTATTTGGTAAAGAAGGTTATTAAGATTTCTTAATCTTAATAACATTCTTGCCTCTCAGAATTCTCGGGATGCTGTTCTTTATTCCATAATTGGGAGTAATAAAAAGTGCATGTAACGACTTCCGACTTAAATACACAGAGGAATAAAATAAAAAACGTTGGAGGTATTTTATCTTACTGGGGTTTCAGTTTGTCCCCAGATGTATGCTATTCCAATTTTTCGATTAGGTTGCAACTTTTGGATGATTGCTTGGCAAGACATTTATATAAATTGAATTTCTTATCATTTTTTAAATGTGCTTATGAAGAATAGACAAAGTCCTGGATGGATCTCACTTGAATAATTGTTGTGATCTGTTTAGATAATTATGTGATGGATGCTAGTTAATTAATGAGAAATATTTCAGGTTTTCTACATTAATTGATTAATATTGAGCTATGCCTTTTTTTCTTTTGATTTTATGCTCTTTTCATCATGCTTTTGTTTTGGATTGCTTTCACACTGGGCAATAAATACTATTTTCTCATATACTTCGAAAAAAAAATACATTTAATACATGATTTCTATTGTAAGCATTTCAACATTTTCAGATTTTTAACCTCAGCCATAAACTGTTTTAAGTAGTTTGATATCTATTTCAAATCAAGAATTGTGAATGGTTTATTTAATCTGCATGTCTCATACGAATCTGAAAATATTTCTTTGTAAATTGTTTTTAAAATTAAGATTTAGATCTGAAAATAAATTAAACTTATTAAGAAGCTATTTCAATATTCAAAATTTATTTGTCTCTGCTATTTCTAATCAATTGGTTTTATTTTGCTGGGGTGTAGTCGATATTTGTTTTTCTTTTTTATAAGCAATATTGATTCATATATTTCCAATATTTCTTTCTCGAGAAAAGCATTTCTAAAGTATGCAACCACATATTTGTACTTTTCAGAAGTTTGTTGAGTGGATCACATTTCTCAACAAATGCTTGAAAATGATACGTTGCAAGGTAAAGAAAAAATGAAATTTCAAATATTCTCTCTCGAAAGAAGCACGTAAGTGGAACTTGCTAGAAATCTTTCACTCGAATTCTAGGATCTTATGGTAGAACTCTTTTTTAGAAAGGAAAAAAAAGCGTTTTTAAATCTTCCTTTTATTTAATTACAACTCTTATATAAAGAGAAATATTTTAGGTTCTCTTCATTTTTTGATACTTTTTATTATTTAGACATTATAATTTCCTAGTAAACTATGTGCAATAAAACAACTTTACTGATTTTTATATTATTTTTATTATGATCCTAGTATAAGAGAATATTTAAGCAGTATTTAGTTAGGTTTATAAAAACAATATACACCAGAATTAATATTTGTTTTTGATCCCGAATAAATTTGTGCAAAAAAGCGTTTTGAATGATAAATATTTTTTATTCAATTATATTTTTCTTAATCTTCTTATTGGCTTCTGTTAAATAAGTTTTTGAGTAATAATTGAATCCTAAATTAGTAAAAAGGATTTAAAGATATCTAATTTTAGAATTTACATTTTTTAAATTTTTTATCCAACTCATACCATTAAAGTGGGGTTTAAAAATTGATATACATGATTATAAATACAATAATATTAAATTAGTTATTTCAAATTTAAAGAGAAGTAGGCTATAAATTAATAATTTTATTAATTTTTTCATATTAATTAAGTCTTAATTTTTTTAATTATGTTTATTTTAATACATTTATACAAATTTCATCCTCTGCTGGATAAACTTCATTCAAGTTTTAGTTTTAAAATCCCAAAAATATTCAATTATTTGTTAAAATAATAAACTGTATTTCTTTTGTAATAAAAATATCATATTTTATTCTTCCCACTGAAACTACCAAGTGTCCAATTTTAGTTTCTTAAAATATAGCAAATGTTAAACTTAACAGAATAATTATAACTTTCATATTAGTATAAATTTATTTATAATCAGTTATTTATCTACAAAGGATTAAATTTGTTTTGTTACTAGAAATGGTAAGAAGTATTTAATTCATCTTTTTCATTTAGAAAGATACAAATTTTTTACACACCTTCTACGAATTTATGTATTAAAATTTTTAATTGTACCTCAAATTAAGGTTTTACAAGATATTTGCTAATTATTACTTTAGACAAATGGAATAAATATGATTTTAATAGAGAAAGTCACAAAATCTAAAAGTCACAAAATATTTAGGAAGAATTTTCTTATAAATTTTTTCAGTGTATATTATAAAATAAATAAATAAAATTTGTAAAAAATATTTATTTTTCTGTAGAACTAATACAAAAATTACCAAATTTGCAACTTTTTAACTCTTAATATACATTTAAAAGTTTAATAAAGTATATTAAACAAACTTTCAAATATCAGAAATTATAAACAAGGATTTGAAATCATTTTGGTATGCAAAACGAAAAACGCTGCATGACAGCAAATATGAAAGAGGGGGAGAATATCAGAAGAATCTCTTGAAGTTAAGCAAAATTTCATATTCTAAATGGAAATCTCGAATTAACCAAAGCTATAAAACTTCAGGTCAAACGGATTTCTTTGTTGCTGGAATATCTATATACATTAAATAACTTCGGACATTTCTTTATCTTAAACGCAAATCCAGCATGGTCCGTAAATTGGAGCATAACATATAGTTTCAAATAATTCTATTTCTACAGTGCAAATATGTCTTTATGATCTGCCAAGCTTGAAGAAAATCCAAATAGACATCCCGATCTAAGCATTAGAGTCCCATTTTTTATTTTTAGGATTAAAAAAATTTGACATCATTCGGGATGTAGGATGTCAAATAAATGACCGCAATTTGTAAGAAATTTAAAATCACACATAAAGAGTTCTTCAATTCTTTGACAAGAGTTAAACTTGTAATAAACCTGGATATCAAATTAATCAGTCTAAGTTGGTGGATGATCAAGTTTAGTATAATCTAAGCATTTCAGTGTTCATTTTTTTTATATTCTCCTATAGAGTTATTTGTCAAGCCATCAATAGGATATCATGAAGATATCAAATAAATAAAAGATACGTATAGAGGGAATAATTTCCTTTCTATCCAAGCATTATACTGTTCTAATTTTTATATTCTAGGATAAAGCTGAGTTTGAAATTTTACAGGCTGTAGAATCGCAAATTATATTCCAAATTTGAAATCTATCTAAACACTGCACATTTCACTTTAGATTTTCGCGGATCGTGTTAAATTTGAAACTTATGTGAGGTAAATGTCTAATCAACCATACTTTCATTTTATCAAAACATCATCCTGATCCAATTATTTATTCAGTTTTTATATCCTCGTGTATATATATATATATATATATATATATATATATATATATATATATATATATATATATATATATATATATATATATATATATATATATATATATGTATGTATGTATGTATATGTATATGTATACCAGGACTGTAACTTTAAAATTCGGATTTTTTTCAGTAGATGGCGCATTAAGCCAATAGATGCTGGTGTCATAACCAATAAATCATTTTGTAGCTGTGATAGCAAACTTCAAAACGCCATATTTCTTTAAACGTTTAAGAGTTAGTAGCATTTATTTGTGGTAAACATGTCGAATTTTGAGCGAAAGAAAGAGCATCTACGGCACGTGCTGATTTTCTTATTCAATCAGAAGAAAAATGCAGCGGAGGCACATCTAATTCTTATGGCTCTTGACAATTCTTGGAAGGATACGGTATACATACTCTATTTACCGACACTCGCGAACGGTGGTTTAAGCGATTTAGAAGTAGTAATTTCGATGTCACGAACAAAGAACATGAAAACCGACCGAAAACGTTTGAAGACACCGAGCTGCAAGCGTTATTAGATAAGGACGCCACGTAAACTCAAGAAATATTGCCGGAGTAATTAAATGTTTCTCGTGTAGCCATTTCTAAATGCTTGAAAGCCATGCAAAAGATCCAAAAAGTTGTAAAATGGGTGCCACATGAGCACTTTGACAGCACTTGGATTGGAAATATTATTCCACCCGCCATACTCACCGGACCTTGCTCCTTCAGACAATCACCAGTTTTCATTCATGGGACACGCACTTGCCGAGCATCACTTCCATTCTAATGATGACGTCCAAAAATAGCTCGAAGACTGGTTTGGCTCACGTGACATTCAATTCTTTTGGAATGACATCCATATATTACCTACCAGATGTCAAAAATGTGTAGAAAGCAAGGGCCGATACTTTGAATAAAATATATCTTTCCATTTTTTCTAAATCGTTGCTTATTTTTATTGAAAATATCCGCATTTTAAAGTTACAGACCAGGTATACATACATATATATATATATATATATATATATATATATATATATATATATATATATATATATATATATATATATATATATATATATATATATATGATGAGTTGATCTCGTAGTCTTCAAACATGATGAGTACAATCAAAACTTCACAGAAGTTGAAGGAAATATAATTGACTACAGAGATTAAAATTTCTAAAAAATTAAAACAATTCTGTTCTCATTTGTGAGTCCATCAAACTGTTCTTCCAGCTTACTTTTCGCATGAAATTTAGATGCCTGAATTCTTTTACTTTTATTTTAATCTTTGAATTGTATATCAGGCAATGCAATATATTAAAAGTGCGACTAAGGCATCTTGCGGCCATGATGATCAGACACAGTTTTCAAAATCAATTTTGAACAAGATAGTGATAGATAGCACTAAGCAAGTGTATCAAAGAAATGCTTATGATAAGATGAAATTCTTATCATAGCTACCATTATGACCCGTACCTGCTTTTTCTCAAAAATGGTTGGACTATCGGGAACACTATTTTGAATATGCTGCATGATTTGATCTATCTAAAATCTCATTTCCCTTATTTGTGATAAATTGTGTTTGCTTGCGGATAGAAACGACTTAAAATTCTCAGTAAATTAAATATAGGATGTAACCCAGGGCCGTGGTAGCCTAGTGATTAGGACATCGACCTTGCATGTGGAAAGGGGGGGGTTCGATTCCCAATGCCGCCAAAGACGAACCGAGTACATGGGATATATGTGCTCGTTAAATCCGTGGAGTGAAATGCCCTGTATTCGGTCATTGAGCAGTTAGTTACTTTGGGCGCAATGGTCTGGAAAAAATTTTCTACCCCTTCAGATCAATGCAAAAATGGATCAATTGAAATTGGATCCTCTGGTGGTGCCATCTATCGGAGGATTTAAAAAAACAGATTTAATCATTAAAACTTTGTTTGACAGCTTGATTACAATACTTATAAAGAAGTAAAATAATTTTCGTATTTGTTTATTTTATTTTTGTATTATCATTATTGATTTTTAATTTGCCTATCAGAGAATATTACTTATTTTATTATCAAATATATAGTTTTCTGTATATAATGCTAAATTTCTTGAGTGATTTCACAGTCTTCAAAAGTATTTTTGTGATATCACCCAACAAATATGGTTACCCTGCCCTGTATATGAACTCCCAACAAACGTGTCTTTTAGAATACTTTAAAAATGTATTCCAATATAAGAACGTATAACAAACATAAATGATTGTTTTGTTCGCCATCTAGATTTACTTTTTGATTTATTTAGACTAAATTATCATTTTATTTTAACATAACTCATCTTATATACTCATGATAAGCTTATTTTCTTCGCATTATTTCTTAAGGCATTATTAGGCTACACTAAAATATCACGTGATTTATACTGTGTCACATTATTTTATGTATTATATCACTCAATACAAAGAAATCCGTTTAATTATTAGTCGTAATTATAAACATTATCTCTTTTTCTCTTTTTAAGCTATTTTATATAGTTTGGAAGTTATAAAAATATTAATTCCAAACTTGGTCTTGTTTTAAAGTGGCATTATTTGTTAGTTTAAAAAAAACTCAGTTATGTTGAGTTAAATTCAAATATCAAAACTTAAAGCAAAAGCCTTTGAATATGCATCAGATTTTATTCCTTTAGTAATAAAGAATTACTTCAGTTGGGATTATTCAGTTTAGAAATATTAGAATTCTCAAGCAAGAGATAAAATTTCTAAGTTTGAATAATTTCATTTGTATCTAGAAGTAAGATACATGTAAAAAATGACAAAATAGCTCTTTTAAGAAAAACTCATCTAGTCATCAAAAAAATAATTTCATTAATTAGGAAGTCGTCTGATGTAAGTTTAAATTTCAATTCTATATTTAATTAAGGTTTTAATTAAACCTATTTTTAAATTTATTTCCAAATATTTCATTCTCATTTGTCTGATGATTATTACATTGTTATGGAAGTTTTACTGCGTTACATTTAATCCATCATTAATATTTAAAATTTTCCTATGAAATATTATTCTTTTATAATTAGTTGTTTTATTAGAATTATTTTATTATCGCACTACATGGAAATGAGCATTACTTAAAATAAAACATAAAATATCATAATAAACATATTTTTTAGCATATTGATATTTTAAATATTTTATGGGAGGCTTAATCCATACTTTTTCTTTTCATATAAATTTTTTAAGAAAAAATTTATCAGTGTTTAATATAGTGTTCAAAAACTTCTTATTGCTTTGATAAGAAATTTCAGCTCTAACAAGAAGCTAGCAGACAGGAAAATAATGTAGATAAGGAATTTTTTTTTACCCAGAGGTCATTTCTTAGATAATTTAACGGAATTTTAAGATAAGTAAAAAATAGATAGATTTGCTAGTAAAAGATTATGACTACTTATAATAAAGTCATTACTTATAAATATAAAAAAATTTAAACGTTACTTAAATCTGAACAAGTAATAATTTATTTATTTCCTTTTAATATAATACAAATTAAAGATCAAATTTTCTTTGTTATTTTTTTAAAAAATTTAATTAACTGATTATTGTGCAAATCATAAAGAAATAAATGATCAGATTTCAAAATTATTTTCATATTTTTAAAGTGCAATCAATTACGTTACTTGGCTAAAACATCTAAATTACAACTACTAAGAACATTTGAAAATTTAAATAAATAATGAATGCTACATCCAAAAATATTGGTAACATTAAACTGTAAATTTATTTAATTGATAATCTACTCGTTAGAAAAAGTTCATTCAACAAATACGTAACTAAAATAATTTGATTATTTTTCCTTTAATTTTATATGTCATTGATTTCATTGAAAAATAAATTAATAAATAAATATATTATTAATTTATTTGTAAAATCATTTTTTGATTCGTATATATTTTCAAACACTTATTTTGATACTTATGCATCAATAAATTTTGTAAGATATTTTCTAACATTTATAACGAAACACTTTTCAGAAAATATAAACAAAGAATTGAGCTACATTTCAAATATTAAATCTGATGTACCAAATATCTCATAAGGGAAATTTCTTTTTAAGTTTTTATAATCTTATCTATACATATTTGTTGTCATTAGTGCAACATTATTATTCAAATGTAGGTTGTCCTTTTCAATTTTTAATGAATTGTTCTTCTTGAGAAATAATATAAATTATAAACAATTCTAAATAAATGATTTATCAATAATTTCATGTAACTGTTTTTGCGCACATAACTATTTTCTGTATTATGGAAAATACAGCGTTTTAATCATACATATATACATAATTATTTAGAAAGTATGAGCCACTACCTTATAATAATATTTGAAAATTTTATTCAAATACGCTCATTTTATTGTTTTACAAAATACGCTTTCTATGACTGCAGACTTTTAAACTGAATATAAAATTTTCTTACAATTATTTTGAATGAGAAAATTGTGAAAGGAATATTGAAAATTTCTCTTAACAACTAACTTCATTGAATATTTCACCTTTTTCAGTACTATTATTTAAAACATTTCTCACATTATTTACTTTTTTTATTCATTCCAATTTGATAGTGAAGAAACATCACAGTGTTATTGAAATTAATTTGAATGAAAATAACTAGAGATTTATTTTCTCACGTACATACTTCCTCATATTGAAAATTAAATTATGTTTCTGCTTAAACAGTATTTTCTTACCATGAGATGTCTAAAAAGAAAACAATGTATCAATACTTAAACTTCAGGCAGTCTAATTTGATACCAGCTTTAATATTTCTTCTTTTTTTGTCTGGAATACGATATTTATTTACGAGAAAATGTATTTTATTGCAAATTCTATTTTGGAGATTTAAAAGCATTTCAGAGATTTTTGTAGAAAACCAATTACACATTTTTCTATTTTAAATATTACTTAAATTATGTCTTTTCAAAATAAAAGATTAGAGATATTCTTAAATGGTAAAACATATTTTGAAAGCAATGAAGATACAGACTCAAATGTTCGTGGTATCAAATCAAAGTATTGCATTAAATATTTTATCGTTACGACATAGCAATATATCAGGAATTCCTTCCGTGTAGAGAATTTTTTATAGTAATCCATAATGCATTCGAAATGGAAGGAAATTTTCTCAATAAGTTTTAGTTCTCTCAAGATGATGTCCATATTGTGAATATCAAATCTACATTACGAATGGATCATTAATTTTTTACCAAATTGGTTATCTATAAAAACTTCACAATAAATCTAATATGATTTACTAAGAAATATATTTTTTCTTCAAACGAAAAAATGTAGCGTTGAAATATTGTTTATTATAGTCAATTTAATTTAAACTTAAAATGTCATCTAAAACTTGTAAATAATTAAGTTTATGTGTTATTAATTACTGCATTATTTAATTTCTGAAATAAAATATAAACACGATGTATTAGGTAATAATTAAAATGTTATTTAAAACTACTTAAATGAATTATTTAATGTATTTATTTAAAGAAAAAATTTAAAAACAGCAAAATATTTTTTAAAAAGTAAACCTATAATAGGATTGTAAAGATTTATTTGAATCATTATTATTTAATTAACATTCATATTTCCAATAAAATATGTAATGAAATAAAAATATTAATTATTTATATTATATTATTATTCATATATTTTGATACAGAATTTTAGTTCAGGGTTTCAATGATTTTCTGGTACAAAATGCAATTTAACACCAAAAGAAAAACTGTAAGAGAAATTTCAACAAATTTTAAAAGCAAAAGTTCTTTCTTCGTAAAAAAATATATCTCATAATAAATAAAAAAAACTTAAAAGTTCAAACATATTTGAGTGTAGTATTGGTGTGATTGACCATTATAATTATTTTCCGTAATTCGATATTTTATAGTTTAATTATCATAAATGTATGGAAATGTAAGGAAGTTTCTGTGATAAATAAAAATATCCTTTACAAAAATATGTTTCTGAATTCTTTTAAAGACTTTCGTATTTAAAATTTACAAACTCAAAAATTTTATAATTCAAAAATGTTTCGTTCATTCTTAAAATTAATTATTCGTCTTTTTTATAAAGTTCATTTTAGGATTGATGAATTATTAATCACGTGCGTTGACTCTTCATTACTATCATTTAATAAGGGAAACTATTTCATGAATTTTGTAATTATATGCTCTTCAACGAAACAGCAACTATGACAATCTCGTTGCTGTTTTTTTTTTAAATTTTGATAAAAATAAAAAAAAATAATTTAAAAAATTACAAGAATTTTTGAAAGATTATAGTCATTATTTACTGTACCATGTGTCAGAATTACATGCAAATCATAAAAAATATATTTATGCCATATCTCAAAATATCACGAAAGTCAGCGGATGTTGATACATTTTCCTCCTTTTTGTTATTCTGTTTCTAATACAAATTGGATTAACTCTCAGCTGTAAATTGAACAATAAGATTAATAACGGGTATTAAATCATACATCACTCAGTGTATTAAAATTGTAATTATTATATTCAGTAAATTGTGATACTAATATTTAGTAAAGAGAGTTTAATCAATATAAAATAAGATTAATAAAATCAAATTAAAAAATTTATATTTTTTACTTTAACATTTTTTTAGAAATTTTGTGCATCAATTAAAAAAAATCTTTGTACATTTTAATAAATTGAGCACAACTTTTACACTCTTTGAAAAAAAAATTAAAAAATTATTTTTGTAAAATAAATGCATACCGATTTGATATAAATTCACACCATATGCAACCCAAAGTGACGCATTAAGTAAGACCAAAAATATAATAAAAAATTTTATTTAGAATGTAACACATAATTTTAAAAAATCATATGATTTTGAAATTAAAACTACTGGGGGATGTATATGATGACAGAATCAATAGTTAGAACAGTTGTGTTGTTACACCAGCATGCTTCTCTGTACGTAGCCCTGAATTGGGCTCTAACAATTCAACAGAAGCAGCCGGGGGTGTCTTCGTGATTTTGAAGCAAGGACCAAGCATAAGACTCCCACCCCCATGGGTATCATTTCACTTGGAGGACACTGCGACCACGCCCAGTTCAAAAGAGCCGGGATTCGAACTCACTACCTTCAGAAAATGAAAACGATGACCAAACGAAGCAGGGCACCGCAGTTTTAATTAGATTTGTCGCTAATGGTGATTATAACGATTTTCCACACACCTGAACGTGGAGTCGAAGAGACTGAATGTATATGTGAGGTGTAATAGTTCATGCAGCTTCCACAAACCACCAAAGATCATCCTGTGTAACACGAGGTAATATTTTAGAAACCAGTTGTAGTACACACGTTGATCACACGCTTTCGAATGACGATAGTCCAAGAGAGCAATTCAATTTCTCGAGTGAAAACAACTCCGAAACTTCGCCTGTAATGTGTGGTAGCGCACTATCCTGCTGGAATAGGGTTTATGTAAAATGCTAAAGGTAGATGTGGATTACTGGCAACTCCTTAGAGAGTCAGCTTTTTCACTTCATTGCCCCGAAAGTGCGCAGTGGGAAAATGTGGTATTGAAGTTCAATACCGAATACAGGATTAATGCGCTGATACATAAAACAATACTTCATCATTCTCTCGCTGTATCTTCAGACTCATATTTGTATATAATATTGTAGTGTTTCAGGGAGAAATAGATTTCGAGAGTAAAAAAAAAAATTCCTTTTATTTCGTTGCCGATGCCCTACGTTTATCGCATGATTGCGGGATAAACGCCGATAGATTTGAGTCAGGGGTAAACAAAGAAAATGAGCATCTAACGAGTTGTGATGAAACTCAGTAATTTCAGAAAAACTCTGAGGAAAATCCAGATTTATTTTTAATAATTGAATGACAGAGACAAGGATTCAAAACAAATATAATAAAACTTAATATATGAGAAGTTTACATTTACAGTTGAATCATTCTGTTGTTTCTAATGACACTTTGGACAAGCTAAGCTCGCTATGCCTTTGGCTATGCGAATTTAAGTCGAAGAGAAGCGTCTTTCTTTTTAATTAGAGCACCATGAAGATGAAAGTACGACTTTGCTTACACACATGCCAAAGGGACCCGTTTATAAGGTAGGCAATCTTTCACACCTCATTCATACAAGGAAAGGACAAAGACAGGATAGAAAGAGAGAGGGAGAGTACATCCATACCCGAACCGGGAATCGAACCCAGGACCTCTTTATCCGCTGTCAGACAGGCTGACCACTAGACAAGTTGGTCGGCATTAAATCATTCTAAATGAAATAATTGATAAAATTCTAATTTTAAATTTCTTTTGAGACATTTACACACAATAATACATCATAATTAATTGTGACCAGACGGAACAAGAAAGATAGATCAGATTAACCCTTTTAGAAGTAGTATTGTGGTGTCTCCTGTCGTCAAAGACTTCGCTGCTCACAGGGGCCGATGATTCTCTTTTCTTATCCACTTCTCGTCCTCTACTCGCCAACTTCGCTTTCCATTTCAATCCGCTGATATTTCAACCCCTTACTTGGCTAACTGCTCAGCATCTTGCTTGGTTTACTCATTCCTTATGAACTTTATCTTTTTTTTTGTTTTTGGGAATCTCTAGCTCCATTCAGAGAAGTCGAGACAGGGCTCCTACTGGACAGGGCAGTTGTACTCCGATTAGCACTTTGATCTTTTTGCTACTCTCATTCTGGTCAATGAGGATACAGTCTTCAATCGTGGACTCCTTTCTTATGAGACTTCTACTTTTTTAGATGTAGTTTTAATTTCTTCATAATTCTCATCTTGGCTCCTCCTCTTTACACCATTGATTCTCTAAAGTTCTATAGTACCTCTTATACTTCTATGAGAATGGTCAGAGATCTCTCCCCCTCAATCCCGACTGGTCAGATTTACATATGAAATATATCATAAAACACAAATGCTCTTGAAATTTGCTCAAGACCACCCATCCATTCCAAAAGGAAAAATTCCTTCCTATATAATACTTTTCTAATTGTGCCAACTTTTATGACATCCTTTCCTTTATCTTCTAACTGCATAGTTTGAAAGGAAAAGAGGAAAAACTCTTATATTTAAAGTGGCAATAAGAATATAAACAGAGTTTCGCGTTATGTCGTTTCCCACTAAGACAGAACGGAATTTCCACTCCTCTGAGCTTCAAATGATGCTGAATACTGAATGAGTCGTAATTGACTGTAGTTGTTGTGATACGGATCGTGAAGTGGCTGAGAGATCCATCACTGCCTATTTACAAGTGCAACGAGGTATTGTGATCTGTCCCTTTAGTCAGTCTGCCCTTCTTTCTGCATTCAACGATTACAGATCCGTATCACATTTGCTTGATCACAGTTATCTTGTTTCATCCAACTCGATTACCAATTTCTCTGATGGGTAATCACTAAAATGTTACTCTTCTTCAGTCGAACTCAAACTTTTATTCTGCAAATGGCTCGATGTCTTCTGCAATGCATAGTTAAGCAGCTTGCTTCAAAAAATAACGCATATTTCAAGACTGATTTTCATATCCTTTCACAGCAAGATGTATATTTCACATGATTTACATGCTTCCTCAGAATGCTGCATTTTGGGTGGCCAACAGAGTATAATCGAAGCATTCCATAAGTGATATAGTAATAATTATAAACGAATTACACGAGAATAAAACCACTTGGATTGTCCCTCCTGAGCATCATTGGTACCGCTGGGCATGTCTGGGAGCTTTTCTGGCTACTGGTCTTAATAGACAAGAACAAACGGCTATTGCCCGTTTCAGAAGTGGCCATCTTAGTAACTTGAAATTCGTCAAGGGTACAAAGAAATTCGAAATTTGCTCCAAGCGCTTAAACGTGAACAAGCCTCTCCTGAACATATTCTTCAAAGCCTTGGTCTCTCCGGGAGAGATCTGATGGAGAATCCACTTATGGTGCTGGACTTTTTGAAGGTGTACGCGCTCATGGACCTGGTATAGCGCTGCTGACTTCGATGGCTTGCAACAACAACGAATTACCTTAAAATTTTATTGATGAGAAATTAAATAATTATTATATTTCGTTGAGAACTTTAATATTAAATATTACTCATAGATGAAAAAATACATTGAAGAATATTAAACTATTTCTCTCCACACACATTAAATCCTGAAACGAAACTATTTATTACTATAACTTACAATGATGATATTTTGATTTTATACCGACAGTTTTTTTACAAGATTGTGCATTCTATTTATTTAAATAAAAATCAACATTTTATACAACCAATACTCATTACTTTGATATTTCTTTCATGAAATAATATCGAAAGATATCGTAATACTCATGAAGTCATATCATAAATTATACGATAAGATATGCGAATGCAGATAAGCTCCTACTTATAAATCTCTTTCTATAGCATATAACGTCAAAGATACCTACTAGAAATATCTCCCGAATAGGAAATTCCGCGGTCGAATGTTCTGCCACAACTATTTTAAGTAAATATTCGATGGGAGTTTTGTCAGAAATGTAATTCAGAATTCTAGTGGAATACAAGAGCTTTTCGAAGAATATTTTTTTACAAATTTCTCTGGTACTTTTTTTTTTTGGAAATTAGCAATGGAAAAAATGTATAAAACTAATAATAAAATAATATTCATGGTAATAAATATAAAATTATGTAGATGAATTATGTAGAATTTGTTTCCTTACCATCATCAGTTCTTTTTTACTTTTACCATGCCGTTTGAACCTGTGAAATTTGTTTTTAATATTTTTGTTGGTTAACACATGTTATAATGTTATTTGGAAGAAAAAGAAAAACCAAAATAAATCTCATTCAACGTTTGACATTTTAATTCTTTAGATTAAAGTGACCGTTTTTTACTTTGATTTTGTAAGAAAGATTTAAAATTGATGACTTGGGATAAGAACTTGATAAAATTTGAGGACAGTTAATCTCGAAAGTATGCACGAAAGTTGGAGATTATATGGGTATTCAAAAAGCTAATTTCTGAATATGATTTTAAAATAGGAACATTCAGCTGAAAAATAACAGAAAAATAAGTTCAAAATATATATAATTCAAGAAATAATGCAAAATTCAAAGCAGAGTTTTTCAATTTCAAAATGAATTGTATTCTCACTGTGAAAACCATTTTCGTGAGGTATCATTGTTAACACATTGCAAATACACACACTTATATATTTAAATTCCATGAATATATATGTAAAATGTATGCATGTTTGTATGTTTACCACATACATATATTCAGAAATAACTAGATACATAAATTTTTAACAGAGTTTTGACTTCTTGAAGGAATTAAAATCACAGAAATTGTTTTTATTAAGATTCAGTGAAATGTTGTAGAAATTTTAATTATCCTCAGAATTGAATTAGACAAAATGGAAAAAAACTTGCGGAGTAATTTAGAATAATCAGCAACATTAAATAATTTTGAAAACATTTGCAAGAATATTAAAAATACATGTTACTAAATAATGTGTAAATACACTTATATAATTATTTGTGATCGCATATATAATTTAAATTTTATTTTTAAAAGTCAATATTGATTAGACTATTCTATTAAGAATTTATAGCACAATAAAGAAAGTACAGGTTTTTTTCTTCTGATGTCTTTTGCTTTCCTATTTATGCGTGCATTTATTTCTTAGGCAATGTTTTTGATGATATTTTATTTTAGCAATATATTTAATAAATCAATTAGTATAATGTAGTTAATTAGTATAATATATTTAATAAATCAGTTTAGTATTTAGAGGATATATTAATTAAAGTTATGACCAATAAACTGTTGTTTCAATACCATTAATTATGCGTTAAGAATTAAATTTCATAGTGTTTATAATAGTTTATTTTTTAAATCTTACATAATATGTTATTTACGTTAGGCTGACCACCTAACTGGGACATATGCTTCGTACCCCAGGGCCCTCGGTCAATAAAACAGTTATGGGCACTGTAGGCCTTGGCCCACATGGGCTGTCTTGCCATGGAGTTTAGTTTAGTTTATAATATGTAATATATGGATTGCTTATTTTGAAAGTGATAAGTTCATTTATTTTCCTTAAATCCAATTTGCAGATGTGTAAAATTTTATTAATTAAAACCATCGTAATGAAACTTTATGCAAACATTTAAAACTTTGTTTTCATGTGCATCTAATACTTTTTTTGTTTGTGGTGACATTTTTTCTTCTTTTTCTAACAATAACACAATCTCACATAAAGTAAAAGAAACACATCCCAGCGAACACAGTAATGCCGGTTACAATAAGGGCCTAAATCAGCTTGCAGGCACGAGTGGTAATGGAGTGACGCCGGCGAGCGGTACCACTACCCGTCGAAACATGTCCGCTCGGGCAAATAAGGGGCCCAAGTATCGACAAAGCCGACATGACCACTTGCCCGATATTTTACCGATGTCATTCTATATGTAGACCGAATGCTTTCGGCAAATGTCCCAACGTCAGCAAACGCTAAATGACCGACATTGCAACATTATTTACGCTGTTTACTCATGTTTCATTTAAGATTATCGTCTAAAATAGCAATCTTGTGCATTACAGAAAAAATCCCATAAAAGAGTTTCACTTACTGCCTTAATATTTATAGCAATTGTCGATAAGAAAATTTGTAATGGTTATTAAATGTTAGTTGTAATATTTATAAAATAGGTATTTCAAATGTGTTCGAATATATTCCTTTTTAACTAAAATCAAAATTTTCACACCTTCAGAAGTATTTATACACATGAGAAAATTGTTGGATTTGCCTATTTTAATCGATATCAAAAATTATTTTTAATAGTACCAAAATGTATTTTTAAAAAAATATTTGTGTTGTTGATTATGACAATTGGACATGCCAAGTTCGCTCTGCCGTTGGTTATGCAAATTTAAGTCACTAGGGGGCGTTTTCGTTTAACCAGAGCACCATGAAGGTGAATGTACGACTTTGCTCTAAGACTCTTCCAATAGATGGCACCACCAGAGAATCCACTTCCTCAATTTTGACAATGATCTACAGGGGGAGGAAATTTTCTCCAGACCTTTGCACCCATAGTAACTTCTCAATAACCAACCACAGAACTTTCTATTCCACAGATTTAACGAGCACGTATATCGCATGTACTCGGTGGGTCTTTGGCGGCATTGGGAATCAAACCCCATCCTTTCGGACAGAAGACTGATGCCCCAACCACTAGCCAACCATGGCTCCTAAACCATTTCTTATACTTGAGAAATAAGTTTCCTTAATGCAATTGTTCAATATATCATACATTTATTATTTAAATTAAACTAAGTTCTTATCATTCAAAATATTTGTATATTGAAAAAAAGTTAAATATTTTTTATTAAATAACTATTTTACAGTAGCAGAAATAAAATATAATTTTATTAATAATGAGTGAATTCAGAAAAAATTTAATAGTGCCGCTGACTTTAACAATTCCGCAATTAAATCGATATCGCATATGATATTCTGCCCAGAATCGGAAAGCATGTATCAGACCTATATCGGCGTACGACATTCACAATTTGCCGGTAGTTAGCCTCATTAAGACCAATATAATAACATTAAAGTACAAAATTATGATGTCGTTTGCCAATATGGAACCGTTATCATTACTAATTTAGGTTTCCAATGCCAACACAAACACGACATGGCCGATATCGACCCATCAGGATGCCAATAGGCTTGTGTTTGCTAGGTCTTATTTTTGATTAGGCGCATTTATAAATAAACTAATACATCCTTCTATAAATTATAAATTATTAAGCAAAACTTCACGTTTTTTTTTTTTTTTTTTTTTTTTTAAGTATTCTATTCATTAAATTATATAGGGAACAATTGGCATTTTATATTTTTCTCATTTCCTTTTCATTCATTATGTACATAAAAATTACTAAATCATTTTAATTGCTTTTGTGTAAGTAAAACCAAACATTTTTATACATGAAATTTCCTTTGATTATCATATCTCCTCAAGTTTCACCATGTGAATTAAAGTTAAAAAATCTGGATTGTTTCCTTAACGGGTGTATTTTATTTGAAAGATAATATTATGACATAGGAATTAATTGGAATTCATGTGTACGATTGGTCTAAACATCAGTGCATAAATTATTTTAAGTAATCCCCTAAAAGAACAACAATTTAGTAAACAATTTAGATTGGTATTTAAATAAGAGACATTAAATTTCTAATACTTTATCATGCACACCAAAATTTCTCGCATGAATAAATAATGTTTAAATCTTAAGCATTTAAGACATTTTAGACTTTTTTTCATAGAAACATTTATCTTTTTTATCTCTTTAATTAGGTGATAATTTTGCAATTTATTTGCAATAACTCTTCATTTAAGACATCTAATTAAAAATACATTAAATTTTTTCTTATGGGTGCTGAATTTAGCATTAAATGCTGCACTTTGTCCTTTTGAAGCATCATAAAGAAATGTTAATTTGAAATTCAAGCTTTATTTCGCTTGTAAATTCATTTAATCAAACTTTTTCTTCTTTTGTTGTAATTTCTGTGCTGTTTGTTTTAATTAAAAATAAAGTACTTAAGAACCTAGAAAGAATTTACATATTTTTATAATTCAGCAATAATTATTAGGTAATTATTTTTCATTTGAAAATTATCTGCATGCTCTTTTCTGCATTCAATTCAATTAGAGATAAGATAAGAAAATTATCTGCATTCAATTAGAGATAAGCTCTAAGAAAGATGCAAATCAATAATAAAATTATTTTAATTAAATTATAACAAAGATAAAGTTATTCATAATTATTTTGATTTGATCAAATTTTAATTATTTAAGAATATTCGAAAAAATGATTTTATATTTATTATCTGTTAATAGTGAAAGAATGTTAATATTTTTAACAAACATTTCAAGCAATTTTTATTTACAATAAAAATAACACTATTTTTGTCAATAGTTTTGAAAAATAATAATAAAAATATCAAAATAAATAAACTCCCTATTAAGAAATTGTCCAGACTTTGAAAGATTTTTTTCCTGCAACATTTGTTCTACCTAATATAATCACTTTTATCAATTAAGTATGGTTTTTTATGGGTTAGCTGTTAGCTAAATGACAGGTGCTTCCACCTACAACTTATAATCTCATTGGTTCGATTCTCGCCTTGGATGTGGAGATATCTCTTAATATTTCTAAATTTCTTTAAAATGTAGTTCAATGTGTCCTATGGTTTCTTTCACCAAAAAGAGCTACCAAGCATTAACGTAACCCTTAAATAGAAGGCAATGAATTTTATGATATTATCATTGGTAATATAAGAAACTCTAGCATATGATCAATGTATGTATAATTATCTACAAAATGTACAAATATCTTTCATATAACCTTCTCAACCACCTTTGAGATCAGAAATTTAAATAAAGGTATAGTGGACTGTGGTAGCCTAGTGGTAAGGGTATCGGCCTTCTATCCGGAAGGGCGGGGTTCGATTCCCAATGCCAATTTGTAATCGAAAGTCCTGGGGTCGGTCGTTGACCAGTTACCATGGGTGTGATGGTTCTGGAGAAAATTTCCTCTCCAATTCAGATCAATGTCAAAATTGAGGGAGTGGGTTCTCTGGTGGTGCCATCTATCGGAGGATTTAAAAAAGAGCAAAAGACGTACTTTCACCTTCATGGTGCTTTGATTAAAACGAAAGACGCTCCCTATTGACTTAAATTCGCAAAGCCAACGGCATAACGAGCTTGGCATGTCCAAGTGTCATTAGTAACAACAACAACAAATAAAGGTATCATAGAAATGAGTAACTTTCTATGTTACAGTCAAAAGGAAGACAAAGCTAACATAGACGATTCATCATTTTGAAAAGGCTATATTTTAAAAAAGAGTACACGTATGAGAAGTATGTCGACAAAGTCACAAACTCACCAAAACAGTATTGTGCATTCCAAGTGGCCGAAGTACACTGCTTTTTCCTATCATTACGGCAGTACGTCTGTAGTACTAATGGAATGAACCACCACATAAGTGAAGAATTTTTTTTTTACTATCGACAGTTCAAGGACACTAGTTGTTTGTTTCAAAATATATAAAATGAGTTCAATTATCCTATAGACGTGTTCACAATACATACATATGCTTTTAATATCACTAGGAATGTGTTTTTGACTAAGTTGCTTTTGACTTCAAACTGAATTTCTCACAATTTGGGATTAAAGTTTTAAGTTAATTTTTAAAATCGTATTGGAAACGTCTATATAGACATAAGTGTAATCAAATTAAAATATTTCCATGATGAAATCTATCCATTATATTATATTATTCGATTTCTATATGATAAAGGCTCTTTAAAATTTTACGAATATCCAAGGAAAAGCATTCGCCCGTTATCTACTAAACACAAGAACTGTTTTTTGAATTATAATAAAATTATAGTTTGGTGCATTTTTCGGGTAGTTTAAATTGAGTAAAAGTTTGCATTAATTACAACTATCCAAATATAAATAATTTGAAATTTTTATTAAATGATATCTGTGATAGTAACATTTAGAAAATGAAAGTTACAAATTAATGTTCCACAGGTTAAAAAGTAAATATTTAATCTAATGTTATTTGCTTCTGTTTCTTAAATCCTTAAAATCAAATGAACTGATTACATATTTATTAAACTTGAAATCATTTCTTTCAAATGCTATGCTTAAATTAAAAATTTTAAGAACTTAAGTACTTACTTTTCTACTACTAAAATCATCTAAGCTCTTTAGTTTTCCAATGCGATTTTAGTATATACAACTGTTTAATTTTGTTCGAAAGTACATATTTAGGATTCTGAACAGATGATAGCGTGATATCACATAAAATTACGATGAAATGAAAACTTTAAAAATTCCCACATATCATTCTAAGAGATTCTTTGGCTTTTAAAGAAATTCCTCTTATTGATTGGATTTATTAAATAGTAAACATCCACTATATGGAAATGTGATAACAATATAAAACTTAACTTCATTTTTTTACAATAATATAATGAATATCAGGAAAAAAATTAATTTCTAACTTAAGAAAATATTTATAAAATATATATATATATATATATATATATATATATATATATATATATATATATATATATATATATATTGATATATCACGCCAACTATGCTGTTGTGACTGTAATGTTTTTATTGGTTTTTACAAATTATATTATATATTATTCAATTTTATAATTATTTCCTACATTTTAAGTAGATGCTACAATGAAATAATGAAAAGAAAATATTAATTAACATTTTATATATTGATGTAGAAATATAAATGTTGAAAGCAAAATATAAATCTGAAGAACCTGCTTTAAACTCAACAATATTTAACACTTGTAAAAAATTTGCAATGTTTATAAATAATCTGGATTGTTAAAATTTCTAATAATATCACAAAAATATATAATTCAGAGATTTCCTGACTGAAAAATAATATCAAATTCACTTACTCAAGCGCGAGAAGAAAATTAATTTAAAATAATTTTGAACTGTAATAAATTTTGAAGGTCTATCAAATTGTTCAATTATTTTGTAACCAATAAAACTAAGTGTAAAAGGAGATATAATTTACTATGAGTAGATGAAGGCCTGTATACTGACATCAAAAATTTTTGTTTTTAATAAATGATTTCAAAAATAAAACATTCATATGCATTTTGATTTCAATCTTAATTTATACTATTCTTTTGATATATTTTCTAAAATATTTTACATTTAAAAATAATGAAAACGATATTCGTTCCTCTGCGTCTATATAAATTATTACTAATGTTAATAAATATGTTTATATAACCAATTTTGCATGCAACCTAAATTATTAATATTGTTAAATTCTTAATAGAATGATTAGGTATTACTTGCTATTTCTCTCGAACTTCGGAAAGAAAGTAACAGCATTTTTCAATTTCTTAGTTAAATAGTAATGGCATTTTATGAATCCTGTGGCTTTTTATGTAAATTAATTATATTCATGATATTTAGAGTGGTTAAAAGATTTAACAGCTATTTATATGCATATTTAATATATATATATATATATATATATATATATATATATATATATATATATATATATATATATATATATATATATATATATATATATATATATATATATATATATATATATATATATATATATATATATATATATATATATATATATATATATATATATATATATATATATATATATATATATATATATATATATATATATATATATATATATAAATCTCCGTATATACATAATGGGGAACATAATTTAATTAAGAAAATTAATTATCATTGTAAAGAACAGTGCAGAATGTAGATAATCGAAAATCTAATCACTCTGCAAATTTGTCTACGCTACTACAAAAAGCTAATTAATATTTTTATTGAAAGACAGAATGACTAGACTAATTAATATGCGTGAGTATTTAAAACATTACATGTATTATGAATGGAAAAAATTCTGTCAATAATTAACATTATTAATGTAAATAAATAATTGCCAATCTTTTTTCTCGATATATTCCAAAAATACTTTCTTCTTCTTCTTCTTCTTAGAATTGGGTTTGTATGTCATTGGGCACCTCTGCTTTTATCAGCATTTTGTACCATTAACTCCAAACCCAATGTTTCCTAGTTCCAGTTGCTCGGGTCACCCACTTTATTAATAAAGTCCGATAACCCTTTAATGGAGTCTAGGTGTAACTCTCTAGTATCGATGATGCCTAAAGAGGTTAATCTAGGGAGGGCAAGAGCCTGGCATTCATAAATGATATGCTCTGCCGTTTCCTCTTGCGTATGACATTTCCAGCAGATAGGGTCTTGCTGAAATAGTCCCATCTGGTCAGAGAGTCAGTCATACTAGGGATAGCTTCCTGACTTTCACCAGAAGATGGTTTGGAGGTCATTTCTACCTCAAGTGAAGGATTCATTACTGCCGCTTTACAAGACAGCCTCTGAGTTCACTTGTCTTTTTCAGCAAGGTCAACTTCAGAGGCATCACCTGTAGATGCAGGAAGGATTGTTATTTCTTGTGTCTTTTCAGCCACAAGATAACAATTTATAAGCTCAGGTAATATAAGTCCACCCAGCATTGCCTGAGATACTGGGCAAGGCAAATTACTCTAGAAGTTTGCCAGGCAACTAGAGGCTCCGTTAAGACACCAATACCGCGGTGCCAATTAGCCCTAGGCACGGAACGCATAACACCAGGGTTTACGGGAGCTGGTTCGCGGCCTCTGATTCTATATTCAAGGCTATCCTGTCATTCCTACAGGACGTTCGGTGATCCACCGCCTACCGACGCGCCTGGTAGCTGCTCAGGCCCCAGGCAAAAATACTTTTATTGATTTTATGAACTTCACAGCTATCTACAAAGAAATTGATTTTTCAAAATAAATGATTTCATTTTTAAGTACAGTTTTCATAAACTATCTTTTTTTATTTTCTAAATATAATAAAACAATATGTTATCCTTAAATAACTTTGAACAGATAATTATTTTTAATATAACTTAAAAATATTTTCCGTTAGATGACTTTAAATATTTGAAAATTATCTTCTACACCTCAAAAAAGACAATTAACTAAAATATCAATAATATTTATTTTAATTTGATAGTTGATAATAAAAATAAGTGAAGAATTTCTTTTAATTACGGTTGTCAAAACTGAGGGTATCATGAAAAAATTAACTGAAATGTTAATCGAGAAATTTTTTCAAAATTTTTAATTTGCATCATGTCTAAAATTAAACTATTTAATAATAATCGATTTTTCGTATAGATAAAATAAAGTTCTTTTTAACGTAAATAATACTCATGCTTTCATAATTCACTTTTTTACTTCATATAAATAATTTCAACATTAGAACCGTAAAGTTTAAAGGTGAATGAAAGGCCGATAATAAAAAGGCTCTCTATAAGAAAAGAGAATATTAGAATTAAAAGCATTCTACGTATGTTTGAATTCATATATTTGTATTTTCTCAAGAGAATTTTTTATCTCTCTTTCACAAATCATATTTCATATTGATATTTTATTTTCCTAAATTTAATTAAAACAGCAAGTGTATAATTATTTAGCAGAACTTCAAATAATCAAAAAAAAAATTGTAAGTTCCTTGTCAATTCGTAAGAAAAAAACATGCTTCAAAAGGACTGAAAGGAGTTGATGATGAATGTCCCTTATAGACTGTTATAGGTAAATAAAGAATATCTGAGATCTTACTTCTCTTTGTAGAATAGATAAAAAATCATTTCTACTAATAAGTAAATATTGAGATAGAAAAGTAGGAAGTATTTTTGGTTAAACTATTTACAGGGAATAAATAAATTTAAATCAAATGGGAATCGCGTGCAGCCAAATTAACAGCACGCTATGATTATTATCTCATTTGTTAAAAAAGAGGTAAAGTTTTACCGTACGGTCACGCTTGGCGAAATTTTCAAAAAGTCGCCAAGAGAGACTAACTATATGACGAATTTCCGATCGGGAAAAACGGTGGGAGGAAAAATAACTAAAATAGTCACAAATATTTCATACATTGTTGGTATCTAACAATATGTTCAACTATTTTTACAAAACTAAAAAAAGCAAATTTATAGATTTCAAACATCAATGATAAAATAATAAAGTTGATATGTTAAATTATCCATAAAATGTTTTGATTAAATTTTATATCAATGAATTTAAATCGGTAAATATTCATAAGAAATTAATGACAAATAGGGTAGCTAAAATATTAGTTTGCCGGGTTTCCAGTAAAAATTTCCCTAAATTTGGCACCAAAAAAAAAAGAGCCAAGGTATAGCAAATCTGATCCAAAAAAAGTTCAATTTCATCAGTCTGTACGTTATCTTGAAATCAAAGAGATGTACTTCATTTATCTATTTCAATAACATCACGATAATATTTGTTTCACACTGTTTGATTTGGCGTATTTGTCTAATTTTCAAAAACAAATTTTCATATCAGTAAATGAGTCTATTTTATTTCGCTTATATTATTTGAGGTACATAATTTTACTTCGTCCGTATTAATATAGACACATACACAAAATATAATATATATGCCTACTTTACTTCATAGATCTATAGAAAAATTTTAACAGTAGATAATAGCAATCAAGCGCTGTATTTAACATAATAATAATAATAAAACATTTTTCAGACTTAATCTTCTGAAAAAACTACATGCTATTTCCAAGTTGATAAGCCTATACTACTTCGACAATTGTTAACAACAAATAACGACCATCAACTGTTGTGGCAGCATGCGGACGACTTTTTTTCCTTAGTTGATATTTTTCATTTATTTTGATTAGAAAACCATTACACAGCTTTGATATAAAATTCCTGACCACCAAAAACGTCAGTTGCATTTCTTCAGTCTCAATTCTCTTGATAATTTGCTGAGTCTTTGCATAATCTTTTTTTGTAGCATTTTCAAATAATATTTTTTAAAGAAAGTACAAATGTATCAAATGAAATAATGAAACGGAAAGTATCTTTGAAAGTGAAATTTCTATACTTATGCATTTTTCTGATGTTACAATAAACTTCTCTTCTTCTCCTTCTTCTTCTTCTTAGAATTGGGTTTGTATGTCATTGGGCACCTCTGCTTTTATCAGCATTTTGTACCATTAACTAACTCCAAACCCAATGTTTCCTAGTTCCAGTTGCTCGGGTCACCCACTTTATTAATAAAGTCCGATAACCCTTTAATGGAGTCTAGGTGTAACTCTCTAGTATGGATGATGCCTAAAGAGGTTAATCTAGGGAGGGCAAGAGCCTCGCATTCATAAATGATATGCTCTGCCGTTTCCTCTTGCGTATGACATTTCCAGCAGATAGGGTCTTGCTGAAATAGTCCCATCTGGTCAGAGAGTCAGTCATACTAGGGATAGCTTCCTGACTTTCACCACAAGATGGTTTGGAGGTCATTTCTACCTCAAGTGAAGGATTCCTTACAGCCCCTTTACAAGACAGCCTCTGAGTTCACTTGTCTTTTTCAGCAAGGTCAACTTCAGAGGCATCACCTGTAGATGCAGGAAGGATTGTTATTTCTTGTGCCTTAAATTTCTCTTACATGTCGCAAGTCTAGATTTGTTTTGAGCTTCCGCAAGACATTGGATAAAAAGTGTCATTTTTATTAAATACAGAGATACTTACTTAACATTTTAAAGGTTCTTGCTTTCTTAATAGTTTAAGATATTAATTAGCAAATATCCTAATTGCTTCATTAAGTTAAAAATAACAAAATGCTTATTTGATAAATTTTATTACAGTTTCACAATAAAATATAATACTTCAAATTAATACAGTGTTTCAGACTAATTGTAAATACCTTCACACATAGTGAGGTGTGTGTGAAGATTTAGAAATATCGAGATAAATTATTTTTACATTTCTATCAGAAGTTATCTTTTAAAATCTATTGATAAAAATTTATTAAAATTAATTTTTAATATTAAATCCATTCGAAAAATATTGCTTACAGATTCATTGTGATCACACATTTTAACAAAATTATATAATTTAACTTAAAAAGAGTCTTTTTTAGGTATTTAAATAACTTCATTGGCTAAATTTTAACCATTTGTAATGCGCATGTGGACAAATTCTGTGTTAAGCTTTCCGAAAGATGAAAAATCTATTAGAGGTAAGTGAACCCTATTCACACATTGCACATTTCCACCACATGGATTTACATTGATACTTCTACTTCTTAATTCGGTACATTTGTGTAACATTGGCCTACACAGAAATTCTGATTTTTTGTACGCGGAGATGAAGCTGGAAGGTTTTAAAAAGAATAAGTTAGAACTTATTGTTTTATTAATAATAATGAGAAATAACTTTATTTTATTTACATTTATACAATTAAAAAGCTTTAAATAAGAAATATTCTTTTATGTTCTGTTACAATTCCTTTCCACTTTTCAAATAAACATAGACTCACTTTATAACTATGAATTCAAAAACTTATTCCCTAGCAGTTTATGAGTGGCACCTTTTAACAATCAGATGTATTAATACTTGCAGATATTTTTGAAAATTGCTGAACGGTAAGTACAATAACTTATTATTTAAATCCCGTTTATATAGTTTTACACAGCTTGAATTATTTTGGAATACAACGTTAGAAACAGCTCAAATTATACAGGAAGTTCCGTAGGACAATGGAATGGTCTTAAAGTTTGAAAAAAAAAAGAACTACAGCGAAGGGATTTCTTTGTGCTGCAATAGATATGGAAAAGCTAATAATAAATGTATGGAAAATCTTTGGTAAAAATATTTATCAAATATTTAGAGAATCTAATACTTTGAATCGTGTGATTTATATGATTCGCCAGAGAGTCAAATTTAACTTAAGATGAATTTAAATGAGTTAACAATTTTGAAAAAGTCATTCAAATTATGCCAAATGATTATTTTAAATTCTTGATAGGATTAAGCAAAGTAAAATATTCATCACTTTATACGATAAGGAAAGTTATTACCTAATTTTAGAAGTTTAAAGCAATATTTGGCATAGGAGTTTCAATGGCAAAAATATGAAGAATTTAAAGATAGAGTGATAGATAAAATTATACAGGAAGAAATACATATGGAAAAAAAAATTTGCTTTTGTGTGTATTCTACATAATTTAATTTAGCACTTAAAAGAAAAACATATCAGAATCAGTAAATATGGTGGCCAGAGTAATATAATATGATAACTAAAAATATTATGATGATGAATTAATCTAAAGAAAAACAAAGTAGGAAAAAGTCCTCTGAAAAATATAATTCTAACAAAGCTGTTTAATTTCATTCAAAGATTTCGCTTTTTAAACTCCGTTCATTATTGTCTCTTTGCATTCTTTAGAAAAATGAAAATGAGTGCATTTTTATTTTTCTAAAGAATGCAAATTGCGAGTGTATTTTCACATTTATTCTTCAGAATTAATCTGTCCTCTTGATCAGATTGTTTCTTAATTTGATAGTAGTATAAACTGCTATGACGAACAGTAGAATAAATAAGTTCTTTTAAATCTATAGTATCGAAATGTTAATCATTGATGTATTATTTACACATCTTCTATCTCATTCATATCTTAGTTGTGTAATTCATTACTTCCGTTGCATTATAATTCCTCTAAACAACCGCGTATACTCAAATACAGTTTTTATCTATACATTCCGTATTTTTAAATTGAAATCTAAGATTATTTAACTTTGAAATTCTCTCCTTTTGAACAAATAATTTCATTTGATATTTACTCGAAACTGATATATTTCCTTTTGGATAAGAAATTGTGAAATCTTTCTACAAACGACAAAAACAATAAATTATCTATCCACTTCAACCTTAAGTGATCAATAAAAATTTCTTGGCATGTAAAATACGTTAGCAGCTGAAACTTCTGTGACTGGGAAAAATAAGCGCATCTCAGCAAATATATATAATAGAATATTGCTGTCGATTTTGCGAGCTTCTTCAATCATTTTGCTGTGAACGTGTTTTGATAAAAATTATCTGAATTTGAAATATTTTACCTAAGAATCCATTTGAATAGTACATAACTGATATTAAAATGTTCAATAAATCGCTAAAAATTCTGTATTTGGCTAAAAACTTTTAAATGAACTTTATTTTTTAATATTAAAATAATTTATTACTTTTGTCTCCATGAACTATATTTTTATATTGTATGCTTACTTTTATTAGTTTTAAAACTTGTGTAGGTTGTATCATAACAAAATTTATGCATTTTTAATTGCGATCACGAATCTTTTTTAACTAAATAAAAACCAGCTTTCAGTTCTAATTTATCATGTTTGTATCCATCCTTGCTATAAAAAGACATAAGATTAGAGAAAGAAGGAATGAGCTTGATAAAAACAGCAATATAGAATACTGAATGGCCGTATCATTTTTAGAGATAATATTTTTCTCTCTGGTGAGATCCTCCGATTTTCGATTACTTCTCCATTGTTGTTTCTTGGGAAGATCATTTCCTCTGAGAGGTTTTACGTTCTATTTTTCTCTTGTTTCATTTCTCATAAAGAAGTGATAAAAACATTTTGAAATTTGAAATCAGATCGTGAAACTGAAAATTGACCTATATTTTATATAAAGGAATGAGTATTCCAAAAAATATCTCTCTTTTACATGGTACGAAATAAATGTAGTTTATACAATAAACTTTTGTAATATACAAAAAGGAAATAATTTTATAGAATATGAAAACAATTCTTAAATCAAAAAATTAGATTGTAGTATAAAATGTTACCTTCCTTCAAAAAGAAGTAAAGATGTCACTATTTTTAAAGCAAATCCTAGATAATCAATTACAGCATATGTTGTTGTTGCATACCCCCAAGGTCTGCAGGGCTAGACCAGGTCCATGAGCGCGTACAATTTCAAAAAATCCAGTACCATAAGTGGATTCTCCATCAAATATCTCCCGAAGAGACCAAGGCATTGAAGAATATGTTCAGGAGAGACCAAGGCGTTGAAGAATATGTTCAGGAGAGACTAAGGCATTGAAGAATATGTTCAGGAGAGACTAAGGCATTGAAGAATATGTTCAGGAGAGACTAAGGCATTGAAGAATATGTTCAGGAGAGACCAAGGCGTTGAAGAATATGTTCAGGAGAGGCCTGTTCATTTAAGCACTTGGAGCAAATTTCGAATTTCTTTGCACCCTCGACGAATTTCAAGTTACTAAGATGGCCACTTCTGAAACGGACAATAGCCGTTTGTTTCTTGTCTATTAAGACCAGTATCCAGGGAAGCACCTGGAACAGCATATTCAATCATGTTATAATTGGCTTTTTTAATTAATTATAAAATCAAACTTATGAAAGAATTGAGAAAAGTATTCGATTTTACAGCTAGCGTGAAAAATTCAATTACAGCATATTCATGAATGTTATAATTGACTTTTTCCCGCTAGCTTTAAAATCGAATAATTTTTCCAATTCTTTCATAAGTTTGATTTTAATTACTTTTTTCTAAGCTATACCTTTATAATTTTTAAGATGTAAACTGATTAAAGTTTTGGAATAGTTAATGAATAATAATTTTTAGAAATTGATTAAAAATTCTAAACATTGATCAAAAATTCTAGAAACTGATTAAACGGTGCATATAAAATCTACGTTAACTTTATGTAACATAGATATTTAATTTACATTAATAATATAATATACACTAAAGGATTGTTGAAAATAAACGTTTTGAAAGACGTTTGTGAAATCTAAAACTGCATTAGCCGAAAAATGAAGACAAAAAGCAGTTTAAAATTATGAAACTGTTGAGCAATCACAATCAGGTTGATTTGTTTATCGTTCTATGGATTCACACAAAATAATTGACAAACAAACAGAGATCTGAAAGAAAATTCTTGAGGAGGTCAAGGCCACTCAGGTCTGTCAAACCACAGAAGTAATAATCCTGTTCATCTGATTGCCTGCAACAGAGGCTATTTAATATGTAGCTTTAAAAAAGTGTACATTAAATACTTATATGTCAATAGAAAATAATTTTGTACTGTCATTAGATCAGCATCCATTTATGTAGTTTTTTTTACTTTCGTGAATTGTGAGAGAATGTATTATTCTCCACGAATTCTAGTTTTTTTCATAACCACGATGAATCGTTGCCATTTATTCAAAATAAAAGCTAAATTACTAGATTTTATTTTTTAAATTAATTTACCTTTAAATTCATTCTAACTCAGAACTTATTTATCTTTCCATTCAATTTATTAAATAAATATTTAGGGTTTAATTTATATTTAAAAAAAAAGCAGTTTTAAATGTTTTTGTGTATCAAATAAATGATAAAATAATAACCATGACAATTTAATTTCATCCACTTTTGTTTCATATCACTATGATTTTTAAATATCCCTTAATTATTTAATTTTACATTACTTATCAATTATCCTTTAGAATAACCATTTCGAAGTAAAATTATTATAAGCTATTTGTTGAATTCGTTATTATGGAAAACAATAAAATAATCTTTTAAATAAATTAAAATTCCTTTATTTTATAAACAAAATTATCAATTGTTTAAATTCAATCTGATTACATAAATCACTTTGTTTAGAAAAACATTCTTTACTGATATTTATGATCGCAGTCCATTGTAGGGTTACACATCTGTAGACACTTTTGACAGAACAATAACCTTTTTTAACCAGACAAAAATCTTTAATTCTCTTACAATAACAACAATCCATGCATTTATTGATTTCCCAGGAATTCAGAATATTTTTAATGTGTTTTTATTAACTGTCATATAGAAAAGTTACTCTAAAATAAAATTGAATATTTATATTTGCACTATGTCATAGTAATTGTAGAAATAGTTTCGATCGTATAAATATAAATTAAACTTGTTGATGTAGAAATACCACTCACAATAAGATGTCATAATGTTAAAAAAAAGAACTTCATTGATTTTCACTTGAACACAATTGCCAATTGTCGAACTCTTACAAAACAAACTTCCATCTTATTTAATCCCGAAACAATGGTAGGCGCAACGTCAGCTGTAACCATGGTGATCTTTCATAGATACAAAAGTTCAGACTCTTCGTGCTATTTTTTTCCTCCCAAAAATATGTTTCTGAAGAAGCTTTTGATTCTTAAAAATGATAATGGAACTTTGGAATATTATTTCTCTGTTTTATTTGTATTGGAATTTATTTTCTTTCAATGCTAGGTCTTTTGTAAGGAGAAATCTTTCGATAAGTACAAAGATTTTTTAGAGATGTTTTGTGCTATTCATGCAATAAATTAGACCATCTCAGGAAAGGTCTCTCTAACTTTTCATTATTTTGTGTGGAAACATAAAATTCTATCTCTGATCTTTCTTTTTCTTAGAAATGTGTCGCAGTTGTAATTGACAGTTCTTAAATTGATTCTTAAAAATGATAATTAACTCATAAGAAAAAGAATAATGAGCATAACATTAATACACTCACACAAGATAAAATACTGTCCTGAACATTAGTACTAGAATATTATAAATGGTTAAAATACTTTAGAAATTTTCATTAAAATTACATAATGATGTATGCTTTTCAATGTATGCTGTAATGGTGTATGCTTTTGTTTTTTGTTGTAGTCATTATGTCTTGTGTTAACGATTACATATCATAAATACACATACGAAAAATATTAAGCACCATTTTATTAACTAAAACAAAGATTCCAGTAAAATAAAATAAATAGCTTTTGTTTCGCTACTATAAGTTTGAATTCAAATCTCGGAGAAAAATAGATGTCGACATTGTATTTACAGATGTCGATAGAATGTTGATAGGTCGACATTCCAATTGAGTCTAATAATATTAATTTTGAAATTTTTCTGAGAGATTCACTCTATATCACAGGTTCCCAAATTGATCCAGGTGGACCCCCAGGGGTCTATAAGAGACCACACGGGGCTCCACGCAGACGTGAAATTAAAACAGGGGTTCATAAGTTGTAAGTAGATCTCCACGAAAAGTTTTTTGGTTTTTCATAATAAAGAACAAAAATTTTGAAGTTTTAATGCCGTTATCAACCTTTTAGGAACCAAAAAAGGAGCAGATTGAATATCACAGAATGGGGATATTTGAGATTACTTCTTACAAAACTGAAGCCAAATATTGATAATTTGCTGTCAATTCATCAAGTACATCCGTCTCATCAAAAGTATGACTATTTTTATTGTTGATCTACATTTCAGAGTACATTGTTGTTGTTTTTTTTTTGTCAATTGTTGATTGTTTGTAATAATAAATGTTTATAATTTTACATAACCACAAGTATTATTTTAATAAATAGGACACAAGAAAATGTGCTACTTTTTTTCTTCTTAATATCCTCAATTTCGGGTATTTTTTAGGAGTTTTGTCCCTTAGATCCCCTGCTGCTACATTACAGTAGAAATGTAGCAGCAGGGGGTCTACCGAAAATAGTAAAACTTTGAAAATGGTCCACGAGAAAAAAAAAAGTTTGGGAACCCATGCTTTATATCATCACTTATTGGGTGATACTAAGCGTTATAGTCTATGTTGTGTAATTCTTTAACTCACCGGCTGCGCAGTTTCATGCTCTTTTGGTAAATGCATTGTCTTTGAAATCAAGTACTTACGATGCGGAAAATTTTGTTTGGAAATTAAACAATAGAAAAAAACTGAATGTTCATGCGTGCTTTTCACCTGTAGGGTAAAATTTTACTGTTAAATAAAGCATTCAGCATTCTTGCATTAATGTGTTTGAATCCTTTGATGTATAAATCATTAACTCATCTAAAAAAGTTTAAATATAATATATTAAAAAACAAAAATTACCATGTTCACAGAGTTTTAAATTCTTGAGTGATATCCTCGTGATAAGTAACCTAAAAGTAGAAATGTGCTGCTGTAAGTCCCTTTGTATATCCACAGCATTTTACCTTTTAGGAATACTTATAATAAAACATTCAAACAGGAAAAAAAAATCCGAAAGATTTCCAAGCACCAATTCCGATAATTAAGGACTTAAGATTGTTGTAAGAATTAAAAAAAACATCGCTGTTGCTTTTCTACAAGACTATTCGCATCTGATGGACTCATTTTAAGAGTTAGAAGTAAAGTAACTCAGGAAAATCTCTAGCATCGATTACAAAATATATGGATGCGGAAACGGATATAAAATCCAACTCTTTTTGCGCACTAAGATTATGATCAAAATGTGGACCTTCTATTCTTAAATAAATAGTCTTAAGATTACCCTGAGAAATTCCATTTAAAATTGCCACACAAGAGCAATGGTTCTCAATTTTTTCATTTCCATAATATTTTTATGCGTACTTGTATACTTTTATACAAATATATAAATTCGATAGAATGGATGGACACAAATTATTATAATTTCAATATATATATATATATATATATATATATATATATATATATATATATATACTGACCAACTTGTCTAGTGGTCAGCGTGCCTGACTGTGGATAAGGAGGTACTGGGTATGAATCCCGGTTCGGGCATGGATGTAATTTTTTTTTCTCATTCTACCTATCCTGTCTTTGTCCTTTCCTTGTATGAATGAGGTGTGAATGGTTGTCTACCCTATAAATGAGTCCCTATGGCATGTATGTTTTGAGGAAGTCAGGCTCCACACCAAAATGTGGTTCAGTTGGAAAAGTGGGGCAGCGCACCCCATGTTGCCAGCTTAGGTGGAACATGACAATGAATGTATATATATATATATATATATATATATATATATATAAATATATGCATATATATATATATATATATATATATATATATATATATATATATATATATACATATATATATATATATATATATATATATATATATATATATATATATATATATATATATATATATATATATATATATATATATATATATATATATATATATATATATATATATATATATATATATATATATATATATATATATATATATATATATATATATATATATATATATATATATATATATATATATATATATATATATATATATATATATATATATATATATATATATATATATATATATATATATATGGTGTATATACTAATGAAATAAATAATATAAACTTAAATTTTGCTACAATAATTAGGTTGTACTAAATAGAGTATGTTAAAAAATAGTAGAGTTTGACACTTATCACTCAAAACATCTTAAATCCATCAAAATGAATATAAATGCTCCCCGAAGAGCATTTTCAGAAAGACCATTTAGGAATAGTGTGCTGCACTTATGCGTTACAAGGAAAACAGAAAACTCCCACAATCACACACACCCTCATAAAAGTCTATTTCTCTTTGCTCAACAATGCCTGGCATGAGCTTAGTCTTAGTATCTTGTGATCCTAAAACATGATCTTTCAATCAGCTCACCTTGCTTCTTATAATCCAATAAAAATTTATTTTAACCAAGAAGACGTGATCTGTTTTTAATAATGCTGCACATGAATATAGTTATGAACAACATTGTAAAATTTAAAAGATTTTCTCTCATTGTTAATAAAGCACCTAACGTAAATCTGTGATTCATATGCTTATGAAATTCATCACATAAATATGAGAAACATTCAACATATCAAATGAGAAATCTCAGATTTCCATGTTTCAATCATCAGAGGACTTGTAAGCAAAATATTTCATCTGTACATCTTAATTCTTATCCATTATTTATAAATACAAAGGCTGAAAAATGTGCAAATAACTGTTAATAGCAGCAAACTAGAGTTTCAGAAGAAAGTAATGAGGTCCCACATAAAAAAGCAACTCAAATCACTTTAAAAAATTCTGATTCAATAATTATTTAAAGGATCAATAAAGAATGCTTTTTATATCGTTGCCTATATATATGTAATATCAAGAGAGCAGGCCAGAATTTCGTTAGTTAATAAGTAGATATTTATAGTTTACTTTTCACACGCTATTTTTGTTAAATATGTGTCACATCACAAATTTATAACTCGTTTTTGCACAGGTGCCGTATAATCCATGATGCCAAATTCTGAAATTTGGCGATTTTTTGGCGGATTTTTATGTGTATCTGGCAACCTCTTTTTTTATTACGTCCTATATATAAACCTATAAGAATTATGCAGAAAATTCTATATCGGTAACCATAGTATTTACGTCATCGCGCACGCCACGATACGTCATCTTGGCAACATTTCTTCATCGCCAAAAAAATTCAGAATTTGGAATCATGGATTATACGGCACCTGTGCCCAAGTTTTTTTAATATTAAATGTAAACATGAGTCTCTTCATTTTCAGTGCGTTTGCACCGCATTTCTAATGCGCGCCAAATGTCACAGATTTTAAAGGGCCGTTAATGATCACGTGACTTTGCTTATACGAAAAAAGAAAAAAAGTATCTTTCCGTATTGTTTCTTATGTGCAGAGCTTGTAACTATATTGCATGACACTTTGCCTGATATTCAAAATTAACTAGAAAAAAAAACAAATCGTCATTTTTTTATTATTTTAACCCTTTCTATTATTAATAAAAATAATATCGTAACAACAAAACAACAATACAGTATTTCTGCATAAGCATTTTTTTTTAAAAAATTACTTATCACATAGAAAAGATTAATTATTTTCAACAATAGACAGAATTCCTTTATTAAACATCTTAAAGGTTTATTTTAAAAGTTTGTGCAAACTTAAAATATATGTAAAATTAAAATGCGATTGTTTGAAATATTTCGATTTTTCTATGTAATTTTACTTCAAAAAAGCCTTAAAATACAATTGAATAGTTAAAATCTATTTTGAACTTTCCTAATTTTGAAAATAGTAACTATAACAACAGAGCAGATATTATTTATGCTTGGAAAATATTATATTCATATTAAATAGAAAATAAAAAATAACTTACCTCAGTAATTATATTTAAGATATGGAAATAGTTATTCACCTACGCATTTCTCCAAACACAAGTTTAGTCCACAAAAGAATTTAATTCGACGGGATGAGAAGAAAAGAGTGAATTGAATTTGATGATATGAAAATATTAATATTACTGAATAATATAAATGGTAGAATTATTGATTATATATACAATATAATATATAATTATTGATTGTAGAATAATGCTATTTAAATACATTAGAATCGTAGTATAATAAAAGAAAGCGCTTCGAAATGAGTTGTGAAAAATTTAACGACATCAAATTCGTACAGTAGCTGTATATTTAGAAAACGGTTCAACAACTTTTCAAAAACAATAAATTTTGCTAAGAATGTTAGAAAAAAAATTTCTACATTGGGATTAGCACAATTCAAAATATGAAACTAATTACGATTAAAAAATATTTAAAACATTTCATTTGGATGTTTTCCTTGAAATAAAAGACGGAAAATTAGATTTGACAAATCATTTTTCCATAAATATATTTAATTAAGAAAATATTCGGTTTTTAAAATAGTTTTTTTTAAAAAATATTTATCATATAACTTTTGTATTATGACTGGTAAATGCAGTCACATTAATAAGTTAAGTAATCAAATACATGCGCACTCTAAAAAAAAAGTTATTGTTCTTAAATATAAAAATATATATAATGATATGCAATATAATGGGTTATAATTGTTATAAATTACTATCCATTGATATCATTGTAAGTTTTGTAAAAATATATAATTTTGTAAATGATTTAAATGAAAACAAATAAATTATAAAAACGAAACCTTTTATAGATTAAAAATACGTATCAATATATACTTTCCCTTTCACTAATTACAGAGCCATGATCTAATTTATTTACAAGAATAAAATGATTTTCGAAACAATTTATCAGATATTAAGATGAACTGTAATTACTTAAAATAACAATAAATTTTATAATATGCTATTTAGGAATAGATATATTTATTTAAAATATTCTCAATCTAGAATAAATAGAAATTATTCGTAACATATCATAAAAATTAAACTACAAGAGTAGCATTGTTGTTAAAAATGTAGCACTTTTTTGAGAAAATTTACTTTTAGGATGGAATATAAAACGCTAATCAATACAGGCGATATTGCTCTTTATTTTAACAAATGCATCTTTTTCCCAAAGAAATAATGTCGTACAAGTTATACAATAAAATAAATGAAGAAATAAAACAAAAAATCAAGTTAACTTTTTAATTTGACTATTTTATATAAAAAATATTCAGCTGATGAATATACAATGGTAATTTTGAATCTAGAAGCTGAATGAATAAAAATGTGACGGATCCTATAGTTAGATTTTTTCCATTTAAGAAATGTAATAAATTTGCAGTTTTTAAAGAGTTACAAAAAGCGAAATTGTATTCCTTTACTGTTATACTGTCATTATTTGTTGGTCTTTATTTAACGCTGATGACATTACTTTTAATTTCCTGCAGCAATTGCATTAACTTATAGTTTCATGCAAAGTTTTTGAGTACAGTGGCTGTAAATTCAAGGACATCTTTTTTACATAGTAATTTGCGCAGTGTAATAATATTGTAGCAGCCGGAACCGTAGTTAAACAATAGAATATTGGATACATAACATTAATAGACTTTGAATAAACATTCAAAGTTTTGCAAAAAAATAAGTTAATTTAATATTTGCTAGGTTTGTACAAATTGAAGTTCGCTTCGATTCCTGAAGTTTTGATGTGTTGAAGATTATTACCCATTTTTGTATCCTCCATTATTATCAAGTTTCCGACATCTGAAACTGCTTTGGTGTAGAACCACAGGAAACTGAAGCACAAAAAGAATTGGATAATATTCCATTTGTGGCATTATTTGTAAGCAAATCATGAGTAGAGCTTCGTTCATTGAAGTAATAAGAAACGATAACTGGTGTTACTGTTTTGGACTTTATAGTGATGAAATTGTTCGCATAAAGTTCGGAAAACCATCTCATTTGATTCTGTTTTATGTATTTTACGTCACAGAGACAATTTAAAATATTACTTAAGAGAAAATACTGGCACAGGTGCCGTATAATCCACGATTCCAAATTCTTAATTTTTTTGGTGATGAAGAAATGTTGCCAAGATGATGTATTGTGACGTGAGCGATGACGTAAATACTAAGTTTACCAAAATAGATTTTTCTGCATAGTTCTTATAAGTCTCCATATGTATGACGTAATAAGAATGAGGTTGCCAGATAGATAAGAAAATCCGCCAAAAAATCAAATCGCCAATATCAGAATTTGGCATCATGGATTATACGAAAACTTTTAGTGAACTGTGTGTAACAGTAAAATTCTGCAACATAAAAACATAATAATAAAATTTTAAAAATATTGACTTCAACAAATTATACATAATTTGTATTTTTATGCATACTGGATGATATTGAATGTGGTAACAAATTAGTAGATATTCTTTATTTAATTATTTATACTGTATTCAACCAGGGGGTTCCAAAGTTAAATAAAAATTAATCTAATTGATCTAATTTAATGAAACAATCATTGCTTAAATTGATTGCAACCATACGAGTTTTACTACGCGTCCTAAAATTATCGTTCTGATTTTGAAAGTTAAATTTTCCAAGTTTGAAATTTGAGAAATATATTTATTAAAAATAACAAAACTTCAGAATACAATATGAGTAAAAAATCTTTCTTGTTTCTGAAAAGCTTTTCTCAATTCTCAAAAATTACCATATATTGGACCCTATTTTTTACAAGATATGTAAAATTTTAATCCTGTTAAATTATCTTACTTTTTGGTTTTCAAAGTCAATGGAAACATTTAATATATTCGTAATACGTCCAGAGAGTGATCAATTTCGCTTAAAACAATGCAGTCAAAGATAACTGAAATATGTTGTCTCTCTTTTGTTAATAATTTTCTGAATTTCAATTAATAAAAGGCAGTTTTTTCTCAACAGATGTAAATAAAACAATGCTGCATGAATATAATAAAAAATAATCATTTATTGAAAATACTTAACTAATAGTTCTTCTGTCAATTTTCACTGGAATAATTAAATCAATTACTTATGAATAACTTTTCTATTAAGAATTTCATTTTTCTTCTTAGTAGAGAATGTATTAAATCGCTGACAACTCTTAACTTTATGTTTAAATATTGTGAAATTATTTTATATTTTTTTACATACTCAGATTTCTTACGTTATTGCGATAAAATTAACGGTTTTATTCTTCTAAAAACAAATGTTAATAGCTATTTTTGCATTACATATGAACCAGCCTTTTGTAGAATATAAATTAAAATAATGATTGTTTAGATTTTGCTAAAAATTTGGTACATAAAGAAACTAGAATATTCATAAATTCTAAAATTATAATAACCTTTTTCAAGACTCATTTGAGATCTTTTAATTTTTTTCAATGCCTTCATTGAGAGAAATACCAATTCATTTTATTTAAAAAAAATTCATAAAATTAATTTTGCAATACATCAATTTCATTTTCATAAGACCTGAAAGTAACTACTTATCATATCAATTGTTAAGAACCATTTTTAAATAAATACTTGAAGGCAACTCTGCTTATCGCAAAATCAATTAAATATTCTTTAAAGATAAATTTCTTCAAAAAATAGATGTAATTAAATGTTTTTAATTGCAATCTCGGAAACATTGCAAAACTGATATTTTATATTTGTCAAAACTATGATTTGTTGATATAAATCATGCAATTTTTGATATTTATAATTATTTATTAAAAAGTACTTTAATAACCGCTCAGTTTTTAAAATTTATAAAATATATTAAGAACTTTAAGAATATTTTTACATTTAGATTATGAATCTTCACAAAATAAATCCTCTAAATTGATAGCAAATTATCCTTACATTCCTTTTCTCTGTGAATAATTTTTTTATTCTATTCTTTTCATACTTTTTAATAGAATTTTAATTTTATTAATAAAGTTTGTTTGACTTACTGAATGTAAAAAAATCTATAATTTGCAAATATAATTGGTAAAAGAATCTAGTATAATTTGCGTTTTTCAATTAAATAGTGTTTCAAATTCTTAATTTAAATTTTGTCTTACTTCTGATAGATTTACTTTATAATATTTTTTAATCTGTTTGAATTTATTTGCAAATAATTTTAATTTTTAGCTCCAATTAGCCAAAAGACCTTTAATCTGTCAGAAAACTTAAGTAAATGATTCGAATACTCAACCATAAATTCGTGAAACTGAAGAATTTGTGAAACATTAGATACTGAATCGTGTAAAGTACACTAAATGGTTATTTCATCAGATAATATTTCACAAATGATTATTTCATGAGATAATGTGAGATCTTTTTCATGTATTATTGACAAGTGCGAAATCATCCATAGCTTGTGTGTATTAAGCGTATTTGACACTACAATAGTAGATCTAGCTTTTGCAGCCGATGATTCTTGTAAGTTATTTGAAATCTACTTCGTATTATCTTCACAAGGAGCCATTAGCTTAATTAACACTCATGTGAAGAAATTAATTAATTAATTTTGGAGAACATCTCATAGATCGAGAGCTGTATTCACATGTCGCAAAAAAACAATAAAAACTATGAAACTTTTTGACAAACTTCCATTCAGAGAGTAAATGTTCAACTGTGGCTGAATTCAAACACAGCACCAGAGAAGAAGGAAAGAACTGTTCTTTTAGTAGACTATGATATAAGCCCATGATCACGTTATTCTATGAAGGGTAACGGTAAACTAATTCAGTCTTTATTGAATACGTATGAAAAATATTTGCTAGAATGGTAAGTTGTGGATCACTAGGCTACTTTAACTGAACAACTTTCAATCCAAATGGAATTACATTCCCTAGATTTTCAATCAAAAATCAATTTAGCAACCTTACCAAGTTACATCAGAAACTAAAGTAATTGATTTTTACATATTCCATGGAGCTTAGAATTTCCAGATATATATCATTTTATCTTATATGGTTTGTTATGAAATAATATTTTAAGTACAACCATTCACTTTCTAAGTACAGTGATTTTATGAGGCAAATATTTTACCTCGCATTTTTTAATGTCAACATTCTAAAATTTTTCTTATCGGCAATTTATACTATGGGGAGTAGACATTCATTCAAAGAGAAACGCAAACTTAAATTATGAAAAACACATACTTTGAGTACGGATTAAGAGGGAACATTTTGTAACAAAGAGGAAAGGAAGTACAACCTCTCAAAATTATGAAAGCAATTAAAATAAATACTTGTGCAATTAATCTAAGTTTGATGTTAGAGAATAAGCATGAGCATGCATACCTCATTCACTCTGAAATCAACAAAGAATCAAGTTCCTTGAATATGAATGAAGATTGAAGATCTTGGAGCAAGAAAGAAAATGCAAAAGTAAAATTATGAAAGCAATTAAAATAAATACTTGTGTATATAATCTAAGTTTGGTGCTAGAGAATAACCATGAGCATGCATACTTCAGTCACTCTGAAATCAACGAAGAATCAAGTTCATTGAATAAGAATGAAGAATGAAGATCTCGCAGCAAGAAAAAAAAAGCAAAACTAAAATTATGCAAGCAATTAAAATAAAAAACTTTGTGTAAATAATCTAATAAATATAAACATCCTTAGCATAACTTAGTCTCTCTAAAATCAAGAAACATGTCGGTACATGTTACATAATGGAACAGCCATATTTATATTTGGAAAAGCAGTAAGCTGAAACAATGCCTGGTAAGCGTTGAAGGAAAACGTTTCTTGCAATTTTTGGAGATCGTAAGTTAAAAAAAAATTCTAATTAAATTTGAGAATTCTCCATATTTACTTCAAAAGTAATTTCGCACATTTCTCAAAAGTTATTTATTTAACTTAGTATCAAAAGTTGCAGAACAATAGACATGCCAACCAATTCACTTTCAGTGAATAAAGTCCAGTATATTTAGCACATTGACCATGCGAGATGATCTGATGACTGAGAACCAAGTTTCCACGAATAAAATTGTATTATATAAGCAAATGTTATAGGCGCTTCCATTTGCCCATGAACATTTTCACGTGACTCATAGAAGTCAATCCTATTTTTCATTAAACTTTTTGCGTTAGTTTTTACGTTGGTGATAGTGGCTGAACAGAGCAATGTTAAACTCAATATACCAAAATTTTAACAATTTTTATTTATGAATACTAGTGACAGATGACCATATGAATGTAGAGAAGCTTTGGTACAATCCCACTATTTTTATCTAATGGTCCTCTCCATAACACTGCCTGATGAGCCCAGTTATGAGAACGAAATGTTTCATTTTAACTTTCGTATCAACGCCCATAAGAAGGCCATGATGCCTTTCTTAAGTAATATTCTTGAAACAATTTAACAGCAATGACATGCCGAAACACATCCATAATAAACAACAATATTAATCGACATTTATAATCCTTTTCGTTCTCGAACCGTTTTCTATATGTTAGTTAATATAAGTATGACAATAAACGATTAACAGCAGTGAAACGCCAATAGATGTTCCAGGAATTCCTTGGATTCTTTCTCCAAAAACCTGAAGCAGTAATTTCACAGCAATAATAATGTCTTCCTTCTTTCTTGAGAAAGAGTTTAGATACAGTTTAACAGAGTATAATCCTAAACACTAAGGATGATCCAAAGATTCTTGGGATTATTTTGCAAAAAATTTGGAACAATAATGATCTACTAATACTAGAACTGAATTAACTTCTCCAATAGAGTTCTAGATGCAATTTAATAATACTCGTATTGTATCATCAAATGCATTGAATGATCTTATAATTTGTTCTCAGAATTTCGATATTAAATTATAATTCATTATATTAAATTTCTTTTCCATGTATATAAATTAATTTTAATGCACCTTATTTTATAATAATAATAATAATTTACAATAATTATTTATTTTACTAATTATTATTTATTTTATATATAATTATTATAATATTTATATTATAATTATTATTTATTTTATAATAATATTTTATTTTATAATAATTTATTTTATGATAAAAATGCAGGTGTAAAAAGTTGAACATTTAATGAAAATTCTTTCCCAACTTTTGAAATATTACGTAAATCCAATGTTGTTAAAATAGATGCAATTATTTTCGGTACATCTTGGTTAACGGAGAATAATAAATCTAAGATCTGTTATGCATATATGCTAATTTACACATAATTTTTATGAGAGTAAAAAGCAAAAAATAAAATATTATTTATCTGTTCACCAAAAATATATTTCATTTTCCTAAAAAAAATACTATCATTTTTCGAATAAAATTAACTATTACTGGCAACATTAAAGATATCGACGAAAAAAAATAATAAATGCCATACAAAATCCGTATAATAAGATATTGTAGTCACTTAACTAATTTAAAATGATTCAGTTTAAAAGAAATAATTCTCAGATTATCAAAAAATATAATCATAAATGGGTTTGCATTATAGCAATGTATTTTAACGAAACCGCATTGTTTTATTCTGTATACTCAAAATCAAATAAAGTATTCTGAGCTTTGGAGAACTAAATAAATAAATTGAGTAAAAATTTTTACTCGCGGTGTGGCATCATAATAAAGAGGCACTCCACAGAGAACAATAAAATTCATTTATTTGATACTTTGCAAGCAATTCGGTTACTCAAGTCATATGGGTAAAAATGTTTCTCTCATTTTTTGTTTCATAATTCGTCAAAGGTAATAAAAACATTTCGTTGCTATGACGGTTTTAATGTCGTATATACTAAGATATGTTTTCGTGACCATTTTTAATACTGGAACACAGGTTAAGTATTTCATAAATTTACTGATATTTATAGTAATTGTTTTCTTTCATGAGCAGTATGTTTATGGCAATATTTAAATATTAATACTTCTTATATATGGTTGAAATGTTCCTTTAATATATGTTCTGTCACACTGGAAAGAAATTCAACCCACTTAAAATAAATCCTAATAAAGTATAATCATTTCGCGAGCACGATAAAGCTGTTTATTTTGCCTAATAATTTCACAAAATACCAAGCACTGTGATATTATTATTATTTGAAACATTAGAAAAATAAATAATACTTTTATGTGTATGATTTCGATAAAAATTTCCTAATACAAAATCTTCTTTCGTCTCATTCAAATGATTATCCTTCATTCGATTGCTTAAGTTAAATATTCAATAAAATGAATGCACAAATATTAAATGTTAAGATAACAGTGTTTATAATCCATAGTTCCCTTCAGTATTCAGTATTTGATGAATTTCGTTAAGTTGATTATTTTTTAAAACTTTTACCTCATTATATGTCAACTTATTTACTAAAACGGTTTTTTCCAACATTTTTCAGAACAAAGATATCCTGCAGATGAACTTTTGAGGTAACATGGATTTACTGTTTCAATGTTATTTAAAAGTATTTTTGAAGTTTCATGTAGCATAATATTTTTTCGTAAAAGTTTGTATTTTGCTTTTTGTAGGAAATCATTTTTGTTGAACTTATTCTAATGATCATTTGTTTGTTGATTTGGTTCAGAAAAACCAGTTTTCTTCAAAGTAATCGCAATGATTCGTAAAATAATGATATTCGGGATACATTTTCAATGATACACTGTAAAATCTAGATATTATTCATTTTTATATAATTAATTAATTGTGAAGTAAAATAATTACAAACTTCATTACCTCGGTAATTTTTATTTTTATATTAAACTAAATTTATTAAAAGATTGCTGCATAAAATTAGTGAACTATGATTTATGTTAAACACTCTGATCGTCATTAAAATTACTACACCCAGAAGACACTTCACAATACACGTGAAATTTACCAGGTTTGAGAAAAATGCTGCGATATTCAAACAATAAGCTTTTCAATGTATCTGTGCAAAATAGGAGACAATTACGATATCTATAATGTGTTCATAAAAGATTTTGTTATCCTCACATATTGAGCACATATACACAATAATGAGTTGAACTTCATTTATCTACACAAATTATAATGTTTTTACCAATTGAAAATGTGTTGTGATACTACATTAAAAGGACAAAATACTTAACACGATTTTTCTAATCGATGTGGAATTGCAGACTATTGTTGTATTCACTGACTGGATAACTTTTAAAAATTAACTAAACTACCCACATTTTTTCCCTGGCTGGAAGTCCCTTTTTTATTTAATTCAATTCCCCCATCCCCCCATTTTTACTAAGTGGGATGTCCTAACGTAGGACTTGAAGGAAGCCAGTTTTTCAGGGAGAGAGGGAGGGAAGGAGACAGAAGAAAGGCTGAAACACACGCCACTAAAAAAGGACCCTTTGCTTATTCAAGTCTGACTTTCTATTGAAATCTATGAATTTAAAAACTGCCAACATGAAATAATGAAATTCTAAGTTCTTAGAAGAGGAGAAGAAGAATACATCTTTAATACGAGTCTAAATGAGGAAAACCATTCTGAAAGAATTAAACGCACAGGTTTTCAAAGCCCTCAAAATAGGCCGGCCTACTAACCGAACATTTCTTATGTCACTTCATGTTTTTTATTTATTTTACCAGCCAGCTGTATTTTTTTTAGTGTGGTACCACCTATTTTATAACTTTAAACAAAGATTATGATATGTAGGGTACATTATGAACTCCAAGTGAGTGCTTAACCATGTTGTTTGTATATTCTAAATATTTGAAATAATATAACAGTAACTAAGTTTGTATGTGTGTAAATAGATTTGTAACTTTATGATAGAACTAAAGGAAATTTTTAATTACTAAAACAAAGCTAGTTTCTGCTTCTATTTTTCAGGCTTGAATCTGGGTAGAAAACAAAAAATAATAAATACACAAGGCAATGTTTAAAAAATAATACATTATTTAAATTTGAAATATTATTTGTAATAACTATATATTAGCGGTTTAAATGCACAATACTATCGTGATTTTGGTTTATCATATCGTAGTTTATATGGCACTTTTCGATGGAGATCTCTTAGCTATTGTTAGAAGACAGAATCGATGAGAGGAACGCCTTGCTAAATCTCCTGGCCATTCTTTCGCTTACAACCAAAAAGGGAATCGCTCGTAAGATGATAATTATCTACACCAACAATTCGATGACATTTGTAATAGAATAGGCAATTATCTCGTTGACAATAACTTCAGCTTTGTCGTCGAGATAACATCTCAAATGTACAATTATTTTAATTGTAATTATTATTCAATAATGTTTAGATGTTTCCCTGACGAGCAAATTCTCCAGATCTCCTACCAATAGAAAACTTTTAGTCAAAGGCGATCAAATGCATTAAGCCTGTCAACTAATCCGTCGATTATAGTATCACATTTAAGTTGCATGGACAGCTGCAACTTTTTAAGTCAACAATAATTCAATCCCTATTTAATTCAACCCCTAGAGTATAAATGCTGCTATTGTTGCATGAAGTGGATGTCTGGGGTATAAACTTCTTAAGATCGATGATTCCAAAAATTTCTTGAAAATTTAATAGTTTGTTATTTCTAGAATAACATATTTGTCTAACAATACCATGTTATTTGTATTTCCTAGTATAGAAATTTTAGAATAATACATCACTTTATTTAACACAGTATCGTTAATTACTCACCTTGACAACAAATTCTAAAATTGGTTTTCTAAAACTACTTTTTAGCGCAACTGATTTACGTTCGTGGGATAACTGGTTGCAGTTTCACTGTAACAGTTAAGAATATGATGAAATCCAGCAAATGATTAACATAATTCTAATGATGAATGGATATTTTGAGCTTTTACTCGTAGCTGGAGAGTAAGAATATCTAACGAAATATATAAAGTCAAATTACTCTGTAATCAATAATGTCACAGATTTCAATGCTTTTCGCCAGATAAAAAGTAAATTAATATAAAATTATCCACAGTAATTACTTTGAAGATATGCTCTTTTTTATACAATTAGGATTTATCATTACTCGATATGATTTATTCTTTTAACTATATACACATTGGCATCAATATAAAAAATATTCATTTTAAAATGTTACAAAACTAGAAGAAAATATTTTTCAGAAATTTTACGTAATTGGATTTCAAAACAAAATAACTTATAACCCCGAATAATCTAGAATTTTCAATAAATGCTGCATGACGTTTATTAAAATAACTAAAAACAAACTTTCAATTAATATGAAAATACGACAAAGTTTATATTTAAATTTCTTTTGTATTTTAAAATTAATATTTTGGTATAAAAAGGGGAGAATGGAAGGCGTATTATTTAATATAACAACATAAAATATCAGTGTCCCAGAAAATAGAAATGAAATCAGATACTAGCTGATCATAATTATAATTATGATATTTAATGTTAATGAGTTCACGGTAGCTTTACGGGGAAAACAATCCTTTTGTTGAAACTCTAGCGAGCTCGAACTCAGTCTCTTATGTTAAATTCTTTTCAGACTCATGGAGCCGAAGCTGTTTCTCAAAATTCAGAGGTGGTATTCTGTTTGTAAAAGGTTCAGTCTACAGATAAATGCAGGCAGAAAGATATCCCAGTTATCTAAGACACTGAAAATGCATTAATACATCTCTTTACGTTTCATTAATAGAGTTTTACATATGTATGCACACTTACTACAATGCAGTCGCTAAAACTTATGATAATTTTAAATGTATTATAGTTCTATGTGATAATACAACTATTGTTACTCTTATAATTATAATGATACAACTACTGATACTTATATACGTAGCCATGATCGATTTTAAATACTTACAACATTTAATTTTATTGAATAAAAATTTATTATAGTTTATCGATTAATATTTTTAACTCCGTCAATTTAAAAATGTTCGCTTTTAAATTTAAAAAAAACCTTAGCATTGCAAAATATAGTTCGTAACTACAAAAATTAACATTGTAAATTAAAACATAAATTTTTTAAAACTAAGCGTTTGTACAATATTTATAATTTTATAGTAACCTCAGTTTTTTATTTTTTATATTTACCGCATTAATACATAGGTACGGATGAACAAATTAGAGGGAAAAACATGTACAAGTTAAATTTGCTCAAACCTCATATGAATTCTCCAACACCAAATTTAAATATAGCTCAATACAACCAACTAAAACCTCCTGTAAAAGAAAAAGCAATGCAACTATAATGACGCCATTCCCCCTCATCAGAACTAATCATTTTGATATTGATATGGTAGGAATATTTTTCAAAGAATTAGATTTTATCTGCCAAGACTTGGTTTGAGTTCAATTATTTATTTATAAAAGTGTTGTTGATAAGAAGTATTTACTGCAAATATATCATTAGTTATTCTGTTTAATAAGAAATGAATATTACAGAAATATATATTTTAAAAGCTCAATAGCATGCAAAACTAGATTATTTTTTCTTAAAATTGTGCTTTTCTAAATATTAAAATGTCATAGATGTATACATTAAAGAAACTTCATACATTTTACTCAAATGTTTTATGAAACAGATATGAAAAAATAATAATAGAAAATATATAAATTAACATAATAAAATAAACAATAATAAACAATTATAATAAAATCAAACAAAAATAATAAAATAAACAATTTTATAAAAACTTAATTTTCTTAAACCTATCATATCGAAAATAAATAAATTTCTTGTAATGAAATATCATCATGTCCACTGCATACAATTAATAAAGTATGCATCTTCATTTGACTATTAAATTTATAATATTTGATTTTATTTTTAAACATTTTTATACAAAAAGGATATCTCAAATTTTTCCCAGTTATCTGTTATCAAAAAACATAAAAGCAATTAAGGAAACAGCAGTTTTTAAATTTAGTTTATGGAATACATTTAACAGATGATTTACTTTTTAAATTAACTCACAAAAATCTTAAAATGTATAAAGGCAAAAATACAATTTGTATATCTTCGCAAAAGTACAATATAAATTATTTTATAAATAAACATTTTTGTAAATATATTAATATAAAAAATACCTCATTGAAGAATTGTAAAATTATAAAATTTCTTAATTAACTTCAAATTTCTGATTTCAGGAGTAACTAAACATTATAATTAAATATTTAATTTTATTTATTATGTGTATTAATATTAAATTTATAACATAGATTATAATAACGAATTTAAGTGAAATATTACTGAATGAAAAAATTGCTGCAGTGGAAAATTCCATTTCGGTACTCCGCACTGTGTATTATGGGTAATTTTTGTTATCTTATATTGTTTGCAAAGCATCAATAATTTTTCATTAAATCCATATCTTCATTTTAAAACAAAATATTTAATATAATTGACTAATACAACATTAAGAATACAAATCAATTTTTCAAAAAACTTATTCATGTAAAACGAATAAAATGTTGAAGTTATGAAGCAGCAATAACAAAAATAATTTTATGTTAATCCTAAAAGTTTTATTTTATTCAATCAAATTATTTCGTGAAATATACATTGTAAATAAAAAAAAATTATTGTAGCTTTTAAAAATAAAGAAAATAGTCATACATTTCAAAACTCTTAATGAAGTTTTAATTTAAATTACTATTTATGATGATAATTTTATGATAACAATTTTTATATTCAATGCCTTATATTTTGAAATTCTATGTTATACAATATTTAATAATTAAATTCTGTTATAATAATAACAATTTTAATTTAATAAAAAATATACGAAAATTAAATACGAAATTCATATATTCAGATTAAACATAATATTTTTTATTACTTATGGCAAGAAAAGAAAGTATATATAAGTAAATGTATTAAACAATATTTACTTTAAGTTTTCATACACAAACTTATGAATCTTTTAACTAAATGCACTAAATTTACTACTTCAAGCAATATGATACAACATTAGGGAAATGTGTAACTTATTGTTTTTGTTACTCATGTCCTTGATGCAGGAAAGCCTACAACCAGTCTAGCAGACCCCGTAGCATGAAATCAGCAGTCCATGATAATGCAGCTTCACTTGAAAAATGAACCACGGGAGTTAAAGGCTGACTAAGCCTTAAGTAGGATTTCATAATTTAGAAACAGGAACCAAGCAAAAGACCACCACACTTATCTTGCAACATAACAAGAGGTGACATTTTACTAGGATGACAATGCGACCAAGGTATTTTTAACGTACCCCAGCAACCATCAACAAACACGACGGATTTCGGTTGGGCTGGAATTTGATCTCACTACCTTTCGATAACGACTGTGAACGTCCTAACAAACCAGGTCACAGTTGTTTTCTCTAACTTATTTTTAATAAATTTGTTAAGTAACAATGAATTTAAACATACATTCTGATCATACAATAGAAACAGTTTAAATAAAGAAAAATGGTGTATCGACATCCAAAAATAGCTATTCCCTACAAAAGAGGGCTTACAAATTCTTAATTGGAAAATACTTAGTTAGTAATAGTATAGCATACACGGGATACAGAAAAATTCAGTTAGAAAGTTATAAAAAAGTAATATTTTGATACAAAACGGCACCTAATGAGTAAGTAGCTTGTGTACTTCATTTAATATGAGCTTAATGTTAGTAATCATATCTCAAATCTTGATGTTGCTAATCGTATCTCAATTCTTGATGTAGGTGATCGTATCTCAAATCATAATGTTAGTAATGGTATCTCAAATCTTGATGTTGGTAATCGTATCTCAAATCTTGATGTTGGTAATCGTATCTCAATTCTTGATTTTGGTAATCGTATCTCAATTCTTGATGTTGGTAATCGTATCTCAAATCTTGATGTTGGTAATTGTATCTCAATTCTTGATGTTAGTAATCATATCTCAAATCTTGATGTGAGTAATCGTATCTCAAATCTTGATATAAGTAATCGTATCTCAAATCTTGATGTTGCTAATCGTATCTCAAATCTTGATGTTGCTAATCGTATCTCAAATCTTGATGTTGTTAATCGTATCTCAATTCTTGATGTTAGTAATCGTATCACAATTCTTGATGTTGGTAATCGTATCTCAAATCTTGATGTTGGTAATCGTATCTCAAATCTTGATGCTAGTAATCGTATCTCAAATCATAATGTTAGTAATGGTATCTCAAATCTTGATGTTGGTAATCGTATCTCAAATCTTGATGTTGGTAATCATATCTCAATTCTTGATTTTGGTAATCGTATCTCAATTCTTGATGTTGGTAATCGTATCTCAAATCTTGATGTTAGTAATCGTATCTCTATTCTTGATGTTGGTAATCTTATCTCAAATCTTGATGTTAGTAATCGTATCTCAAATCATGATGTTAGTAATCGTATCTCAATTCTTGATGTTGGTAATCGTATCTCAAATCTTGATGTTTGTAATCGTATTGCAAAAAATGCAAGGGGTACAGGAAAAATTCAATTATAAAGTTATAAAAAAGTAATATTTTGACACAAAATGGCCCCCAATGAGTAAGCAACTTGTGCACTTCATTTAATATATCCCAGACGAATAGAAAAGGCTCTATGATGAGAACCACTGTCAACTGTCCTGATGCAGAAGTATGAGTTATTGCGTAATAATTAAGGATGGTTTTTTTATGACTTGCTTTATGCAATTAGCCTAAAATTTTCAAGTAATAATTTTTATCGACGACAGGACAATTGCTAAAAATTCATCAAGCATAAAATCACAATAATTAACAAAAATTGTCTTTATGAAGTAGATTTTTGAGCAACTTAGTTTTCTCTCAGATTTGTTTCACTTTTTCATCATTTAATTATTTAATATTTCCTTTAACCAAAAATAGATATAAGCATCATCAATATTAATAACATATTTAATATAAAGCCTCTCTAAGATCAGAATTTGTTCAAACACTTCCTCACAAGTATTTTGTACTTTTGCAACAAATTCAATATGTTTTTAGTAATCTCAGAAACATGGATATAAAAAGGAAGCTTCAAAACTAAATGTTCTTTTTTTTCAAAATTGTTTGTAAAACCAAATGATATTGAAAATTATTTTCAAAAAAATATGTTTTTTTTATAGTTATTCAGTTTTTTATTGCCGAGATACTATTTTTAATATTATGGAACAACAAAAGAGAAAATTTTCAAGTATTTACGTGATATAAAATGATACATTTATAAAAACTCTTCATAACATTGTTTATTATTTATTTAAAATAATACTTTAATAACATTTATTTTCTGAAGTTTTAATGATACTTATGTGTGTATATGCATCTGTATCTGTACCAATCCCAACATTTAAAATCTAACAGATAATGTAATGTATTATGAAAACTTACTTTTTTAAAGAAAAGAAAATTTATTAAATAAATATAAGTGAAAAAACATCTAACTCTCTAATCGAAATATGTAACATTACGCATAAAAATTATTTTCCGATGTTCTAGATTATTAATACTACTATAGGAAAGAAAATGAGAGTTTTATTTATTTAAAACCAACACATCCCATTTCAATTTCCTCGACGATTTAAAATGTGCACATTTATAATTTCATTTCAAAACTATTGTCTGAATTAAAGATCTGGTCTTTCCATCTGAAGGTAAAATTCATCTGCGAAACATTTTAATGATATACCGGAATATTTATAACATACTTCATATTTTCTTGCATGAAATTAAAAACAAACCTAATTATAAGCCCGCGTTTATTCTCTCTCATCAAATAAAAACAAATCTTTTTTTACGTCTCCCTTGATCAGAATCCTTAATTGAAATCAGCAAACCTGAAAACGACATAAATAAAAGACTTTTTTGATCTTGATTTATGTCTCGGAGGGACTGGCATTAATGAGATTGTTCCTTTCACATGAAACACATAAAAGAAACCTTTTTATGTTTTAAAAAATATAAATAAGCATTTTCTTTAAAAATTGCTGATTGTCTTCATTTCATATTTTTTCTTTTTCTTAAAAAACATTAATTTATAAATACTATAATAATTTTACGCTTTCTGGCTTATGGCCTGCAATTTTTGGATTCATGAAATTTATTTTCGCCACTATCAAAGCCGTAATTTTGCAGTCCATATACGGGAGATTTTTGATTAAAAAACATAATGTCTAAGATAAAATCGTTTTTTATTACTTTTAAATTCCTATATTACTTTTAGATTTTTAATTAAGCAAATGGCATTAAGTATGAAAAACTATGTATTTATGTTATTCAACTACGCTACTGTGTTAACTAGCATATCAATTATATAAATTATAAAGTTACGTAAGATTATTTCAATACATTTCCGTATACTAATTTTTACCGACCGAGCTATCAACCTTCTATTATGTTGTAACATTGAGACAAACTCTAATGACATGGTGTGATATCTGATATAATGAGCCAGAAAGAATTGAATTAATTGGTGATGAATTATTGTTAAACAAGAAATAATTGGTGATATCAGCCAGAAGTAATTAAAAATTTCCATGTGATACATAAAAAAATTTAATGTCAGCAAAATCGCAAGAAAAATTTTTGAAGTGGATGTGTGAAGTTTTGAATCCTGTTTACATAAGCCTCGCTTTGTATCGCTGTGATGTTTGTAAAAATGACACACCAGACTAAAAAGAACCAATTAAGATGCCACTGTGTTAAAATTTTTGAAAAACTTCACGTCAGTAAAGTTATTTCATTATCTCTGTATTTACTATACGTAGAAGTGGTCCTAAATCTGGAGATACTTGCAAACGAGTAACACATCAGATAGAAAACAATATGTTAATCAGCAAGCAACGTGAATGACAGAAGCGAATCAGAATTTCATAAACTCGTTTTTATAATTGTACTGAATGATATAATATATATATATATATATATATATATATATATATATATATATATATATATATATATATATATATATATATATATATATATATATATATATATATATATATATATATATATATATATATATATATTGCGCCATAGGAGAACGTAGTGAGACATCTCGGGATGTGATTGGAAATAATATATGACTTTCTCATTAATCCGAATATTTTCATTTAAATAAACAATATATATTTTTTGTAGTAAAAAATTACTTGGTTTAGAATTTCAAAAAAATAAATTTTCAAAGTTATTCAATAATTATAAAACGTTATAAAAATTTGAATTTTTATCATTCTCTCTACATTTAAATTTTAGACTAATTTAGAATTTAAATTGATCGCCCAGGAAATTTTGACCATGGACACTGCTTAAAATGTCTTTAAAATAAAACTCAACTTTTCATTCTCTAAAATGTCTAGTTATGTTATTTAAAAATAATTAATGATATTGTTGATAATATTTTCTTTTCTTAAATCATTTTTCTTAGTTTTTTCAACACAATAACATTTCTACTTATTATTTTAGTGGTTTAAATAATAATTTCTTTAAAAGATAATGTTTCCTATAAGACTTTTACTATTAATAAATTAATAGATGGAGCCACTAACTATTATTTAATAATATGTATCTTAAAGAACTTCTTGTGTAATTTAAATACTTCACCAGATGGCGACACTAACCATGAATGTGTTTCTCATATAATTTTTTCAGTGTATGCATTGCAATACAAATAAATTCATCAGTCCAAATAAAGAAATGAAAAAAATATATTTTCTTAGTTAATTCTGAAAATAAAAATCATAAACTTGATTTTCCATATTTTGATTCAGTAGAAGTAATGTTTATGAAATATTAAATAAATATTTAATATTGAATATAATAATATTATTATAATATAATAATAATATATTGAATTAAATAAATATTTATTGAATTTTGTATTTCCATATTGTAACGTGATTGTCAACTTTATCGTTAAAAATTGTAAAAAACTATTTATCATAATGGATTGTAAGTGCACTTACTTTTTCACAATCTTGGAACTCCACGATCTTTTTCCGATGAGTCAATTAATAATCTACAAATAATTTCTATTCTCAATAAGCATTGGAGTCTTGCAGTTAGTTTAACATATTTAATGGAAATTAACTTTACAACAAACATATAATTACTAAACTTAAACAGCACACTATTTAAAAGAAATGAAACAAGGGAAAGATCTAATATTCATTCGATTAACATCATTCCCTGAGTGAGGCTCAGTATCAATGTAGGTTTTTTTCACAGTGGCGCGGCAGTCGCGCAACAGATGGGAGTTCGTGTCACTCTCCCACCTTTGGATGCTAAGATATACCAGTTCGAATCCAAACATCAATATTAAATCAATGATTCACCTGTAAAAAAACTAAACACAAGAATATTAATAAACTGATTACAATGTAATTCAATAAACCAAAAGTAATTTAAAGTCTTTTACTCGGTTTTAACATTCGTCTATAACGGAATATATAACTCCTTGGTTATCAGGGATTAAATCCTTGGTTTGGCGATGACTATCATCATTTGATCCACTGGAAGAGTTGACTGCTAGAAAATAAACCTTTGTTACTTCTATTGGATAAAGCTTTTGTATGGGTCTTAAAACATTTCCAGATTGAGTCTTAATTTCCATTAAGCGTAACTTTCCATCCTTTCCAGGAATAATTCTTAAAAATTTAACAAAGACCAGTTGATTCGCTTGTCGTCTGTATCTCCGATGAGAACAAGATCTCCTTTTATGAATGACCCACTTTTTAATTTGGAATAATTTTTTAACAATCCAAGTATCTCCATCTTATCTCCATAAAGAGTTTGTCTGACTTTATAAATAAAGTGGGCGACCCAATTAATTGGAACTAAGAGTTCATGGACTTGAGGCTATGTCACAAAATGCTATCGAGCAAAGGTGCCCAATACCGTGCAAGCCCATTAAGAAGAAGTGGAAGAAGAACAATCCAAGATACTCAGTTCTAAACGGCTTCGCGATCTTGCTGCAATTTCAAACGGTAAACATATTTTCTATTAAATTTTCTTGAATCGATAATGTCAAATTCAGGAACGCCTACTTCTTTATTTTCTTGTAAGAACATAGATGGAGTGAGGGCTGACAGGTCGTTTGGATCTTCTGAGAAATACATCCACGGAATGGAGTTAATGAGACTTTCAACATCGAATAATACTGTAGCTAACTCTTCTTCATTCAAACCAGCTTTTTCTAGTACCCTCTTTAGAATGCCCTTCAATATTCCAATCAATCTCTCCCAGAAACTTTTCCACCAAGGGGCAGAGGGCGGATTAAATTTCCAAGAAATTCTTTTCTTTGAAGCAAAATCTTCGACTATACCCCAATCGATAGTTCTTAAAAGATTTGCTGTTCCTACAAGATTTATGCCATTGTCTGAATATTCAGTAGAAGAACGTTCTCTCCGCGAAATAAAACGGCAAAACGAAGGATAAAGCATTCAATGGAAAATGAAGATACCAACTCGAGAAGCACCGCTTGATAGATGGCGCAGGTGATGAGTATCACCCAACATTTTCTTCCTCTTTTGAGACACAATGGCCCACACAAGTCGATACCGATTATTTCGAAGACAGCCGCATCTCGAACATGATCCTCTGGAAGAGGGATGCTTTCGCCCTCGAGATGCTGAACTGAAAATCTTCTACACTTAGTACAGTTTCTTATCACACTTCGCACTGTCTATCTAGTCTTGATTGTCCAATAGGATTCTCTGAGATGAGACATCAATGTTTGAGTACCAGCATGATCAAGTTCGACGTGCTTGCTCATGGGTAACTTTCCAACAATATTACGCTTAATTAGCAATAATATGGGAAACCTAAAAATTTCTAAGTCTTTTCTTGAGGTTATTCTTGTTGAAACTCGCAATAGACCATCACTATCTTTTATCGTTTGGAAGTTTTGCTTTACTTCTCCAGTAAAGGATTCTCTTTGAATTTCCTTTAAAATGAACCTCTTAAATGTTTCGATTTCTTCAATCTCCAATTTTCTTCTTTTTCTGTATCTACTATTTCTTTGGATATTCTTGCAGAATCTAATGACATAACGATTCTCACAATTTATTTGATGGAGGATATTCTATGGAAGAACTCAAATCTGTTAGTATCCTAATTTGTTGCAGAGATCACTGTTTTCTTTCTTTCTGAAAGGACAAAATCTTCGCCTGCAGAAATTTCGCTAGCAGACCAATTTTTCAGTGGCTGCTTCAGCCAACTTGGCCCTTCCTACCACAGGAATTTAAATAAATCTTTTAGACTGCATCCCCTTGAGGATAAATCGGTGGGATTATATTTTCCTGGAATGTCTCCAATCCTCTGGATCTATCAGCTTCCAAATTTCATTCATTCGGTTCGCTACAAATGTAGCCCAATTATCCGGCTTTTTATCCAGTATAAGGCATTCATCGAGTCAGTGTAGAAAGAAATTTCGTGCATTATTCATACTTAAATCTTTATTGACAGTGTGAGGGAGTCTGGATCCAATGGTGCACGCAAGAACTTCTAATCTAGGAATAGTTATTGATTTTATGGGTGCTACCGTTAACTTAGCCTGTAATAATTAAAAGTTATCTATTCCCCCTATATCATTTCTAACAAAAACTGATATTGCATAAGCAGATTTGCTAGCATCTACAAAGACATGGAGAGTAGTATTTGCATCAAGCTTGGGTAGTTTGTTAGGAGTTTCTACATCTTTTAAATATTATAATTCACTGGACCATTTTAGAAATGTTTTTTTTTCAAATTATCCGGAAGTACCGTATCGCAATTTATTTTTTCCATCCAACAACTTTCATTCACTAATACAGCTGAGCATGGGGGTCGCCTAGAATCTTTCTCTATATGACTCATCGTTCTAGCAGGTGGTGTTTTATTTCAGAAACTGAGGAGTTCAAAGTCATTTCTCTGGCTGTGAGTTGCGCAGATAAAATTTCGAGCAGCTCATCAATTTCACTAGCAAAAGGGTTTTTTGTTCTTTTTATTAAATTCCAACAATAGATCGCGGGGCAATATCTTAGTTAATATTGGAACTAAAATGTTTGAATTGCTTTCCTTTTTCACGGATAAACTTTCTGAGCTTCTAATATTCTTTTGAATAAGATGAAAAATGTTCCTGTGTGAAATTTTTTACGTCAGTAGAGTTTTTTAATGGGCTTGTTTGGAGAAGGTTTTCAATGTGTGCATTTATTAAAATATTTTTATCACCAAATCGTTGTTTCAGTAAATTAATAGCGTAATCATACTGTTCTGCAGTTAACTCTAAACCATCAATTGCATTAAATGCCTAACCTAAGAAATACCTAAAATAAATGAGTTTATCAATTTTGTTTAAGTTTATATTTTCATGGAATGAGAAGAATTAAAACAATTCCAAGAATTCAACCACTCAGATATCTCTCCAAAGTATTTTGGAATAATTAATTTTGGTAACTTTAATCTTTCTTTTTGAAGAGTTTGAATCGGATCCTGAGCGGAACTGTTATGAGAAATATTATTTTCCAGAATGGAATTATTGGTTTTAGTTCCCACTTTTAAGAGTTTAACTTTAAGGTGCGAAATCTTGTTCTGGTTATTTTTTCTTGATATTCTTAGACACTGGAAACCCAAGAAACAATATTTTATTTAACTTTAAATTTAAAGGTAAATATTTATTTATCTTCCCCCCAAGAAACAATATTTTAATATAAATTTTTTTATTCCATCAGATGGGCAACGGCTTCGAATTCAAACAGGATCCAACGTTTTCTTAGGGCTTTCTTACTAAAAAACTCTAAGCAATGCTTAATACAGAACATGAAATTAAGAATTTGCCTGCTTCGTATTTTTAAATTCCGTTTCAAATTAAACGCATTTTGCAAAAACGTTTAATGCATTTAAATTGATAATTGCACGGAAAATATTGAATTAATGTTTTGTAATCCATCTAAATATGATCTAAATCTATCGCCGTAGGATTTCTCAGTTTAAACATTGTGTTCTTGAATTTGTTTTCAATACGAAATTGAGCTCAACTTCACTACATTATTCTTTAACATACAAGCGATTGCCAAGTTTTAATACATATTCGAATCATTTAGGTAAACTATAAATATATGAAACACGAAAAATATGAAACCAATTCCACCAGAAAAATGATTCTTCGCGATGAGAATTCCTCAGTCTAAATATTTTGTTGTTCTGCAAATTGCGTTTTATTGTCGAAATCCACTTTATTTTTTTACTACATTAATTATTTATTACACAAATGAGTAAAACCAATTTCAGAGGCACAAACTAATGGTTGTTTGATCTCAATATGGCTTTAAAATTAGTTTTCCTTTTCTGTTTGTAACCTTGTTAGTCAAAAAAATACTATCCAAAGTATATTAAGGAATTCATTACTTATACTTTTATACTATAACCATCTTCATTGATTACCAAATATTTAACAGCTCAACCTACAAACTTTCCCATGACCGTCGCTCTGATGAACGCAAGTTGTATTTTTTCAATCACTTTTGACGCCAAAAATTGACGCTAAGAAAGCGAACATTTGTGTTCTTTCAACAAGAGAGTTATTACTTTTATTCACTGTGGGCAAAAAGTATAGTACAATTTTATATAGATTATTAGGCCCTGCATTTACTATAGAAATTTAATAATATTAACTTTCTATTATTGATGCTATCGTTGAAGTGCTGCTTTATATTTTGAGCTATTAAATTCTCTGTAAATGTATTTTGTGGGGGATAATTACTTTTTAAATTATTATTATGTCGTAAATATGTGCTCTAACTATGTACTCTTTTCCATCACACATTTTATATTTTGTTAAGCACATAAAATGTCTCAATCAGCAGTTATTTGTATATTAGAAGCAAGTTAATTAGTTTTCCCAAGGAAATTAGAGACATGGCTATGTTGAGGAGTTTTTATAAGAATGCAATCTATAAGTTATTTAAAGTATTTTAATGAATTTAAATTAAATATTGTGAATTAGAAATTCTTGACTGCGCGTGCATATTAAAAGATTTGTGTAATAATTTTAACTGTGACCACTTTCTAATGTTTGAATATTTTGATTTAAGCTATATATTTGGCAAAAAATTGTCATGTGGAATTTAAAACAAATTGGGTGAGATAGTTTATATCCCAGTATCATTACATATTCATTTAAAAGTATTTTTGGTGAATTTTATGTTATTATTAACAAAAAAATATCATTCTTAATCTTGAAATTAATCTTAATAAATCGACGTTCTCATTATTAATACCATATAAATTAATAAAATAGATTCTGGTAATAGTTGCCAATTTAACTGTTCAAGTTATATTTAGCATTTTTCATGCTATTTACATTTCCAGACGATATAAGATTCTTAATTTTTTTAAAATTTGCAATGCAATTTAAATAATACCAAATAATATTTTTTATGATATTTTTTTATGATTCGATGCGAATTGTGACGGTATCCGGTATCGAACCCAGAACATTCTACATAACGTATAATTGATTTGCGTACATAAATGGCTTCATTATGTCTGACTATGTGCGAATTCGTACCATATAGTGAAAAATCCAATAGAACAAAGAAAAGAACCTTTCAAATCTGAAATATCGGAGAAGTGTGTGTGTTCCCGATTGATTAAATCAAAGAACACAGTAACAGCTATTCACAAATAAAATAACATTTTCCCCATGCAGTTTGTGTAAACATGCATGTGCAAATAATAAAAAGCAACCGAAATCGAACACAAAATCTTATGTCTAAAGTCTGAAGCCATAATTTGCATAATCATGCTTTGGAAATTTGAAATCGAACCATATACTGAAATTACACACACACAATAAATTAAAATTTAACAAAATTGAATTATATTAATGAACATAATTGAATATATTGAAAATTCTAGTAAAATTTGCATGTAAAATAGTGAAATTGGCGAAAGTTTATAAGGGAACGATGATTTTATCTTCAAATTGGATAAAATATGCATGCGCAATGCAAAAATAGCCAAATGCGATGATTGTTGCGAGAGTATCGGGAATCGAACCTAGAATATTCTAGTTAACTTATTACAGTTTCAGTAATCATAAGCAAAATCTTAAGAGTGGACGTCTGAAATAATACCTATTTGTAAAATTCAGACTAGATAATGAATTGAGTTGTGTTAAATGGAATATCGGCAGTGTGTGCCATCCAAACTTTATATTGAAAAAAATTTCATTCTCATCGTCCATATAATATAATAGATTTTTTAACAGCTGTTCAGTTGAAAGCTGTACATTATTTTGTTTTTACCAATCTTCACACACACACACAAGCCAAACGAAAGATAATGGCGTAATAAGTTGCCGAAAATCAGCAACTTTTTTGTGTGTGCATGCACCAGCAATTCGGGCAATTCATATCGCCAATGATTTAAAAACAGATCAAGTTTTGTTTTCTTTTCGCCAAGCGGAAATAGTATAAAAAATTGTTATTTATTTTCATTTTGGTTTTCATAATTCTATTTGAACGAATGATCGTTTAGTTTTCAACCTTTAAACAGCAAATTTAGATTGAGAATGGGCATATTAATTTCAATATAAAATAATTTAACTGCTTAAAAACTTGATTACATTTTAACGAATATTTTATATTTCAAATTATTTTGTTTAAATAATTTAAAAGTATTTTCAAGTATTTATGCATATATTCTTAATAGGCTATATTTTTATATAATAAAAATGTCATGCAAAATTTAAAACTGTACTATCGAATGCAATGAAGAAAATATCAAAATTTTGTATTATTAAAATATGGTGTATTTGTTACCTCATATTATTTTTTAACTAACTTAATTTAAATTTTACAGAATTTAAAACCCTTTTTAGGTTTTTAAATTTGAAATTGTGAAAAATAACCCTTTTATAAAGGATGTACCATTTTTTTGGGTGTTGCTGAGACATTTTTAGTTTTGATAGATACTTTAAAATAGAATTACTTCAAAACCATATTAATATTTATCTTTATAAATCTGGATAACTAAAATTGAGTTAAAACATTGTACTGACCAGACTTCTGGAATTTTCATTAAATGGTACATATTCATATTAAATACTTAATTTTTTACCCTCTTTAAGAACTTAAAAAAATTGCTTTGTTTAAGATGCATGCATTTAAAAAAAATCTCATTAGTTGTATGAATGCGACCCACCCTATAAACGGGTTTGTGGTGGTATGGAGCGGGTAACGCTTCTCGCCTTCGTGACTTGGTTGACAGGTGCCTGCTGGGTAACGACAAATGAGTAGCGGTACTGGCCATGTTGTGGCATAAGGTTCATCACCCAAGTGTGCCCGCCGTTAGAAAAAAATCTCATTAAGTACTGAGACTGTTCAAAAATTAGACATAAATACCTTATTAAACTTTTAAAAATGTCTATTAACAATTAAAATTGCATTTACACTTTTCTTTTCATAATACTTTTTAGATCTTCACTACTCAAGGCTTATGTATGCAGTGTATTCATCAATATTTCTCACTCATGGACTGTCCAAAACTAAAGAATGTAGAATAAAGTCTAAATCTAATTTTAAAAAATGCACATTAAGACAGTCATATCTTGTCAGACGGTAAAATAATGCTATGGCTAAAGGAAGTAGAAAATGTGAAATATTTGGCAAAATCAGGTATAAAATGTTAACTCAACGATACGTTTACATTTCACAAAAATTATAATAAAAAATAATAAATTTAGTAAATAAATACAGTAGTATATTGAAGAACTTGTTTTATTTCCTTAATAAATTGTGAAGGTTACAGAAAAAGAAAAATTTGAATAAATTGATATATTTAGGCATAATATTTTTTAAAAAATCACTTAAGAAAAATATCAAAATTAAAGAGTGAAATTGATTAAACAAAACAAAGAGAATACATTCTAGATGTTCATCTGAATTAATTAGCATTTTAAAAACTTGACCATAAACAAAATTCCCAAATAAGAATTTATCATGAAATATGGAATCTACTAGTTAAAATATGGCAAGCTTAAAAATTTTTTTCAGAAAAGCGATCTAGTGATACAGTTATTTTCTTACAGTAAATCTGAAATGAATTTCAAGCATTCATTGGACAATGAAAACGTATTGCCGAAATTTATGACGTCACGGATGTTTAGTATGAGCTCTTCAAACAGAAATATGGGCAACTCTAATGTAATAGGGGCTTTACATTAGTAACATAAATCTTTATTTTTATTAAAAAAAATTATAATTGTATTAAATAAAGGGCAATCAAACATAATGGCTGAGTTTAGAATGAAATATTTGACTTTTCTTTTAAAGCAAACGCGATAAACATTCTCATTTTCTATTTAATTAGTAAAAAATAACAATGCATTCTGGGAAAAGAAAAGATAGTCAATAAAATATCGTTTTCAAATTGTGTTTAAAAATTAATAGATAAAATTTTAATAATTTTCCGAATTTTTGGAAAAATTATAACATTTTGTGTTTATCTGGCAATAGTGATTAAAATAGTTGCAAACCAAACGATTATAATTCATGTTATTTAGAATTATTTGCCATTCTGAAGTCTGCAGATTGTTCTTTCTGATTTCTATTTAGATATAACTCTACACATTATCATAATTCTATATTTAAAATGAACAACATAAACGTGAGTATACTTTTTAATTTTTAAGTATTATATTATATTTAAATAGTTTTTATTTAAAAATATATTGAAAGATATTAAAATTAATTTTTTTTTCATTGAAAAGAAATATTTTTAATTTTTGGTATTCCTCTTTGGCATAATTTTTGAATAAGCATATAAAAATTCCCTATTCCTCCATTCTTTCAAAGTAATTTGTAATTTAATTTAATATTATAATGAAATATCCATTTCATTTACTCTTCAAATAAAAAGTTTAGTTATTCTATTCTATTGTAATTTAAAATTGTTCAATAAATTTATACGATTCTAAACTTTCTATACGATTTAAGTAAGTTTCAAATGTCTCAAAAGAATATTCGAATATTATTTAAATATAATTAAATATTTATGATTTACGTGTTTAAATAATTCATTTCTTACTTGTTTTTTGAAATATTTATCGGTTATGTTAAATGTTGAAATTAAATAATATAATTATAAAGTATTAAAATTCAAGTATCACACTCAAGGTGATCATCTTTTCTTAAATAGTTTCATGAAAATTTGAAAAAAAATCATATACTTTTCTGCCTTTTATACTTTGCTATTTTGAAAATTTGTGTTGTAATTTATTTACTTTTTAGTAACATGGGGACATATTTTCTGATCCAAATGAAAAAGAAAATACTCAGTGGATTTCTTTATCTTCCTTCTTATTTAAACTTATTTTTATTATTTTTCATCTTTCCCATAGTTTTAATTTTAGGCCAGAAAAATTGTGTCTTGGAAATATTTCCTGAAAATTATATGTAAAATAATATCGGAGTTCACTGCTTGTCACCAGTTATTATTTTTAGAAAAATAATCTCAAAAAAATTAATGCTATAAAAGTTTTTTATAATTGTAAAATATTTTTGGCATATTTTTTATTTTCAGTAATTTTATTTCCAAAAAGATTTCAGTTAAATTAGTTGTTAAAGACTTTTTAAACATGAATCAGGAAGTTTGTTCTCGCCAAAAATGGCAGCGTATTAGAAAAACTTAGAAAATCAAAGCAAGGAAATTCTGCTATCAATTAAATATGGTAGCGTTTTCAATAAATCTCATTATCTTTATCAGATTGGGCAGACAAAAGTGAGTTGAAGGAATATAATATCAGGATTAAGAGTAAATGTATTTAAAAATGAAAAACGCTCACGTTTAAACTTATCATCCATTTCATCATCTGAAACCATAGGAGAATCACAAAAAATGTCATTTCTAGCTCAATTTATTCTAATTTCTCCGAGTGTTAAGAATCGAGTATAACTCTGTATGATGACTATTCCGTTAGTACAACTTGTACTGAAAATGAGAATTTGATGAATCATAATTTAATTTAATGATATCATAAATGATATCATTAAATTAAATTCATACCTTGTTAATGCTCATCGGTAGTACCCTTATGAATTTAATAAGAAGCCAAGAAATTTATTGGAAATAGAAGTTCGGAAGGCTATTGATTTTGGGCAATTTTTATTGTGTTTAGCATATTTATTGCCAGTATATTTAAAGATCATATTAAAAAAAGGATATGTATAGGCATTTTTTATTACTTTATTGTGCCATTTCAGTTTTATAGAGCTCTCATTACTTTTACAATACTTTTAGTTATAAAGCTCAGGAATTTTTAACTTAATTTGTAAAAAATGTGCCGATTCGTTACGGCTTAGAAAGTAGGACTTATAATATGCATTTATTAAAACATTTAAGTGCAAATGCAAAACGCTTCTGGCCACTTGACACTTTCAGTGCTTTTGCTTTCGAAAATAATCTTCAATAACTAAAAAGAATGTTATTGAAACCCAATAAGTACTTGAAACGATTATGTAAGCGAGTATTAAAAAGAAATTTTTTACTTATGAATACCCAAAATCTATTTCTGTGTTCCAAGATAAGTTTTTAAAAGATAGACAGAGCTTAATAGAAAGAGTTACTGCCAAATCGAGTGCAAATCTTATAGACTGTCTGTAAAAAAACTATTGTGTTTTGATGAAAAATAATAAAATCATTGTTGCTGTAAATTTTATCCAGGAAATACAAGAAAAATATTTTATTAGTCAGGAATTCAAAACTGTAGAAGATTTTTTCACTAAGCCTGCAATTCATCATTTTTATCATTATATAAAGTGAAAAATTTGAATCATAAACTAAAGTCGTATAAAATTGCATTCATTAAGTACAAATACCTTACAAATGTTATCATTTAGTTTTACCTTTATATCGTTTAACATAATGCAAAGATTCTTATCTAAGAGACATAAAATTGCAACAGATATCATAAAATGGTATTTTTAGCAAATCGGCTGATAATGCTATTTTATGATATTAGAAATATCTGGACTTGGGAGTTTTTAAAAATAAATACATTTAACATAATAAGCATACTTAATGAATACATAACTTTTTGGCGTAAGTTTGATATCATCCCCCAAGTGATTTCTCTCTAAATCTAGCGTCCATTATAGTGTTGACAATTTAAGTTTTTGTTTCGCTTATAGATTGCCAAATTGAGTTTTTGCTACTTTTCATATTCTTTTATTGCCAGATATGGTTTTTCTCGTGTTTTACATCATTTTTATGTCATATATACGGTTCTTTTCAGTAGCAACAGTATTTGAAATTTTCGTTTTACTTTCAATTCGAAATTTTTGTTCTAAATTTGCTGTTGTGTTTTGTTGCCAAACATCATAAGCTGTTCTTTTTTCCAATTTCAATTTATTATTTACATCTTTTTTATTTTGTTTATTTATTAAATTATTTTCTTATATATTTCTTATAATTTATATATTACAAGAAATATATAATAATTATAATATCACCAATCATATGTATTTGACATGTGAGATTGACGTCATATCAAGGAAGTTCATTATTATTTACTTATTTCTTTTACCGATTGTTTTGAAGACAAGGCAAACCCAACAAAAAAACGTTTCTATTCATTTTCCAATAATACTTGTTTTAGATTTCTGGGCACTGGTACCGTCTAATCCAGGATGCCAAATTCTGAGATTGGCGATTTTTTGGCGGATTTTCTTATGCATCTGGCAATTTGGTTTTTATTACGTCATACATATGAAGACTTATAAGAATTATGCAGAAATAGAGGTTTTGAAATCTAACCTAAGTTAACTTTCCAATATTTAGCGATATTTTTTGTTAGTTTGGTGGCCAAAACATGAGCCAATATTTTAGAAGTTTCAAGTCTGTATGACCAATTGGAGTCGAGATATCATAAGTTCATTATAGGAATGTTCTAGAAAGCTCCATGGAAAAATTTTCTAGGCACCTTTTTAAAGGTATTTATATCAGCTTCAGCCAAACGGTAAGTCAGTTGAAAATTGGTAAATCAGTTCGTCTCCAACCCTGAAAGTTGCTGTTGGTATAATAATAATTCAAAGAAGAAAATATAATGTAGAATAATATATAATTCAAAGAATTAGCTGTAGAATAATATATAATTCAAAGAAGAAAATTTAAAACTGAATAAAATATTAATAGCAAAATATAGCATATAAGCATTTCCAACTATTAAATATGGGGGTGTAAAGTCTATACCACTCATAAAAAGACGAACGTTAAGTTGTTAATGGTAACACAGCAGAGCATAAAATGTTTTTATGTTAGAAATATATATATATATATATATATATATATATATATATATATATATATATATATATATATATATATATATATATATATATATACAGTATGTCCACTAAAGTCCCTTGTCACCCTCTTAACTTCGGAATAGCTGCTACTATATTTATAAAAGTGGTGTCTAGATATAGTAAAGTAGCCATTCGCTACTGAATGAAACAGGCTACTGCGCCACCTGGTGGAAAACTGCGGAGTTAGCATTCCTATCTCGAATTCCATTTCGTGACTACGTACTCTGCAGTTTGTATCCTCTATGCATTTAATATGTCAACGTTAAATGTATTCGAGAAATACAGTAACCCATTGTTACGATTTAAATTTGGTTGAAGTCATCGGCGAACTGCTGACGTTGCACTGGAATCTAATGCTCAATCGAATCTAATGCGCACCCCAATTTCGAATACTATATTTAGCCAAAAACGATGCGCATCAGATTCGCGTAAATACGGCAGTTCCGTGGGTGGTGCCGTTGGTTAACCAGTACAAGTCGGGTTAGTGCTAAATGACTCTGGTTACCGCCCAATGATATCTCTCCAGTTCTCGATGGGTGATCCATCAGTTCGGAGCGAAGTCACCACTCTGCAAAGCGTGTTGGATTACATCAGTGGTATGAAATCTAACTTAGTCTTGCTGTAAAAGACTCTGAACTGCTGATCATGAATGGCTGTACAACAGTTTGAATCATTAGATTAATGTGTTTATTCATAGTCAAATTGTGTGGGATAAATATGGACGTACCTGATGGGATAGGAAATTGCTCCTGCCACCATTACTCCAATTATGTGTATCTAGTGTGTTAAAGCTAGACTGGCTAGCCGGCAAGACTTAGTTGTTATTCCTCTAATAAACCCGCGACCATCATTTGTATCAATACAGAACCAGCTTTCATGAAACACAACAGATTTCCTCTCTGTCCTACAAGAGGGCCCAATGTCTTTCTTATTTAGATCGATGTTCTCATTATGGGAAGGTAGTGAGTTCAAATCCCTACATAGCCGAAGACAATTCATTCGGTTCAATAGTTCGTGGTTTCGAATCCCACCTTGGGCATGGATGTTTGTAGTGGTTTGGAATTTACTTTAAACCGTAAGTCCCGGTCTAATTAGCCCTCGTGTGCAAAAAATGACCGTTGAGCGATAAACAAACTAAACCAAAGATCTTTTCATGCTTATTAAAGATTTCAAGGTGTACGTTAAATCGGTATTAATTGTAATGTTTTCCAAATGAAATAATACCTCTGGAGTTAGCAGCTCTAATATTGGGATCTTCTGCTTAGTCCCTGCTTCTAAATTTCGAAGACTTCCACTCGGATGCTTCCATCGAACTGATGGAACTGTAGAATAGGTACAAGGATTATGCTAGTGCAACAACTCGCACTCCAATCAGCTGTTGCTTGACACTACCAGAGTCAGAATCGGTAGTTCTTAATGGACAGTGGCAGAAACGCTGCAAGGATCCTGCCTCGGATCTTTCTGTAAAGCTTGCGTTTATAGCACGCAAGTTGAAAATATTATATAAATGTCACTTTTAATGAATCCCTCGTATCTATGATTCAAGATTCTGATTTCAATGGCAATTTTTTCTTTAAGATGGTTTTGGTGAATTTTAAGGGAATATTTACAAATTAACTGACCCAAAAATTTATTACAAAGGCTCTTTTGTTTCATTGAGATTAATAGAAAATATGTCTCAATTAATTCATAATTAAAATACATTTTTAAAGTCAATTTCTTTAAAGTGTTTCTACAACCTAAAAAAAAGAGCAAAAGGCTAAAAACAAGTACCATCGAAATTATCACATGATTTGTAAAGTAATTAAAAATCAGTCCTATAGTAATCTTTGAAAAATGCATGCAGAAACATTGATAAACCAAGTTAGGAGGAGACCATTTTTTAGACTTGGATTCACGGAGGGAGTTTTCATAAGTTATAACCATGTATTACTCATTTATATTTTACTAGTTTTCGAAATTCTTCTCAAGGAAACTACTTTTTCTAAAACAATATGTTCGAGGTATGAATCGATTTCTTTCCCGAGAATGAAAATCCTGTATCCAAAAGCTCAGAGTTCAATAATAGACATAATTTATGCTCTTGTACTGTCATACCATATTTTTTCTAGGTATCATATAGTTTTACAGGGCTAGTCACCTTATATACCACTAGTCACCTTATTGTCATCAGTCACAAGATAATATTATCACATTATCACCACAAATCCTATTGTCATCACCATTTTATCATCACAATATTGTGATCACCATGTTGTTACTGCATAGTCAGTATCATATTTTCAACACATTGTCATCAGCTTGCTGTTACCTGTGTCGCTATGCTGGTACCAGGCACCACAGTGTCACCTTAGAATCAAGAGAACATTTTTGTCCGTGAGCCTTATCCCTCATCCCCGGTAGGCTTTCTGAGTCCTTTAACTGAGTCTCTTAGCAGAAGCTTCAAGAATTCGCATCTAATATTATTAAAAACAATAAATCACTAGTTTTTAAGAAAAAATTTTCGTGTGGAAAAATTTTATGAAACCTTGATTTTATTGAGTATATAAATCTAAAAATGTTCCTAAATGTTTATAACTTTCTTTATTATTCAATACTAATTAATTTTTTCACGTGGTGAAAAAAATAAATAATTCTCATGTATTTTTATAAAAACTATGGACTTTTGACAACGCTAAATGGAAAGCCTATTTACCGAAAACTGTTGAACTTCATTTTAGCGTCCACGCAGTATATTGCCTTCCGGGAAAAATTTAATAGAAAGATGAGCTCTATTACCGAGTCGCGAAGAAAAAAATTTCCAGAGCACATAAATGAAAGACATGATTGCAGAATTTCAAATTATATATTACGTTCATTGGTCAACAGTGGTTTAGATAGAACCAAAGATTTCGAAGGGGACAGCCAGGCCAGTGTAATTTCTATCGTGAAAATCCACCCGCAAGAGAGCTTATTTTTCGATAATCTGTTGAGCCCTACAAGGACAGCTGCACTTGGCTGTTAAGGGAAGAGCCAGATATTTTTGCATCTTTTACACTGGCTCCAAAACAGAACATCTTGAAGGATTGGATATTTAATTTACAAAATATAAGGGATATTCAGTCAAATAAGTTCTATATCTAGCCAACAGTTGGGCTCCACAAGAGAGGGGGAAACTACTAAAAGGGACTCTTCTTTATTTAGGATCAGAATATATATACCCCCAATAATTCACCACTTATTTCAGTGGTATCATTGTGCTGGGAAGACATTGCGACCAAGACCTACTGACTGTTCCTCAGCCACCATTAGTGAACATGATGGATTTTCGATAAAGTCTGGGTACAAATTCCTTACTTTCCAATGATGAGACCAGCACACCAATCAACTTGGCCACAGCGACTGGGACCGCTTTCCTATATTTTAATGTAAAAATGTTAATGGGGTTTTGTTTATGAGAACTTAAAATGTATTTTATATTTCACTGTAGTTTGAAGAATAGATAAAAAAAATATGTGAAAACAATAATAAAATTCAAAGCAATTGAAAATATTTTCCTAGATTCAACGTCATTATGTAGTGACAATAAAGTAGAATATTCTATTAAACATTTATTATTTTCGTTGATGACGATCATAGAATATCAGAAAGTTTTACTTTCTGAACTAATTCTTCCGCAACTAATATTAATGCAGATCAAAATGATCAAATGTTTGCGCATGAAGCTTGAGAATATCCATCGAGAGATTTGAGCAGTATTGTTTTTTACGCCAATCTGCCTTCATCCCAAATAATGTCTGCATTACTACAGAACTTTTTCTGCGTTGGATGTGCTTTCAAATCTTGTGAGTGGACGTTTAATGAATTCCATGTTCAAAAACTATTTGAAATACGAAATAGTTTTTATTCCTAATGTCATAAAAGCAGAGAGCTGAAAAGAGAAATCAATGTTGACACCAATTGCTGCCAGCATCAATATAACTAGTTTTGTTGTAGCAGTTCCTCCTGGTATATTTAAAAATATATCTCATTATTAACAGTTTGCAGTGTTCGATTTTAACTGTTTATTTTTACCAAGGCTTTTCCCTACCGTACAAGAAATTGTTGAATCGTTATGGATGCTGGTTTGCGGTTTCCCGTTGACAACCCCCCTCCCACTTTCAGCACATACCGCTCATTCTTTTGGAAACGAAGTAGGTGCAAAGGTGGAGAACTTGACGTCATGGTATCCTTGGCTTCAGCTATACTTAGCTCCGCTGCAGTTTTGGGTGGGAATTTTGAGACAGATATTCGTTGTTTCACTTGTTCGGTGATTTCCATTCTTCCGCAGTTTGATTTCAAGTACTCGTTACACCGCTCAGTGATTGAGAAACTTAACTTTGATTGTCGTCGAGGCAATCATTACGTCACAGGAAAAATAAAATTTACAGCAAAAACATAGAAATGCAACAGATCAATAAAATAGTGCAAAATAATGAAAAAACTAAATTAATATTCACAAAATATTTTAATTCATAAGCATATCATTAATTGCAACGAATTTCCAAAACAATAAAAAAAGTGAAATATATCAACCCGCATGAAATAATCACACAGAGAGGGGCAATTTCACGATATAATAATGGGTAGAGAAAGTAATTTCGAGAGCTCAATTTCAACTTACAACTATTCTGAAAAACTTGAGAAAGATAATAAGAATAATGAGAAAATAAATACTAACGAAATGATCGCTGCCCAACTCGATTCTGACGCAATATAAAAGTATAAATAAATCAAAAGGAAACTTGAAAAATTAAAATCCACGTTAAGTTCAATTTAATAACGGAATCGGTGAAATGGAATCTTAAAAGTATGTCATAGCGCGGGTGTTGCTTCTACGCTCAACAGATGGGGAAATGTTTTAAAAAAGCATGTCTTTAGACCTGTCAAAGGACTGATAACTATAAAATAAGTACATAAAAACACACACTCGTATTCATTTGCGACATTGTTGCAACTCATTTGCAGCAATAAATTTAAAAAGTTTCAAAAGAAAAAAAAAAAACTTTGGAAGATTTCAGGTTTTGAGCAAATGAGTTTTCAGATTTAGGAACAGTTGAAAACTTAGCAATTATATCATTTTTGATACCTATTCTATTTATCGAAAAGTGTATCCAAGAATCAAATATGCACTACTTAAATATGTTATAACCCATGAATATAAGAATAATATTATTCGGCAATCTATTTTTTAATATTCAATAAGTTTCCTGGTGACGCTCGAATAATGTTACAGTTGAAACTCTTATTTTTTTAAAAAAATTTATTTAATAAAGTATAATATTTTTTAAAAAATAAAAAAAAATTTATTTTTCATAAAACTGGCAAAAAGTTTCTTTCAAGCGCTTTTCAAGAGTAGCTATCATAATTGATAAAAAGTCCTCGGGTGATTTCTCGTTGACAACCAAAATATACTACTCATCTATTGCCCTACGCATTATCTATTTCTTTAAAAAATGACGACAAATATCAATAAAATAACGGTTATTTATAATGAAAATATAAAAACAGATAATTATAGCATATATAAGTAAAATATAAAAGGAAACACTATTTCCTATGACGTCATTCCATATCATAAAACTACTGAATATATAAACACACAAATATTTAACAATGCATTTAAATTTCTAGCAATCATTTTACATTCAATTTTCATGGCATTTGCTAGTCAAAATGACGATTATTGACAACTTAACTATAGTTAAAATTACTTGTACATAATTTGTTGCTTCTTGTGATGGACTTTATTATGACATCAAATTATTGCATCGCCACATGAATTCTACAAAACTAGAGATAGCAGTTTCCCCTAAAATAATCAAAGTAAAATCTTGGAGCTCTATTCCAGAATGCTTTTAGCTCATATTGAAGCGCCTTTTAATTTAGAAACATGATCAGGATTCAAGGTCAACGCCATAGATTGCACCTTCTTCTCCACATCAGTGGAAGGACTGGATATTACAAATTAAAATAGACATGTCCCCAACCAACACCCTCTAATAAAAACGTCTTTAGGGGGTGTCGCCCCAACTCAGGGAGCTCCAGCAATCCAAAGAGACAGGTGTGTTCTACCTGATATTCGTCGCTCGTAGCAAACGATGCTACCCTGCTGATATCACGGGAAGTGCCGTGAAGATAATGAGCAACTAGGGGTTAAGCAGTTTCTCGAATACATATTTTTCGTTCAAATTTTTAGCATTACAAATAAAGCCGCGGTGGTATGGTTGGTGAGAGTGCCGTTCTCATCACCAGAATCTTGTCTTAACTGAAGGTCCACCTTGCCCTCTAAAGACCGCTAGAAAAAGTCGGATAGATCGTTGTCGCAATGTCCTCCAAGTGAAATGATACCTCTGGGAGTGGAAGGCAAAATACTGGGGCTTCTCTGCTGCTAAATGATGAAGACATGGCTGCTTATAGTCAGCAAGTAGAGCAAACATCTGGGTTAGGTACGTGAAAATATGCTAGTGCCACAGAAACACGTTACAAGCCTACAAATTTTCCTTACTTAAAGTTCTATTTAGTTTTCATCAGCGGATACTGGTTTGCGATAAAAACATTATATTTTCCTCGAAAGACAAATTCATTTTGTACTGACTCATCTGTAAGTAAAGAGATCAAGATTTTTTGCAGTATTTATACTGCGAGATATATATTTCGATTTCAAGTTTTTCGTCAAATACTGCAAATTGAAGTCGAAATTTCCTGACGATTTTCGTGAAGAATATGCCGAGTATTAAGATGCACAGCTAAAGGCAAAATTGAAGTGACCGCCTGCCTAAGTTATTTCATATGCTCACATTTTTTTGCTTTTAGTATACGCAAATTTTTAATTGCGTTTTTAAAATTTCTGTTTTCCATGATTGTGTTTCTTATCATCGTACCAATATCAGATTAAGATTCGAAAGAGAAAAACGAAGGTTTTATCTTTTTGTTTCTATAAAAATAAATGAATAACTTTGCTTTTACTTTGAAGAAGTCCAATAAAGTTTATTTCAAATTATTTTTGCAAGTTAATATATCAGATAGATTAGAGAATATGTGTGTTTTTAAAAATTTAAAACACTCTGAAAATGAAGAAATATAAAACGTGAATAATAAGTATACCGCAAAAATTCAAATGTTATTATTTAAGTAAACATTTATATTTATTAAGCATAAGTGATTCTTCCTCCAAGATACACCTTCATCACTTTCATTTAATCCTAAACAATTCATTTTGATTTGGCCCACTTGCACGTTGAAACAAAACATAAAGAATTGGCGCCATCAATTCATTTTATTTGAAAAGAAAAATGTGTCCACTTACCTTTTGCCTGAATTCAGGAATCATTTTGGTACAGCCAAAACCATGTTCGGACAATCCGCTTCACATTTGTTCAATGCGTGCGTACGTTTGCAACAGAAAACACAAAAAGAAAATCTACCATTTCATAGTTAAATTTCGAAAGGAAAGGACAGTTTAAAGTTTATTTATCGTAGTATTTAATAAATATATTTATTAACATGAAAACATTTGAGAAAGAAAATGTTTTATAAAAGTGAAAATGATGATCTAACTTTGGCTTAATAATAGCACAGCAGTCTGCAGAACGTAAAGTCCCGGGTTCGGTCCCAGCCACTCTTGAACAACAAAGATGGATACTGCGCATCTGTATTCTCATGCACGTCTGTTGTGGTAGGGGCTAGTGACTTGTTCGTTTTTTCACCTTAGCTCAAGTGAATATAATCTCCGTATAAATAAAATCTTCCCGGAAAGCAATTTATGCTCTGGGTGCTAAGAAGCCTTACTGCGGCCTTCAGAGGTTAGGCTACCCAGTATGCAGTATGTAATGGGAAAGAGGTCAATTCTTGGGATTGAGGGATATTCAGTTGTGTCGGGATTGAAACTCATAATCTTCTGATAAAGAGAACAAACTCACGAACCAGACCACCGTGACTCATTTAAAATAACAGAAAGATATATTTTCCAACTTAATGCTACAATTGTATATTATTTGAGAAACAGAAAATTAAAGTCATCCGATTCTTAATCAGAACACTGAAAAAAAGACAAATATTTGTAAAAATGGATAATAGAGAAATCAACATTAAATATAAAAATAATACATGAAAAAATAATTAGGGATAATAGTTCAACCTGGAGTTAGAGCATTTAACAAAATTTATCACCTTGCTGCAGGCTAGACAACAGTCGGAGGATATCAGGAGCATCTGCCACGTCAGGTTCTTCAGGAGGAAATTTTACACTTTTTTTTTCCAGGGAGGAAACTTTGAAAATCCCCGAACCCTCTCTAACAATGGCACATGAAGAAAAAAAAAAGCTCTTGGTCAATAGTTTTTAAATATAATTTGCTCCAAATTGTTCTTCTCCACCTTGTTTTGCGGAACAAGATGATATTCGTAATCTCAGCATTACAGTAACACATTCTGTGTGGAAATGTGTCAGATATTGAAAAGGAAGAGCTGTGCACCGTACAGTGCCATACTTACATAATCTAGACCGCATTAGCTCATATTTGGTAAATGTTCTTGGTGAAGATAAGCAAATAAAGATCTAATTTATATTCAATTTTCTATTTCATGCTTTTATCGACTTGGGATGATTATATTCACTTTAACCACAGTAAACAAAATGAAGAGAAATGCTGCTAACTGAAATGTACGAAATTTGTTATTTACATATATATATATGTATATATATATATATTTTTATATATACATATCTATATCAGATATTCATTTACCTGAAAAGTAATTTTCCGTTAAACGTATACCACTTCGCTATATCGGCGATCAGTATATCAGCGAAATTTTATTTTTTACATATATTTCAATGATAAAAAAACACAAATACACACAAAATGTTTTGTAAACAAAAATAAAAATGTAGCTATTAATATATAGAATAATTTCAGGGGATAGAGTAATTTGTAGAGAATGGTGTTAAACAGGCAGCACAAAACTTAAATAAAAAATTTAAAAATATAGTTATCAAGACTTTACGAAGGTTGTTTCAAAACACTATAAAAAAATAAAAGATCTAACAGCGACGAATAAAATGCGCGACCTAGCCGAATCAAGTTTCGGCTTCACACCTTTAACTTCTTGGTATGAACATGAATCATTTTAGAATTAAACTACACTTTAATTGAATAATTTTATGATGTGAACTACTCGTTTATTGAATATTAATATCTTATTTTTGCGTAATTGTAATTGAAGCCTTGTCATTTCTTGATAAATTCCTAATTTTAAAATACATTAC
>JAJQOW010000014.1:2657025-2867280 GCA_037975125.1 Latrodectus hesperus
ATATTTATAAAATAGACACTTGTATTTACGAAATTCTGATTTATGAGCTACAGTGTTTTACAAACTAATGGCTAGTTTGTTGTCGTGATACCATAGCCACAATGATATTTTTAAAGTTTATTTCCAAACTAAAATTTTGAAAATCTCTTTCTTGTGAAATTTCTTTTCAAACAAATAGTTTTATTTTTGTTTTTTTCATTATCTGATTTTTTTTGTTTATGTTTTTATACAATGCACGAAACTTTGATTTATAAGATAAGAATGAAGTTATACATGCAGACTTTACAGACATTGTGGGAGTAACACTCTTTGTAAGATGGAGCTATATTATTATGTAATACATTTCGTTTCATTTGAACAAATTAATTTATAAATTCCATTTGTTGAGAGGTGAATTACGTGGGCTTCCTTAAGTATTTGTCATAGTTAAGGAAACGAACGAGCTTATCAGTCAAATTAAAAAAGGAAATTCTAGAAGTGTACAAAATATTAAGACAAAAACCACCAATAAATATGGAACTGCAAAGAAACAATTATATAAAAGTTATTTTTTTTAAAAATACTCTAGAGAAGCAAATTATCCTAAACTGGAAGCATACTTGCTGACTTATCTGAAAAAATTAGAGGAGTGGACATGTCTGTTGATTAGAATGTCATTGACGATAAATCCAACTGCGCTTTGCTGTGAAGCTGAACATAAGATTTTAAAGCATTTACGGCTAGCTCAAAAAATTCAAAATTATTGATTTGAGCAAAAGGAAATTCAGAAGAGAAAATTAACTGGAAAGAAGAATCATTAAAATCAGTATTTTCTGAATATGACAAATTAGATGTTTTTCAACTTACACGAGGCAGCTTTATTATATAATCTTACCAGAAAGAACAGTTAGCCTTAAAGGAGATAAATGTAATAGGTATAAGAAAAATAAGCAAAATATTTGTGTTTGCAGCCAATATGAATGGAACATAAAAACTGATTCCTTTTTTCATAAAAGAATGCTTTAAGTATAGATGCTTGAAAAATGTTTAAAAAAACTATCAGATGCATACCATGCTTACATTAAAGTTTGGATGACTTGGATTAATATTTTATCAAAAAATCGTAAAGACGCTAAATAACTGCAAGTTCTATGGTTAAATTCTGGATCTTGAAACCAATTATGTGTACAGCTTTTCCAAACTAATGTAGCTGTTGCTATATATTCCATGCATAGGTCATCGTAAACAGTCTCAAATATCGTTAGGTACTCTTTTTTTAAAAAAAAGTGGTTAGAGGTTTGGAAGGGCATTATGACTTTCTAGGATTAATGTATTTGTCAATCAAGATTTGTAATGATGTTGAATGTTAAAAGCATTTCAATATACAGACTTTATCAAGGAAAACACTGTAAATGAATAAATTCAAGCTAATTTACCTGATGAATGGAGTGAATATGAACTACGTAGCAGGAACTCCCAGAAAGAGCCTACTTTCCCGCTTCAAGTTTCTTTCTAGGATTTTTTGTATATAAGCTCAAGTGCTATTCATAGGGAAAAATAACAGATGATATTATGGGTAATATGATGGATGGGAACAAAAAAGCTTTCAGTTATCGAACAAAATGAAAATGATTTCGTGCAAAGACTGCAAAACAAGCAGCTGAATGGCTAGTAACATTAAGGTACTTTTTTGAGGGAAAGGATAGCAAAATATTATTTTTAAATTAGGCACAAATTGAAAAAATATAAAAAGATATAATTTTTAAACACAGAAAAAGATAAAAGATTAACTTAATTTTTCATCAATAATGTGAAAGTAAATATTATTTTAAAGTATGAATCTCATTTTGAAAAGCGTTTCTGATAGTTATTTACTTATAAAAAAGTATTTTTGGTAAAAATATCTCGTATCTTAGTAATCTAATATATAATCATTTCGATTTTGCAAATTATTTTACCGGTCCCAAAGAATTCGTTAAATCATCGTCTACTGTGTATAGTTTTCTACGAAACATTTTGTCCATCAATTCGATTCACATTTGTGTAAAAACTAGTGTCATGTATATATATATATATATATATATATATATATATATATATATATACACTTTTCATAAAATTTAAATGACTGTCTTAATTTCTCCGTTTATTTTTCCTTCCATAAAATTTTAAAAATAAAAACATGTCTTTTCCTTAAATTTGAAATTAGAACATTATAAGAATATTTTAATATATTTTTGAAGTGATTATCTTTTGTATTTATTAAAGAGATGCTGAAAAATTAAATCGCATGTACCGATTTTGTGAAAGTGGCTTATTAATAATTTCTGAATTACAATAGTTTAATATGTGACTGAAATTAAAAGGACATGGACAATACAACATGGTATAGCATGAAAATATTAATTTCAAACTGAATAATCCCACTTGATATTTAATTGAAACTTCAGCAAACAGTTAAAAATTTTAAGAAAAAAGTTAATAACATTTTCTCGGTTACTTTTTTAAAAAAAAAGAGAAAACTTTGTTACTTGCAATTTTTTTATTTACTTTGCAGATATCAAGCACATGCATTATGTTGAAAATGTTCATTATAAAATCTTTTTTGGTTTTACTTTCATGAATGATGAAATGGATATTGTAATTTGAATAAAACTTATAAGTGGGTTTCTTACGTTCTTTACGAATTAATAAATTCTGTTAAACGTTCATTTTTAGTAGATGTTTGTTTATGTCTAAGATTTCTTCATTTCATTTTAATATATTAACATTTAACCATATTTAATATTAATATTTTTCAATATTTTTGGAAATTTATTTTGGCGATGCTTTTATTAAATATGTAAAAATTTTATTATAATATTTACATTATCATATATTAGTTAAAAAGAGAATTTAAAATATAATGTTAGTCACATAAAATTGAGAGGACAATTAATGTTTAATAAATAAAAGAATAATTTGAAATTTTTAAATTTTACAAAAATACAAGTCTATGTATATGTATATAATTTAGTCATGTTAAAATTAGAAGCTCATTTGAGTAACGAGTAATAAATATATTTAGACTATTTTAAACAGTTTACACATTTAAGATAGTGTGTTATGATGATATTAATAATAACCGAAATATGCTATTTTCTTGTTATAGAACACACTTTTTTCATGTTAATAATATATATAACTCACTTACAGATATTTTAATTTATCAACTAAGGTTTGTTTTTAATAAATAATCTTACTGTCGGGAGTTAAAAAATAGCAAATGTATATAAATATGTATTTCAGATTTATAGTACAATTTTTATGATAAGTTAAAAAAATTAATTTGCTTGGCTATAGATTATTTTTTTACATTTTACAATATAATATTTTTATATTAATTACCTGTAAAAATTTTAAAGTTTTTTAAAGTTAAAAATTGCTTTTTGACTCATTTTTCGACAGTTTAAAAAATTGTACTTGTTTCGAAAATTAATCCTTTGCCATAAATTCCATTAACTACATTATATTTAGAGAACAAAACATATTTTAATATAGCTCTAATAGTACATTTAAAATTACGAAATAAAGATACACAGTAATTTAATCTCTTGCTAACTTATTATTTGAGATTCTTGCTCAATATTTTTCTTATTTAATGGAGCTGGCACAGTATTTTTTTAACCCTTAAAAATTATCACTTTTTCTAAAGTTCAGTTTTGTTTCCTAATTTTTTTTTTTGAAAAATAATGTGATTTAAGCTTTTAATTTTATTACAAAAGTCATATATTTATGATTTCCATACAAAGATTAACTAATTAAATTCTGAAATGAAATATTTTGGCAAGTTCCTGTGTGTATTTACAATGCACAGCCCTAAATATTTCTTAAATTTAGGAATTTTCTTTAATCTTAAAACATTTTAAGGCTCGAATGTTAAATCTATTAACTTATATAATATAAGAAATATTTTTCCAGAAATATAAGTCTAATGTTTCACATTAATGTTTTAATGTACACAATCTGAGATATTTTATATGTAGGGATTACATAATTTTGTGCAGTCAATTTATTTATTTGATATTAGTGTTATCAGAGCCCATAATAAATTAATTCCCAAGCGTATGAACCTTGCTTAATTTTAAGAGATTAATATTAATTATGATATAGTGCATGTAATTAAGATGCATCAAAATTAATTAACCCAAAAAGAAGCATGCTAAAATTTCAATATAATACTTTAAAGTGTTTTAAAAAATAAAGTTTCTCAGGGACTTATTTTTCTGTTAATAATGATGTTCAGTCGTGAAAGTAAAAGGCAAAAGTTTGATGGATACTAACGTCACTTAAGCTTAACTGAATATTTTGCGTAACGCAGCGCTCTTTTCTGCTCGTTTATTTAACTACAGAGACACGATATTAATGTTATTATTATAAAAGTGTTTTTTAAGAAAAGTTTTTAATTACGTTCAGTCTACTTTGGTAATAAATTATCCCAAAATAAATGCCACCAAGGAAAAGGGAAAAAAATGTAAAAAGGTTTTCTCCATTTATCATTGAACATATTCATTATCCAAGAAACAAGATGGGATTTTTTTTCTTGGTTTCATTTGAAAATATACATTGAAAAAATAAGGGCCACTGTCTAAGCAGAGATGAAACTAATTAAGAGTAAACGTTATATTTTTAAAAGAATTTTAGTGATACAAGAAAATGCGTTGTTTTTATTAAAATAATGTTGGGATTTATGCGTGTTTGAGGAATTAAAGAGAATAAATAAATAGACAGAGCATTAAAGTAACTATGCAAAAAATTGATTATCTCATTAAGACGTATTCCTTGTTTGTTATAACCTTAATTTGATAAAGATAAGTTGATATAAATAACTTTTGAAGTTTCAAAAAAGGCAACTCCTTATATATTTTAAGTGGTGGTTTTGCGGAAGAAAAAAGAAAGCATGGGAGAATTCAACACAATAATTAATTGAATAAAAGAGACCAACCCTGGAATACTTGCATAAAAGTTCTAATGAATTCTGATTGATATCATTATGGCCAACTTAAATTTATCACGTAATAATACTTATAAAAAATTCATTTTGTCTACAGAATTTAAAAATGTTTTTCTTAAGATTAAATAAATTATGAAAATATACACATAAGTAGATAAATATTAAAAAATTTAGAATTATGTTATTTTGCCATAAAAAATTAGTGATCAAATTTAATGAAAGTGTTATGTATTTGAGCATATTCCTGAAATTATGAATGTATACAATATACGATTTCTATAGTTTTTGCTATAATTTCAAATTAAGTAGTACATTCTGTGCAACAAGTATTGTAAAAAGATATAATAATAACATTTCAACTAGTTTATATCATATATTTACGAAATTCAAAACCGTTTCTTGTTTATTAATGTTTAAAATCTGTATCCTTATTTATTTTACAGTGTTTCAAACATAGCTAATATTTGATTTTAAAAAATTTTATTACAAAATAAAGTTAAAATATTCATTAATGCGTAGGAATTATTGTAGGGCACAGAACCACCCCATGCTTGGAAAATGAACAAGTCTGGAAAAAGTCTCTGAAATCAATCTGTTTCAATATCATCGTATCTGACATCCCTTCTTAGAATAGGCACTGTTAATTTTCCGCTGCCTTTCATTCTTTGTTTTCGACAAATACTTTTCGGAACGTATATGCTATATGGAGATGAGCATACACGATCAGTATTTCTACAAAATTTCTCTTTAAGGACCTCAGTTTCGTGTTCAAAGTGTTTTTCTACATTTTTGCTGCTTTATTTCAAAACAATGGTGTATAAATTAAATCTAAAAAGTTTGAAATAAAGATAGAACGTTTGAAAACTTCATTAGATGGAAAGGAATCTTCTTTCAAAGAAATTGAACAAAATAGTGTGTTTGAACTTGCTGATGAAATATGCAGTTTCCATGATGGTGATAATAAATTTGAGCAGAGTCAGGATAGTAACTAAGCATCTGAATTGTTAAAAAACATGTTTGTAAAAACAAAACCAACAAATTAACAAAAACATCTAAGAAATTGGTTATTGATGTAACCGATAAGAGAAAAAGAGAAATTATTAATTTTCATAATGTAACAAAACGAGTGATAGATATAGTAAAGGAATTGTCCGTATCACATTGTACAGGTCAAAATCCTGCCTGATGATTGTTTCTACTCCACATTAAAGATCAGAGAAAGAAATACGATATTTGCTCTAATATTGTGATATAATCTCATTAAAGCACTGAGAGCACCATCTGTAAACAAGAGATACTTAATTAATGATTTGTATCGAATATATAAACACGTATTTTTGATTCTGTTGATAAGAAACGATTATTTGATTCTTTTACAAATATCAGTAACCAATAACCCAAAGCAATATATAAGTAAAAGAAATTCCTTAAATGCTAAGCATTATCTTCACATGGAAGCACATATTACGACATGAACTATGCAAACTATTTCTGAAGAACTATGAAAAAATCTTTGAATTTCATTGAAGAGAACCAAATGATATAAAAAAGTCAAAATAAAGATAAAGGCCGATGTATTACTGGTCCAAAATCTAAGAATAATTAAACTACAACAGTACAAAATATGATAATTCTATTTGCAAGGCACTTTCCCTTGTATTTATAGCAGTGTATGTCTATCCAAAACATTTATTACAAGCATGTAATTATACTTTTATAATATATTAATATTTTGCTTCCTTAAAAATTAAATACTTGCTTTGAGAATACAAACATAGTATTTCCAATTAATTAATACAATTATTGCTTATAATGAAATAGTTATTTTTAAATTTATAGCCATTTATGAATAAAACTTATTGGAGGACATCACCCGTGACCTATAATTGTCAATGTCATTATCTGCGAGATATTAAATAACTAAAGAACAATATAATAAATGGTTAAAAGTAATAAAATGTTTTAAAAAATTTGATAACATTTCAAATATTTTTCCTATTACACATTTTTGAAAATATTTATAAAATTTGCGTACCTAAGTGTACTAATTAATACTAAGTAAATTTTGAAAGTTAAGGAAATTATATGTATATCTGCGATGAATTGTTCATGGTTTGATTGTACACTAAAAAGAAGAGGAATAGTATAAAAAAGAGAGAGTAAATTCTATAAATAGGTTTTAATATTAACAAGAGAAGAGAAACAAGAACTTGAAAAAGAGAGCAATAGTAAAAAATAAAAAATTGAATGAAAGCTTAATTTTTCCATGCCTATACTTGCGTAATTTTGAATTTGTATTTGATCTAGAATTAAATTTAAAATAATTTTAATAAACTAATTCGAAACATTTCAAATTGAAAGCAAATGGGAAAATGTTAATTATTCACTTTCATTAAATTACCTTAAATATTTGATTGAATATTAATAAATAAGTTTAAGATAGAGCGAAACACCTAAAAATGATAATTTGTTCAATAAGATAAGATGCTGAAAAATATTTCAAGAAAAGAAAAAATTAAAAAACTAATTGATATGCCCTATGAAGCCTATTGATTTTTAAAATTAATGAAGTTGTTTTTTCTTAAATTAAATATAATCATTGATGCATATAAAATGTGAATAAATTGTATTTTTCAAACATTATAATATTTAAAAGTTAATGTTTGTTACTACTTTTCTCTAATAATTAAATAATATCTCTAAATAGATTAATTTTATCTTTAATTATTTTAAGAAAATTAACTATTTTTAATTCTTGATATAACTTAATCATTAATTTATAAAAAAAAATAATTAAATTGCAGTTTTAATCATCATAGTATTTAAAGATTGATGTAATTTTTTTTACAAATTTTTAACTTACCCTCAATAATTCATAAGTTTTGAAAATGTTTTCTTGTTTCTTGTTTTAAAAATAAAAAATTTTAAATGAAAAAATAGCTCTTTTCAGATAACAAATTTGCGTAATTTACATAACTCATATATGCAATGAAATTATGTAAACAATTTTGTTAAATTTTGTAAAAACAGTGTGTAAAAAATAATCCAAAATCATCATACTTATATCGTTTGAAGAATAATGTTTTCAAAAAAAAAAAAAAAAAAAACTATATTTTAGTAGCTTAACTAATAGAAAAGTATAATTGCAATATTTAAATTATTTTACAAATCATGCAGTAAAATATAAAACAGAAAAAAAAACTTTAATTAATTAAAGATATTTTGAAAATGATTTTAGGGAATTTTGTTTTTTGTGAAATATTTTTACTGCAGATTTAATGTAGTCAATTAAATGAGTGTTTATTATTTTAAGAAATAAAATCAATTACAAATTTTACATCCGTAAAAGTTGAGATCGTATTTATTAAATTTTGGTAAAGATAATTTAGTCATTTTTCATTGAAAACTTTCCTGAAATGGAAAATATCTCAACCACACGCTTAGCGTACATTATTTATGAATCTATATAAAATAATTCCGCAAATAAAATCTGCTATGCCAAACTGATGAAATATTTTAGTTATTAGAAACAGGGATAGCAAGAGGATATGAATTTCGGGATGTTCTGGTTTCCTCTCCCGTTCCCTAATCAGGGATTGCAAATTATCCTCTCGAGTTTCTGCTAATGCCCCAATTTCATGTTGGGATACAGTTCCTATTAATCGAGAATTAATTTCCTGCGTTTACAAAATCGTACGCGTTGCGTGTTTTCTCCGGATAGCACAGGTAAAATTAATAACTTGAAAGATTCGCTGCAATTAATTTCAATTGTCCCGTAAACGTAGGACAGATTCTGGCTGAATCGATAATAGTGTGCAATCTTCAGGATTTCCTTGCTTTTAAAGGAGAGTAACATCTTGAAGTTTCGATAGATGGAGCTAGTTTCGCCATGAGATGTTTTAGATTTTTTTCTCCTATACTTTTAACACAAGCAGATAGAGGAGAACATCATTAGCTAGACTCAATGAAACATTACTAACAAATTATTATAAAAAATTATTTTTATGTTGTATGGAATATCATTACAAACTTTTCTAATAACTATACCTTTAATTAAGAATAATGATTACTTAATAAATTGTAAATTGCCTTATGGGATAATGTAAATCATAAATATAAGTATTTCACATGGAATATATATTAATATGAAATATACAAGGCTACTCTATTAAGCAAGAAAATATATTCTTTATGTAATCATTTTAAAAATAAAGAATATATGTTCTTGTACATTTAAAGTAAAATAAAGTTTTTATTTATTCCGTTTTATAATTTTGAAATAAATCATATAGTGGATAATTTTTTATAAATTTTCATTTACAAAACATGTGTAATCATTTTAATTATACACTTTAATTGTTAAGCCAATCATTATAATTACCTTAATATAAATAAATTATGTATATATATATATATATATATATATATATATATATATATATATATATATATATATACATATATATATATATATATATATATATATATATATATATATATATATATATATATATATATATATATATATATATATATATATATATATATATATATATATATATATATATATATATATATATATATATATATATATACTATATATATATATACATACATACATAAAGATAGATCAATCGATAGAGAGTATATAACAAAACTGATTTAAATTATTGTGTCTTTCTTATATCAAATAATATTTGTTATTCTTTTCATGTATTACATAGCTTTCATAATGAATTTTTGGTCACAATCACAGAAAGGAAAACTTAAAATGAAATAGAAAAAAAAGGGCATTTTCTATTTATACATTATGATTTGGTTGTGAAATGTTACATACTTAGAAACTTAATGGTTAAATATAATAAAATTATTAAAACAGAAAAAAATGGTCAGAAATTCACATTACAAGATGATTCATTTAACAAATATTTAATAAATATTAAATAAGAAGTTACAGTTAATTCAAAAATAAAGATGAAAATGATGAAATATTTGAATCATTAAACAATAATCAAATATAAATAATTTCATTTATTTGGATTTTTTGTCACTATGTAATGCTGAATAATTTAATGCCCAGTTTTTATGATTAATCCACAGTATTTCTATCTTTAATCTAAGATATTCTTGTCAACAGTAACACTGTAGTTTTTAAAATTGTTTAAACTATTCATAAATTTAATTAAAATGTAAAACTGAAAATTCTATTGTTATATTTTAATTAAAACATACTTCATCTATATTCAAATATAGAGATCAGTTAAACATTTCTGCTTACACCAATTCATAAGAATTAAAATTTTTGCATGTTTTAGGTCTATTTTTAAGACAGATTGCAAAAGTTCTCATTACATTTCTTACCTTATACTATAAAATAAGTTAAAAAGGTATTGAATATATTTAACAAACTCAAACTTTAAGGGATTCTAGAATTTTATTTTATCGAATATAATGTAGCATTTTCCTTTTCTAACAACTTTTCTTCAATCAAATTACGAAAAATTCACTATGCAAACTTAAAAAGAAAGGAACAAAAGACTTTATCCTCACAGAGCTGGATCTTTTATCTGATCTGTATAAGCCTGGTATTTTCCAGAAAGGCATAATTACATTCGTTAGGAGGTGGAAATAGTGTGGGATGCTGCACAAATGGTTAATTAAAATTCTCACATAGAGTACACATGGTGCATGGAAGATTCTGTAGCAGACAAGGAAGAATGTGGTTAATTCTCAGAATTTTAATTTTTTCTCCGCTAAAGCAAGTTTGTCGGCTTAGATCTCGAAGAATTGCATTATAATATTTTCGCTGCAATTTCACATGATTAATCTAATATTTATTATGTGAGATTGCAAATTAAAAACTATATGTATTTCACAATAGCATTTCTTAAAAATAAAGCTTATTGTTCTAAAATGCAAGTTTTGATTTACCTAAAAATTTAAGGAATATTTCTATAGTTTTAAACAATTATACAATTTTATAAAAACTAATTCATATAAAACTTTTTTCTCATTGAAACTCTTACATGCATACATTATTATACTACTTTCAATCATAATTGGTAATTGATGATTAAATGTCCTCTTATTTAAGACATCATTTTGCATTTTTCAAAAAAATATCATTTTTTAATTTATATATCATTATATATTTTAAGATATTTAAAACTTTTTATGCTTAAAAATAAAATATTTTTATTTTAAATCATGATTTCAAATATTATCTTCAAATTTAGTCATTTATTTTATTAAAGAGAACATATTTCGTATTCATTTATTTTTTGTGAGAACTCTAAAAGACATTAGGATATATGATAGTATACCACTCCTATACAAAACAGTGAATTTCTAAGATTAATAATTTGCTTACATAACTGATTACTATGCAAAATCGCCATATCTGGTGTGTGAGGTTATTTATCTATAAGTTCTCTTTAAATACGATAATAATAATATCATTCATAAGCTTATGAATTTTGCTAATATTTCACATTGATTTGCTATAAAATGATTTCAAAATATCAACTGCGTTTTAATAATTATTTTACAAGAAAATTACGTAAAATTAAACATTTATCATACTCCATTTGCCCTTATTGCATCCAAAGTAAATAAATTTTGAAAAGTATATAACATAATTTTAACCTAAGAACATGACATTAATTTTTAATTACTTTTCTTACTACTAATAATAAAAGTAATTGGCTTTAAAGTAAAAAAGATGAAAATATAAAATAAAAATTTAAAGTTTTCTTTGTCCTCTTATTTAAGACATAATTCTTTTGTCATTATTTTGATGTCATTAAGACATCAAAATTTATTAAATTTTAATTATATTACATTTTTTTTATTTATGTATTGTGAACTTCACACACTCACAGTTACTTTAATTATTCAGTAACTGTGAGTTTAAGTAACTCACAGTTAATTTAACCATAAAGAAGTAGAAACAGTTTTTTTAAATAAATATATAAGAGCTGAAAATATAACAGTTATTTGTAAAAAAGAATGTAGTTGGTGTAATATAGAAATTAAAACTTTTCATTAAATTAATGCATTTTATGAGAAATAAAATTGAAAATATGCTGAATTAATAAAAATCACAAAATTTTGATTGAAATGAAACAATTCTAAAATGTAACATATGTATAATCATATGTAATGCGAAATATAAGGAAATATATTTTTTATTATTTAGTTATAATAAAATAGAAACTCACATGATATTTAATTTTTTTCACATAGTCACGTTATATGAATGACAATTTAATCCTCATATATTTAAAATTGATAACGTATTATGTTAAAAGTTGCAAAACCTAGATATTTGTAATGATGTTCACTTAACAAACACATTTTAATGTTTCAAAAACACATCTATTAAAAGTAAAAATTACATTTTATTAGAATAGCATACAGCGTATATATAAATATTCATGTATCTTAATGAGTTATTATACGTTCATTAATTTATATACTGAATTTTGTATGTACATAGTATTCAAATCATTTAAAGAATAATTGGCAAAAAATTTGAATTTCTAATTTAAATTTCAAAAATGAAAATGTTAAGTAAGAATTTGTTTTACTTGGAATTCTTTAAAGTACAAAATTACAGCCTTACTTCCCTTTTAAATACTAACTAGTTACAATTCTTTTTAAAAGATTAAAATTACCTAGAATACTTATTAGGAAGCAAATTACTTTCGTATCTACAGTATAAACAAAAAAATGTTCAAACCTTCTCTTCTATAAAGATATTTTAAAGCTTCCCGAAGTAAAATGAAAGTGATGGCAATGTAATTAGATGTTGTTCAAAGCCCTGTTTATCTTACTTGTTAATTATACTGTTTTTAAGAGATGTTTCAGATATATTTAATTAAACACTATAAGGGAAAAAATTCTTTTTTGAATGCTTGTTAAGTATGTAAAAAAATAAGCATTTGTGAAATTTGTTTTCAGGCACATATTTACGTAAACAAAAAATAAAGAATTAAAGGTAAACAAATTTGACTGAATATTTTAATTTTAATAAAATGACATTTGTTTAATGATTGTTTAGTTTTAGCGGTTAGAAGCCGTATTATATATGACAAATTTGTAATATCTACCTCATATAAAACAACATTTTATCAAAGAATTTATCAGCAATTTTTTAGAGGATAAATATTAAAATATAAAGTGATAATCACAAATATGTTTTCCTGTTGTTATCTTCTTAGTATAGGATTTATTTTAATTATTCATATAAATGTTGGAAATAAGCATTATTTATCTTCAAATTAAATATGTGATTTTTGTAAATTTAATTACATATTTCAGAAGTATTTCAGACATAAAATTCACAAATTGAAGTGCGGATGCTGGAAATATAATACACCAACCATTATTTCAATAAACATCTACCGCAATTTAATGTTTCTAAAAAATTTTCACTACGTAAATTGTTCTCTGAGTTTTTTGACAAATATCTTTTTGTTATTAATATGTAATATAGCTCGTCATTCCCTTTACAAATTTAATTACGTAAGAGATTGAGATTTGCACTTAATGTACGAGTTCGATATGATTTAAGTTAAAGAATTCGATATTAATGTATCTACAACAATCCACATATATGTAGAATTTTAGGTTTATTTGCAAATGTGCTTAATTTAATTTCAATTAATCCAAGGATAAACATGTACTCACGAAATGAAGATTTAATTTATACACTGCTCAAAACAATTAAAGGATATTGCTGTTTTAGGTGGATCTTGTGGCTGGGAAACTTTTTAGCTGATTGATACGTGGTCGACAGATGTAGTAGGTTATACGAGAATAAATTACACATGTTTGGCAGAAAAAAATGCATTTTATTGCGACTTTGTGTATAAAAGGAAAAAAACACAATTTGTGCATTTGAGAAAAAAGAATAAAAAAGGTGTTGTCTTCAAAGGAAGTCATTTTCAGTATGGGGTATGGTTTCCACAGACGGCCATCAACGTTGAACGCCTTTGAGGCATGGAGTCAATGAGGCTATTAATCATGAGTTAGGGTATTCTGTCCCACTCTTCCAAAAGAGCACTTCCCTGTTCTTGGTAAGTTTGTGATGGTGGTTGGTGACCAGCAACTCGTCTTCCCAGAGCTTCCCAAACATGTTCAATTGGATTCATGTCTGGAGAACACGCTGGCCATTCCATTCGTATGATTCCTTCCTTGAAAAGGAAATCCTACACCAGGTTAGCACGATGTGGCCTGCAGTTATCGTCCATTAAAATGAAGTCATCTCCGATTGCTGCAGCGTAAGGGACTACAATAGGTCTGAAGATTTCATCCCTATATCAGCGACCAGTCAGAAGTCCATTTTGAATGATATAGAGGCCTGTGTGCCCGTCAATGGAGATGCCACCAAACACCAACACTCCCCCACCACCAAATCTGACACTTTCGTGCACGAACGCTGGATTATTCCTACTGCCAAGGTCCTACCAGATGAAAATACGCTAATTATCAGGATGAACAGAAAAACGGTATTTGTCAGAAAAAAAACATTGCTCCATTCATTTCTCGACGATGTCTTGATGTTATTTTAACACCTACCATCGGTCGGCGAGCATACAGACCTACACCATGGAGCCGGTTTCGGACAGCCTGAGTTGAAACCGTGGTGTCAGTAGCCGAGCGAACATGTTGTTGGAGAGGAGTAGCGTTCATATTTCGGTGTCTCCGAGCCATTAACACTAAATAATGATCTTCATTGGGCGTTGTTGACCGTCTACGACCTTGCTTTGGTCTTCCGCCTGCACTTCCAGTCTCCAAAAAACGGTTCCAGATCCTGGAAATCACACTTTGTAACACTCCAATGGCTTGTGCTACTCCGGCTTGAGTTTTGCTCCCTTCTAACCTACCAACAATTCTCCAAGCTTCTAAATCGGGTAAATGACTTCACTGAGACATCGTACTCATCGAAACAAAGCAGTCACTGAATACTGATCATCCTTGTATTCATTGTCTTTTATTCAGTTGAAAGTCAAATTTCATTGACTACCACTGAAGTGACGTTTTTGACGTCGAACTCAAAATTAGCATACTCCACAGTTTGAAAATCAGAAAAATTTTCCTTTGTGATTCTCTTCTTCCATTTTCAGCAAAAAAATTTTCGTTTATATCTTTATTTTATGTAAAACTTACAATATCCTTTAATTGTTTTGAGCAGTGTAGTTACTGCTTACAAAATCAGAGGATTATAATCAGTTCATTAAAAAAATATCTAACATATTTCATATATACATACATACATACATACATACATATATATATATATATATATATATATATATATATATATATATATATATATATATATATATATATATATATATATATATACATAATTTTACACCAAAAATTTACTTAAATGTAATTAAAAATAAGTTTTATAGTGGATATCTAGTCAACTCGTGAAAATTTTGCGAAGGAAATAAGCAAAAATTAATACTATGGAGAAAATGAATAAAAAAGGACGCAGATTGTACAAATATCATTCGTGTTAATGCATTTATTGTTTTCCAGATTTTTAACTATGATTTCCATAAGTCTTTAAATTAATACTTCGATAGTTTATCAGAAAATCTGAAATGAATTGTTTTTCAAAAATGGGAATTGTTTAAGAAAATTTAATTATTTATAACAAATAAAAATTGTATTTTAATGAATTTTAATGAATAATGATGCTAATCCTTATTAAATCATTAACGTAATATAATATTTTTAAGTAAATTAAGCAAATTTTAGATATAAATATGTTTTCTAAATACATAAATATTGATTAAAGGAAGTTTACTGTTTTAAATTTTAATTTGAATATGCCCAAAAATAAACTCAAATATATAGTTAAGAATTTCATTTTACAAGAAAAACTCATCAACTATTAATATTATGTATCATTTCAATTTTACAAATTATGTTATATTTTCTTTTGACTAATGTAACTTTGCCAAAGATTTCAAAAGTCAGGTAATTTGATGGTATGCCAAGATAAATGTTCCGCAAGTGACAAAACCGCTTTTCAGAGAAAGTGCTAAAAATCCATTTCCCTTTCGCTTTTCTCTTGAAGGGCTTAAAACTGTTCTTTTCCTAGTATAATACATCATTTTAATCCAGCATAAGCGGTTTATATCGATTCTTGCTCCAAGCAAAAGAGCTATTGCTGACTATAAATTTATTCCGAGATGACTAGACGTTAAAAATAAAAACCTGGCAATGGGTGAATGAAGGAGCAAGGAAGACTATCATAAAGAATAATAAACATCTCGTTGAAAACGCAACAAAATATAAGGAACTGAGGAAAATAAGCAACACTACAATCCAAATAAACCACGCTTCATCGCAGTTCACTATGCTGAAGAAAAACAATCACTGTTTATTTTTGGCAATTTATTTAAAGAAATATGTGTCACACAATTTAAACCCGAGTCCCATAAGCGTGTTATTATGAGAGTCGTCACAGAACAAAGAAAGAAACGAATCTCTTTATTGCCCCGTTAAATAGATTTGCTCTATTTTCTAAAGTAACTCACCATGTTTTAAAATAACTGTTCTCCTCTCAAGATAAATAATTTTGAATCGCTTTTAAGCCTTGATGTTGAAGGAGGAATTTTTCATTTTGTGTGCTTAAAGCTCTTGTGGATCATATTGCTGCTTTTTTGAAGACTGTCAATTATTCTGAAGATAATTATTGCGCTAAACATTTGTTTCAGTTTTTGCCATGATGATGTTTGCACAGTTTTATATCTTCCTAGTTTTATAAATTAGCATTATTGGTTTCTTATTGTCACTGAATACAAATTAATTTTTTATATTATGAGAAATATCTAGCATAAATATATTATGTCTTAATAAACTTGACAAGAATACTGCCTTGAACTAGTCAACGTATTTTAAAACTTATACACTTTATTAATTTACACAAATATAATTAATTACAAATACTAAAAATTTGTATTTTACAATTAATATATATTTTCTTACTTTTATATTTACTCTCATCAAATTGATACATTTTTATAACTACTGACCTATGCCAGATTTTGTGAAATTAAGTATGAGTTAGACTGAGAAAACATTTTATTAAGTATGTGCACTGAGAGAAACGTTCTCATTCAAATCGAAGTATTAAACTTTTTGTATTATACTTTGCAATGACATAGGATTTGTGTGAGGTATATGGATTAATTATTTCTACTGAAACAAAATCAAATTACTGATCACTAATTGAAATAAAATATGTATATTAGTGTTAATGCTAGTGATATTATAAGAATTATAGAATGAGCGTGTAATATCAGGTACATGAAGTAACAGGAACAAATTTAAAAACGAATAATTTTAAAACTATTTCAGATTTCATTGCAATACTTTTCTTAGTGTCTATATTCATATTCACGAGACTATATTCATATGTTGTTAGAGAAAATATCCCGATAATATCCATAAAAGCGATAGAAAAGGCAATCCACAAACAAATCCAATCCAACACCACGGAGAAACTCCAACTTAAAAAATGAATGAAACAATTAGTGATAGAAAAAAGTTTCTCTTACTTATCAATACTTATCAAGTGATAGTTTCTCTTACTTATCAAGTGATATTAGACTAGGTTTCTTCAAATTTGCTGATTGCTATTCCGTCGCTAGTGAACTGTGATATCCTAAAATGGGACTCTTTTTGTTCAAACTATTGCGATATATTATGTTAAGTTTTTAGCATTATCAAAACTAAAATATGTTAAACATCAATTTGGGATTTATATTGTGACAGACATATTTCTTAGTTTCTAAAAAAATGCTAATGAATTCCTGAAATGTAGAGAGTAGTCGTAGTATTTTTCTGCGAAATTGGTTTTTCCTACATTAGAGAACGCAAAATCAGTTATTTTGCACCTTGAAATTGATAAAATTTAAACTTTGTAAAACTTTCAGCATATGAAATCCGTAAGAAGAGTATATAACATTCATTTTCCTTTTCCTTTTTCCAAAAGAAGGAAAAAGCAGTAACTGCCTGATATATTATAGATAAATTAAACAAACAAAATAGAAGTTCACTTGAGCATTCATCAACAATTGTAATTCAGTTATTTATCATAAAAAGACAAGAAAGAGCAATAAAAATGTATGCAACATAAATAACGTATTACATTTCCCATCCGTTATATTTCAAAATTATATTTGAAAAACATGTACTTCAATTTTCATTTTCCTCTTCGAACTAATTGCTGTAAAAAATAGAGAATTTGTGATTATTGACAATTATAGTCATTTTTAGCAATAAATATTGACTATAATATCAGTAGGAGATGATGAAAACATTTAAATGAAAAAACGTACTAAGTAAAAAAATGCAGATATCACATCTCAAGATATAAAAAAATTCTATAATGTCAACTTTTAATCATTTGCATTTTTATGGACTCTTAAAATGTGCTTCACTTACATCATGTCACTATCCCAAAGTTTCCAGATTAGAATTTCCATAAAGAATTTTCTATTTACCCCTATAATCAAAAAGAGAACATAATGTGTGTTTTATTATTAGTTAGAGTATCAATTGAAGAGTATCAGCGGCTGTCATTTTAAAAATTTAATTCTCATACTTTTTCTCCTTATCAATTCAGCACATGCAGTTTTCTTCAGCCGTTTAACAGCAAGATAAATACAAAATTAGTTAAAAATATACTTTGCTTGATTTATTATTCATAAATATGAGAAAATCTGCTTGTCAAAAATATTTATGATTATTTTTTTCAGAATTTACAATTATGAGATTTTTATGACAACATACTTTCAGGACATACAAATCATTATAGATAATTATATTCAAATGAGTAATATGCTTTCTAGTTGTATGACTGGAAAACTGTTGCCATGAGCTAGGTATTCAATGATTGATAATGAAAATTGCATCCATCCCATTATTAACTATTATGTTAAACACGTGGTACAATTATAACAACCCCTTGATACAAATCACTTTTAAAGTGAAAACAGCTTCAAAATTATGATATGTATTTCATTTTTTAATTCATATATATATATATATATATATATATATATATATATATATATATATATATATATATATATATATATATATATATATATATATATATATATATATATATATATATATATATATATATATATATATATATATAGTTAATAGTATATTTTGTAAAATACAATAAAAAATGTCAAATAGAAAATAGTACTTTGAAAATACTAACTGGAAAACAATACATTAAATATACTAAATGGAAAAAATTACACTGAAAATACTAATGGAAAACAGTACATTGAAAATATTTGGAAAACTTTCAACGAAAAATATTTAGAAACATTTCAAGGAAAATATTAACGAAAGATATAAAATGGAATGAAGTACCAATATGGCCAGCTTCTTCGGGGGTGTTGACCACATTGGCACAAATTATGGCTTTTCTGCAATGACCCAAGATAGAGTCTTAAAGAAGCCAGTACACCCCAAATTATGGCTTTTCTGCAATGGCCCAAGACATAGTCTTAAAGAAGCCAGTACTATTGGGGTGTACTGGCTTCTTTAAGACTATGTCTTCGGCCATTGCAGAAAAGCTATAATTTGTGCCAATATGGTCATCACCCCTGATGAAGCTGGCCATGTTGGTACTTCCTTCCATTTCATATTTTTCTTTGAAATTTTTCCAAATATTTTTCTTTAAATTTTTTTTTCCAAGTATTTTCAATGTATAGCTTTCCATCTAGTATTTTCAACGTATAGTTTTCCATTTATTATTTTCAATGTACTATTCTCCATTTGGCATTTTTTATTGTATTTCATAAAATATACTTTTAATTATATCTTGGTAATACTATTTTAGCTGCTTTTGCGCTAAATGTATTGCTAAGAATAAATGTCTTGTGCTTTTCAGTTCTGTATCTAAACTTGCATTATATATATATATATATATATATATATATATATATATATATATATATATATATATATATATATATATATATATATATATATATATATATATATATATATATACACATATATATATATATATATATATATATATATATATATATATATATATATATATATATATATATTTCTTTAAAAACATTATTTAATGTAAAATGATTGAAAAAAAGAAGCCTATTCAGTTTTAAACTTCTTATACAAGAACTTATCTGAAAATCAAAAATATCTCATTTTAAAGGATTTAATGGAGACATTTCGGTTTTTCAGATAAGCTCTTGAATAAGAAATAAGATTTAATATTATTTTTGCTACATATTTTCTTCTGATTTGAAATTGGGAAGTAAATAGTTGTAGGGGTTTTTCATCTTCTGAACAAATAACAAATAAATATTATTAAAGACACAGTATAATTCAAAATTTCTAAGTTATAAACTCGCTATATAAATAATGAAAGTTATAATTTGGCATGCAAGATGTTAATATTATTAGAAAGAGTAAGTATTTCCGATATTCTCTTGTATAAAAATACTCTCGATTATTTGTCTTATAAAGGATATATTCTTCATTCGTTATGAAAGGAAATCAAAATATAAATTTTGTTAAACGTAGAGTTGAAGACTGTTGAAAGTTAAAAATCCAAAGTTTGTTTTAAATATTTGGCATTTGAAGCTCATTGTACTTTGTGTAAAAAAATATGTAGAAACTAAAGAAAAATCAGTATTACAAATAAGATAATTTTTTATTGAAACTTTAGATTGTAGAATATTATCATAATATGTTGAAGACCCTTTTGCTAAACTCAGCTTAAGCAAATATATATTGTAATACGTCAATTAATTGTCGAGATGTATGAAATTCTCTAGTTAGTTTTAAATTGCTATGAATTGAATAAACTTTTAAGGCTGCATTGCAGATTCCTCTTATTCATAGAATATTTTTATCAGTTCGTGATTACTCCTTAAGAGACATTTTCTTTTCTGTTTACATTTAATCTTGAAATTATGTGCTTAATACTGATTTTTATTGATTTCTTTTTAGAAAATATGTTTAGGTGTAAATGTCATGCTGCTGCATTTAATTATAAATGAATGATTTGTTGAGAGGAATCAGAAAAAACAATAATTTATGAGTTGGTCAAATACAGCAGACATTTGGAGCTGAGGAATTAAAAATAATTAAATTGCCGCATAAAATATGAATTGGAAAGGGATGAAATCATTAATTTTAATACGAATAAAAAAAGTTATCATTCCTATTTAAGTTGATTAATTTTTCTAATATTTTTATAACAAATGTTTTCGTCTTTAGCAATCTAATTTAATAAATTTTATATTGTATGGTTCGTGGGGATTAGTTTACATTTATTTTGTAGAGAAGCTAGTTTGAAAAATGTTTCTTAATACAACACACAAAATAAAAGTTTATAAATTCCACACATTTGAAATGCATGCCGATGTAAAAGTATTCTAAACAATTTACTTTCAAGATTTCTTTTACATCTTTTTAATGGAATTGAGGTATAAAGTGATTATATTAAGATAAAAGTATATAAGATTACTAAGAGAAAATAAGTTTTTATCACATTATATTTCTCAAGGATCAGATTTAGTATCAATTATGCAAATTTTGTTCAATTAACGATGCTAAAACTACCATGGCTAGTGAAAAATTATTTTCAATTATGTACATTTTCAATTCATAAGCAATGTGTGTATGTTCAAAATTGACTGTACTTTAGAAATATTTTACAATTCTAATACAAACTTCTTCAATTAGTTATTTCGTATTTCTTTATTTTTCCTACCTGTTTACATACACATAAAATTTATTAATAAAAAATATATTGATACAAACTCTTATTTTTTGAATATTTCTCATTCCTATATTCAGTATAAGAATATTTTAAAAAATATTTCATACTAGCCATTTCAATTATAATAATCACTCCAGTTATAATAGTCATCCCAATTCTCTTAAAATTAGAAATTTTAAAAAAATTACCATATCACTTTAAGGATTCATCTTAGTTTGAAATCCTAATAATAATAGCAGAAAACAAAAATTTTTAGTAACACTTTACAATAAATTTATTATTGTCTTAACTTAAATAAACGAATATATTGAACTCAACTGTAGTGACTACGATCAGAAGCAAAATGTAAGTAAGATGTCATTTATACAGAAACACATGAAAAATTAGAAATAAAATCTTTTTGTTTAGTGTTAACGTGCAAAGTATCAAGTAGCGTACATTTTATGATATTTATTTAGAGGTTTCTGCTATTCAAACACACAAATGTGGTTTGCAATTTTGAAAAGTTTTTTTGTTTTTTTAATCTGTTACTGCTGTTTATTTTTATTATATTCTGTATTCGTTTCCTTATTCTTGTTTTTCCTCTACCTATTCCTTGTATTTTATTAAAAACAAAAAAAATATCATGTTGAAACATGTTAAAGTTTAAAGAAGCCTGTTGTGGATAAAAAATCAGCTAATATTTATGGCAAAAATTTAAAAAGATTAAAAATAAGTTTATCCTTTATTTTAAAATATCATTTTTTGCTTAAATGAAACAGTGCATTTTTTTTAACTAAAATAATATGGAAATTCTGTCAAATTGTTTTTGTTCAGATTATATCAATAAAGTATACAAAATAAAAATAGCTCATTTGTTGAAGAAGAATGGAAATTTCGAAACTAAAGAATAAAACAAAATATTTTGCTCTGAGCGAAAAATTAATCTGAGATAAAAATAAAAATAACTCCGGTTATTAAGAAAATAGCTTATTACAGTTGTTACACAAGTATTTATGAAAATATTTGAAGTTTAACAGAATTTTTATGCACACATTTAAAATTTTGATATGGTGCTAGATAATCGTAATGGATTTCTGAAAAGAATTAAAACGTCTTAAAACTTCCGTGCATTAATATTCACTTTAAAATTTCCAATAGTACAATCTTTCTTTCAGAAGCCCTGTAATTGACAATATGACTTAACAAAGAACTGTAAAACAGACAATCCATAAATCCTTCAAATACACATTTCAATCCATATACGTATGTCTAAATGAATATACTGTTTGTCATCTGCAGTTAGGGAGTATAAAAATACACCTAAGATTTAATTTCTAAAGAAAACGAGGACACATTAAAAATGTCAAATTAGTATGCAACACTGCATTGCTTGTTATCAATGCAGCTCAAAACATTTACAACTTTGTTTTGAAATCTGAATATTGCCTGATGAGAAAACTTTTATTAAGAAAGGACTCTTTAATAGAAGTTGAATCATTTTCATAAATCACGAGAGGATAAGAAAGAGGAAGTTCAATTTGTTATTCAGAAAGATGTGCAGGTAAATCAGAAGTGCTGTATTATTCTCTGTCGCTGACTAGTGTCTGAAAGCTGAATTTTTTTGCCAGAATCGTGGTCTTAAATAATGTCAAATACGAAAACGAAACTAAAGTACCTCATCAATCAAAACTCACACTAAATTAGTCCACAGAAAATAATTTGTACCTCTTTTCTAATTCCTGCTATTTTTCCAAGTAATCTAGAGCTCAAAAACATGTTGCTACTTTCTGAAATTATATATGTATATTTTAACCACTTTGTCAGACAAATAAATTTGATTGTTCTTTATTCGTAAAACTTAAATGAGCAAATATTTCATAAATGTTAGTATTAGCTAACAGAAATTGATAAATGAATTTCTGCATTTTAAAATTCCCTACAATTGTTATGATATACATCAGATTAAATGTTGCATTTTGTTTAAAATATAAGTTTAGCTGCAATGAGAACAGGATATTTTTTACATTTGCTTAAAAATTGTGCTTTTATTATAAAACTTTCTTCTGAAAAAACTTATAAGTCTATAAATTAAATTATATAATAATTCTGATACATTTCATAATGGATAACGGTGTCATCAAAAGTTAGGGGACGTGAAAATAAATTACTAATCCAACGTAATCCAACGTAAATAAAAAATATTTACGTTTTTCAATCTAGTAATGTTTAAACTTAGTTTTAAAAAATTAGAACTAAAATCATAACAAAAAATTAACCGTAGCGTATATTATGTCACTAAGGTGAATGTTCAAAATTGTGGAATCTTTATGATGTAATATGACAAACATAGTTGCATATTATAAGATCCGTTATACATGTAAATACGAACATAAGGAGAGTCAAGTTTGTAAGGAAGTTTAAAAGCATCCTTGAAAAACCATTTTAAACAACTTATTTTCATTTCTTATTTTGAAGAATTCAAAAAGTTTTAACTGAAAAATGTTACATTCTACACATCCAAATGTTCTCCAAAATATCTGAAACATCATTATTCTGATTTTAGACACTTTTATTAACCCTTAAAATATTTCGACTATTTCGACATGATCATAACTAAGAATATTTGAGATATATTGAAATGAATTATTTTAAAATTTTTATCTTTACTACTCTGTGTTTCTATGTCTTTTTCATAGTCGTTCAGGATCAGTCATGTGAATTATTTTCAGGATTTTTTGAGAAACTGGTAGCATCAATTTATATGTGTTTGCGTGCTGATAGGAATTCTACTTAATAATTGGTAAGCACTTAATCTGGTTCAAATGTCATTTAATTGGGTTCAATATGATTTGCATCAAAGCTATAACAACTAATATAAGAAATACATTTGGTTTTAATTGAAATAATGAATATTTGAATTTTAATTGAATAATTGAAATAATAAATATATGAATTTTACCCAATTGTAATTTCACTACATTAAAACACATTTTAATGCATGCTATTATTTCTATCTTATTTTTAACATGGATATAAGTTCCTGATTGAATGACAATATATTTAAGTTTATAAACATTAAAAATAAGAAAATTTAATTAAATTTTCTTCCATGTAAGCAATAAAGTTGTAACTGTTTTTTAAAATAATTCTAAACAAGGAAAATTTACTTTAGTAGTTTATATATAATAACTTTTTATAGTCATTGAAAGGATATAATTGTCAAAAGAGAGAATTTTGCCTTCCTTTTACTATTTAAACCTCAACCAATCTGAACAAGTTAACATATGCTCTTAAACAACATTCCAGTCTCACCAGATTGAAATCAAGCTGCAATCAATTTTTTCCATCAATTAGGTACTCAAAACAATAGATTTATATAAGATCGTAAAATGAGTAAAAAAAATTATTCTGACACTCAGCATGCATGAAAAATCTCTCTAATTTTTGGAATTTTGGAAATCTGTGTTTAGATGGATAAACTCACATTTTCATATTCAAGACTCAAATGCTAGTACAATAGCTCAGAATATTTTAAAATTAATATTTTTCAATAAATTTGTTTCAAGTACTTAATTTCTCCTATACTTATTTATAAATTATTTTCATATTCCTATTCATATTTCACTCTCCTATACTATTATTTTCATTTAATATTTGTTTATGATTTCACTAATTAAATACACCTTTATATTAAGCAATGAAATCAATAGAATGAAAGGAAATTTGTATGAAATTTATGATATGAAATTACTAGGCTACTAGAAGATAACTTTTTGGGCAAGTCTATATTTTTGAAGAACACAATGTTAAATGAGTTTCGTACTTAAATAAAATAATCACATAAAATAGATCACCTGAATGAAGCCTTGTAAGTACATTTTCAAGACATTCTAAACATTGAAATAAAACCGCGTAAAATGCATACATCATAAAATCAAATATTTTTTGTTTCATTTATATGTTTCAAAATAAAACAAAATCTCAAAACAGAGCACCCTGAATTAAATTACATATTTACATGATAATTGATTAAAAAATCATAAGAACATTTGCAAGAAATTATTTTATTGTAGTGTTTTATAATATCATAATTGACCAGTATAATTTAATTCTTTATGATCTTAATTTTTTTGCAATTTTTATCTTATTATACGTTGTTTAGTGTTATTGGTGTAATTTATAACACTCTGTAAATAATAGCCGGAAGCTAATTATGAAGAAGAGTGAGCAAAGGGTTTATCAGCTAAAAATGTGATTTCATTTCAACACACATAGTATATATATATATATATATATATATATATATATATATATATATATATATATATATATATATATATATATATATATATATATATATATATATAACATTATACAATAATGAAGCAAAACAAATATCCCACAAAAACAAAATCATGTTTTTATTTTTTGCATACTCTAAAATAAAATTATCGATCTTTTAATTTAAAAGACACATGTGGATTCATTCTTCATACAAAATGTTTCACGTATACATAAATAAAGCAATTATTGACAAGTGTCTCTCTTTTCAGATTGATGATTCCTCACGTGAATCTGGCATTAGTGTTCCATTGCTCACTTTTATCATTATCAGTTATTGCTAAAGTGTGACACGTACGAGAAAAGTCAGGAAAAGTTTCTCTTCCTGGACGAAAATTGATTTTTTCGTTGTAGCCGGTGTGGCTATTCATAATCGAAATCGAGAAAGCATAGACATTCTATTGGTGTTAGATAGCCTTCTTTGCTGCACGCGTTCCAGAAATCAGATTATGGAAGTGGGAGAGTAATAGATGAGTGTCTACTGATAAATGATACCACAGACTCATCTTTCCCAGAATAGCTTTGTCAAATCAACAAATTGTCAGTTGAACATGGATCACTTTCTTTCTCGTTAACAGACATGGTTACTTAGAAGAGCATATAGTAAGGATTTATATCAAAAGTAAATATTTTATTAGAGATTAAATACTGTAAAGTGCAGTTGCAATGATCAATATTAATTGAATACAATGAAATTCAATTTGTTTGAAAATTAGTTCACATTAATAATAAATATAATATACTAAACAAATTACTGATGGAAAGTATGAATCAGTATGCTTTAGTTACTCCGAATAAATATTAGCTCACCATTTTTATTTGTAATAAGAAAAATACTAAACCCTTAATTTAAATTAAGGGTTTACTATTTTAATACACTTATATCTTTATATCTAATATACAATTATTTATTCAAAAAATCACCCAAAAAAATTTAAATATCTCAATAATAATATTTTTAAGCGTATACTGTCAAGTTACGTATTATAAAAGTGTTCGGAAGATAAATGAATATAGCTAGAATTAAAATTTGAAAGATTCTATGAAAACATAATTTTTTAGGTAAATAATGTGAAATGTATTATTAATAATTGTGTTGTAGAATCTCACATTGGTTTAAGAAATAAGAAAAAAATATCTTTTTACAAAAAATATGGGAAAATTCAAATAATAATTGATATAAAATTAGTCACTCTTTGAGTAAAATTATCTCAAACTTATTCTTAATGCCAAAAAGTAAATACTAATTTATGATTTTATAAAGATTTCGCAAAAAAAGTATCTTCGCAATAAATATCTTATAATGTAATAACAATATTTAACTCCTGCTTTCATTTGTTGTTAAAATTTTTGAAGTTAAAAACACATGTAATTAAAATATAAAGTGCAGGACATAAAATAGTAAAATTTATTTGTTTTTAAAATCATATGATCACGCATTATTTAATGCAAAATGTTGCTGTGATTCCATTTACCAAATTTGTAACGCATAGTATACACTCTTAACTAATATATATATAATGCTTATATAAATAATATTGTAATGTAATATTTATATAAATAATGGGAGAAGATATGTATTGAATAATGAAAACAAGAACAAAGAATATTTTTAACACAGTTTAAAGATGACATACTGATTACACAAAGAAGTATAATTATTTTATTCTTAAATATTTTAATTTATTATCAGAGAAAGCATTTCTCTAATGATGACCAGCATAAAAATGACAGATATTTCTCACTGGGATGATGTATACCTAACTGTAGCAGATATGTCCACAGTTGAAGTATATCATGCAGAAGTTAATAATATCATTTTTATTCCTAATTATTCGAACACAATTGCAATACACAATAAATTACTGCTTATAATATAGTAGGGAAAGCACACATGTTTAAAAATTATTCTGTAATTTCCTCAATGCAATTTTTATATTTACTTTGTCAGTATTTAAAGTTTATATTAATAAGCATTGCATATTTTATAGGTATGTTATCTTTAGTCCTTGATATCAAAATATTTTATAAATATCCTTTGTTAGAGTGTAAAATGATGATTGAAAGTAACCTGCCAAAATTGCTTATAGAAATTTAACCTCGTATGAAATACATTTTAGTTTTTAATCCTTTATTATTTTAAACGTAGCAAATTTCATTACATTCATGAAAACTATAGTAGTCGTTAAACCTGTAAAATGGGCATGAATGAACAAAATTCAGGTAATATTCAAACTACGGGTACAGTATTTAAATATATTCATAATTAGAGAAACAGTTTTTATGCTTCATGTTTTAAGAGAAATAAACATTACCACGCAACCAAATTTGATTAAAAATCAAATACATTTTTCGAGAAGTGTATGCCATCCTGATTGTTTTTGCTGTAATCTTGCTGCTCGTTTTAATTGAGAGTTTTGGATTTTCAACAGATTCTATAATTGTCATGCTGATGACAAACATATACAATCAGGTTGTCTGTTGATATCTGTCAATCATAGTTAAGAATTCCAATATAATATTTGATTTTATGATAAATAACATGCGCTCCACACAATAAATCTTAAGATATTATGTGATTGCTCTGTAAGCTAAATAACAAAAGCAATGGCAATTTTTCAATACAATTATTTAAGTTTGAAGTATGGTTGACGTATACCACTTAAAAATTGCTTCAAATGGTTTTATTTTAACAATTAAATATTTTAGAGAGAGAAAATGAATTCATATACGCAAGAAAGTTAGCAATTCATTTTCAGATAAATTCTGCTTTTATACATTCAACCATTATAATAGCATCTAGGCCTTACCATACCATAAGAAATCCTTATTCTCAGTGTCAATCGATGTTATCTTGACTATATACTTTTAAATTGCCATAAAGCAGCGTTTCTCTACCTTTAATTATTTGGGCCCCAATTTTCATCACATCCACTTCCACTGTGTACTGTAAATGATGTATTTTGAGTATTTAAGAGTATTGGCGATAAATCTACACGAAGAACTTCATTCTAAACTTTACAAACTACCAAGAATACTGGTTATTTTTGACATTTGGCATCACAGATTTTCAGCACTGACAAAACAAGAACCCGGTGTCATTTTGCACCGGAATATGCTTCTGTGACCATCATGATTTTTGTGGTTTTGAGAGAAATTCAGATTTGTCTTGAACATATAGGATTATCAAAAACATTCCATCTCAAGCATTCGCAGAAGTGAGCAACTTTCTTATACGAAGAACGAGAATATTCGATTTCACCAGTTTTATTTTCTGCCAGTCTAATCTTCAAGTCGATTCTCTTATCACTATCGTGGTCATAAGAGAGCACGAAACGATAGTCAATCATCAACAATTACACGAACAAATGCCATTCCGAAAAGAAATCAAGAAAATTGTCTCATAAATACTTTAATTTTATGTTTAACATTACCAAAATCAAAAGACAATTAATTTAGTAGTAAATCAACATTTGAATTTTGGACAGGAGTGGATGACAATTTTTCTGTATTAAAAACGAAGGAAATTATTTCGAATTCTATTACCATTTTAATATTCTACTTTTGTAAAACTGGATTTTTTACCGTGGTTTCATAAAAAAAACAAAATATAGATCTTAGCTAAATACTGGAAAAATTGAAGGAGTCTATTTCTAATATTAAACTTTCCTATGATATGCTTCGCTCTGCAAGACAGACTCAAATATTATAAATTTAATGTAATTTAATAAATTTAAATAATTTCTTAATCAAAATTTACTAATAAAAATAAATTATTAAAATTTCTTCATTTAGTAAACTAATTTTATAAATTAATTATCAAAAATTATGTCTAAATGTATTTTGTTTTGAATGTGCACGTGTCTTTCAGTCTGTAAATTAATTTTTCAAATAACATACTATCATGTTTATATTCGCGAGACCGTTTAGTGTGTTCACGACAACTAAGGGGTCGCACCCTACAGATTAAGAGCAACTGGTTTAACGCAAATAAGATTTAACATATTTTCGGTAAACTATATTCATCTGATATATTCTTCTAATGGACAATGTCCAAATACAAGTGATTAATACGCCGTAACTCACTTTCATTGCTTTTAATGAGCCACAAGATAACATTGAGACATTGACCTTGTATGCACTATATACGTGCTCATATTATCGAAAAAGTGGTTATTGTGGCTATGTAAGCAATACAAATATATATATATATATATATATATATATATATATATATATATATATATATATATATATATATATATATATATATATATATATATATATATATATATATATATATATATATATATATATATATATATATATATATATATATACTAGATCTAAACTAAACTCCATGGCATTAGAGCCCATGTGGGCCAAAGCCTACAGTGCATATAACTGTTTTCATGACCGAGGGCCCTGAGGTGCAAAGCATATGTCCCAGTTAGGTGGTCTGCCAAACGTAAGACCCCTAGTGATAATTCCCAAGCATGCTTGGTACTCAGTTAATCGACCCACTGAAGGGATGAAAGTCTGAGTCAACCTTGCCCAGCCCAGAATCGAACCTCGGACCTGTGTCATGGGAGCGTGAAACTCTACCACTAAGCCACCGGGCTTCATATATATATATATATATATATATATATATATATATATATATATATATATATATATATATATATATATATATATATATATATATATATATATATATATATATATATATATATATATATATATATATATATATATATATATATATATATATATATATATATATATATATATATATATATATATATATATATATATATATATATATATATATATATATATATTATTAAAAACGCTTTGTCCTTTCATATGAATAAATAAGGTAAAAGTTGATCTATTACACACGGAACATTTAGTATGCTATATATTTTGATTTAAATTCAATTGAAACTATTTGAAATTATGATTTTCTTTCATGATTACTAATAAAAATTTAATAACCATGCATACAATCCAAAGAAAATTCCAGGAATTTTTTTCTTATAAAAGCTATCTAATTAATTATACTGTGGAATAAATAATTCACGAAATTTACATAATATCAGTATTTTATTTTCCTGCGGATAAATTACAATCAAAAGCATAGATAATTCTAAAAAAGAAATAATTTGAAATGGCCTTTAAAACTTTTATCTTGTTAACAACTAAGATAACATTTGTTGTTAACAATTGCATCAAAAGATGTTATTCCTAATTAACAAATGTTTAGCAGTAAACAGATTAAAGAAAAAACAGCTACCCATAAATTAAAGAAACAATAAAGGAATTTCTTGAATATTTGCTTGAGAAATGAAGTAAAAAGCTGCAAATTGATTTTGAAATTTTGGGAACAAATAAATGTTAGCTTTGAAAAAATAGTAATATTAGCATAAAACATCACAATAAACTTATAAGGAAAAATCTAACTTATTTAAAAATGATTTAATTTCCTATTCCCATTCATTATTGACTGACATTTCTTAAAACATATTTTTGTTGTATAAAATTAAATATATCTATTAAAATATTTTTAAATTTGTAGTATATTAAAACTAATAAATATTTTGAAGTAAAATAAATACAAAAAAGTTAAATTAATTTAAATTTTTTAAAAAAAATATGACAATGACAAAATATAAAAAAATATAACAATGAACAGCGGTAATTAAATACATTATATATATATATATATATATATATATATATATATATATATATATATATATATATATATATATATATATATATATATATATATATATATATATATATATATATATATATATATATATATATATATATATATATATATATATATATATATATATATATATATATATATATATATATATATATATATATATATATATATATATATATATATATATATATATATATATATCTAATTTATTACATATATAATTAATAACATATTCTAATTTTAATTTTGAGGTACTTATTTAATAAAAAATTACATTTTGAAGAGATTTTTTTAATTAATACATTTTGTAATTAAATAACAAACTAGCGTTTTGTTGATTTTTTTAATCGAAGTTAAAAATTCCGATATACACACTAAAGTCAAATTTAATACAAAATTCAAAGAAAACTCCTCTGAAGTTTATTTAAGTCTAATGTTTAAAAATGAGTAAAACTATTATGTATCATCTTTTGTAGTTTAAAATCAATAAAATGAATTATATAAGGTAAAAAAATTTTTACGGTGTTTATGCAATAATTTAATAAATATTTATATTTAATTTTTTAGTGTCTGGCTTTATGTCTCATATTTGTGTTTACTTACCAGATTTGTTGCTAATAAATTATTTCTTTATAATTTTATAAGTTTCTTTGATGCAGTAAAAATTTATTGTTGCTGTATTTGAAATTTTCAATTACATTTTCAATGTTTTAAATTAAATTTAATAAATAAATATTTATGAGTAAGTTATATTCTAAGAAAAATTGCAGTCAAACTCAGACAGTTCTTATTAACATTTATGTTATTAGCATATATAACAAAAAAGTTCTTAAAATCTTAAAAAATTGAAACTGTAATAAATATAAATTCTAGTATCTGAGGAATCATACATCATACTTTAATTTCACGTTTTGCTTTCAACGAAACTCATTCAAATAATTTAATCACGGATTTAATAAATTAAAGATAACGTTTTAGTACAAATTGCGATCATTATAAATAAATTATTTTAAATTTTCATTTATTAAAGCTACAAGAACTTTCTTATTAACATTTTTAGAGAGACTAAGAATAAACGCATCATATTATTATACTAAAAATTATCATTTATATGGATTTATTTTTGAAGTAATTATTTGTAGAAAATATTGTATTGCATGAATATTTTGTATAAATCATGTATGGATAACAAGTAATTTTAAATTATTAAAAGTTCTGCTTGGCTAACAATGTTTAAAAATGTTTTATGATTTTAAAAACATCAAATATTTGTTTTTCTTAGCAAAATATTATTATTATTTCATGTTGCAGCTTGCGGGTAGATGTATTTACATTAAGTTAACACTAATGTTGTTATTTAATTTGCTGAACATTAACTAATGCACACATTTATTAAGCATTTTTTCATTTAAACATTATTTCTAACAACATTTTTTATTGGAAATCTCTGATCTAGTTAAATTTCACTTCTTATTCTAATCTTTATGTTTTAATTATTTATTTTAAATATGTGAAAATTTTATTAGTGCCGTCATAATTGAAACAAATATAAGGAAATAAAAATTTTCACAAACTTGTACTAATAAAAATGAACTATATTTTAATATTTTTATTAGATTAATATCTAAACAGTCAAGGATAAAATAAAAGAAAACGGAATTACCTTGATTAAGTATCATATTGTTTATGATATTCTGGTTTAAAAAATTATCTCAAATGATATTCTTGAATGATGTTATACCTCTCTAATACTATTCTTGACTGATCAAGTTAAACGACTGGTATTATGAAAACCAAATAATGGTTTCAATTGATATTATGCAAAATATTTTGCAACGTAATACTATGAAATACCTAGCAAATGTTTAGTACATGTAATTTTAAAAAGCTTAAGACAATATAAGATTTTATTTTTAGACATTTGTAGATATATGTGCTTTATTAACTAAATATTTTAAATGATACTGATAAATCATAAAATTTAAAAATGAAGCAACTAAATAATCATTAATAATTAAAAATGATTTTTAGTTGAATTTTTAAATTTATTAAAATACTCTAAATTCTCTATCTTATTAGATTAACACGTTTATTTTAAAGCAGATAATACAGATCAATGAATACATTTTTTATATTATAATTATATAGATATACTTTTTCACAACAAAAATGCCTTCTTTCATTAAAAAATGTGATTTTATTTATAATAGCTTTAAAGTAATTAGGTTTTGTATAAGAAATACCTAAGCTTTATTTTGAGCGTATAAGATATGCTATAGAACTTGTTCATATTTCAGTTTTATATTTTCCAGAAGTCTTAAAAAACAATGAACATCATAAATATTATTCAACTTACTGATGTCTCATTGCAAAGACAGAAGTTCAGAAATCTGGAAGATGAGAATATTCAGCGAAGTAATTTAAGAAATCGTTCACTTCGTACAAATTCCTTCCTAAATTAAATTTCTTCGTACAGAAATATGCCTAATTGTGTTGATTTCATCAATCGGACGGTTCAACTAGGTGTGTACGCAGTCACGCTATCTTCACAAGAGTTAAACTTGGTTACGATTTCCATTTGAACAACAATCGAATGCAAATAACCTATCTAATTAGCCTCGCTCTCTCTGTCGATTTCGGAAACTTTGATGTTAGGTAAAATCACTTGCTGTATTCAGTACCCTTGGTAAAATTTAATTCCGAGAAAGTTTTGGAATTTAAACTTGTGAAATTAAAGCAGTGTTACATTAAACATATCCTCATCAAGTAAATTTAAGAATGTTATGTTACTTTTGTACTATAATGTAGAATGTAAAGTATTGCTTCCAATATGTGTATGGACATTCATCTTATTATAACATTCAACAAACATCACTTGTATCTAGTTATATACAAAGATGCAATTGTAAAATTTATATAATTTATATGTTTGTTAAAGCAATTAATTTTTTTATAATTATTTATGTTTTACTTTATGTTTTATAAAATGTACGTTTGACAGTTAAGTCATATATTTGGATAACAAATATTTTTTGATAATATATGTAAGGTATGCAAGAGAATAATCAATGTTTTATTGATAAGTATTACACCAACATGTTGAATAATGGCAATTTTTAAATGGAGATTAAACACTTTTAATTGCTCTATTCGTTGAAATAAAATTAAATTGAAACATGAAATGAAACGTCGTATCATTTTACAGTGTAGCATACGGAACAACTTTATGGAACAACTTTATTGATTATAAATTTATTGATATCATATTTGATTATTTATCATAAATGAAATTATTTTACAAGAAATTTCGAATATTAAATGTTTTCTAGATAAACTTAAATTAAATTTTCTGAGAAATGTAAACGTAAAATTTTGTATTTTATATTATTTATATTAATGTAGAACACTTTTCAAAAATATTTATGAATATATATATGCATATATATATATATATATATATATATATATATATATATATAACATTGAATCTCAATATTATCTGCGATATATAATCATGTTAACATATCATTTGTTAGTTATAAAGTAATGAATCTTTGATTTTACCATAAATAGGCATCATTTTAAAAATTAATGAGAAAACTGTCTAGTAATTTATGGCTTAATATTCTCACTTCAATGATAATAATCTCACAAATGTTATGACTTCGAAATGTCACTTCTATTTGATACTTATAACTAATAAACCTGGGCTTGAACTAGATAACTTCTTTCATCTTCCATTACATGATTCTATTGTAATTGTAAGCCAGGTTAAATAATTTTGTTAATGGTAATTTTAGGATGAAGAAGAGCAAAAATATTATTCATAATTCTTGAATTCATAAGTGAAATTTATTTTGAAAATCATTGCTAAATATCTCTCCAAAGGAATATCAAACTAATAAAAATAACACTCTTCATCATTTTATAAATGTAAGAGTTTAATAAATTTATGATAATTTTTATATGATAATTTTCTGTAAAGTTTTATTTTTGTTACAAATATTTCTTGTGCTTATCATCATGTTTTAGGTTTGCGTGTGTATCTAAAACGTATTCTCCAAGATAATTTTGCATATTGCTTTAGGGAGTTAAGTTATATGTTGTCTATGTGATATTTTAGCATAATTGTAGTTGTTATATTTTGAGATAAGCTGAAAAAATATATCTAAAATTAAATAGTTCTTATATAGTATCTTGCGCAACTATATAAGAACTATTCACAAAAAAATTAATTTATGCATTGTGTTTTCTTTTTCACAGATCTCAAAACAACTATTTTTAAACTTCCTTTCATTTTACAAAAAGTTAGTTTTCACATGTAAGATTTTTTAAAATTTGTAATTTTCTTAGAAAATACAAGATTCCTCTTAAGAACGTAACCGCACCTAAACATTGATGTTTTTCCATTCATGTAGTACTTACATAGAAATTCTGTATTCAAATAGTAAGCATAAATGTAAAAAAAAGAGAAAAATATATAAAAGCTGTGGAATGAAATAATTTCCATGTGTTTCAAAAATTGCTTGAAAAGTAAAATCATTACCAAATAATCGCTATTAATGGCACTTTATCCTAATATTTTATGATAAATGAAATATAATATTTGCTAATCATATGATTCAATTATTAAAATGTAAAAATGAATCATTGGAAAAATAATCTAATAGACTCATTCATTTCAATAGATTAGTTTTCCCCCAAATGTTTATGCAAATAGCTCTCTGAATGTGCATAGAAGCATAGACAATTATATATAGATTTTAATGTAAAGACATCGCCGAAGGATGACGCAGTTTTTAATGTCACTAACTTCGAAGTAGTAGTAGGAAGTATAGGTACTACTTCGAAGTAGTAGTTTTTAATGTCACTAACTTCGAAGTAGTAGGTAGTAGATAGTAGGAATGTGCATAGAAGCATAGACAAATATATATAGATTTTAATGTAAAGACATCGCCGAGGGATGACGTAGTTTTTAATGTCACAAACCCAAAGTAGTAGGTCCGGGTTCGAATCCGGGTTCTCAAAGATGATACCACACTGCAAATCATGTTATCGTCTTCAATCCTTGTAGTAATGAATGCGATTCAATTCTCAGGTAAAGCTGGAAGTAGACAAAATATATAAAGATATCAAATATTTAAGTTTCATGCATTTTAATATTAGAGCTTTAATAAATGTATTTTTCCTTACCTCTTTGACTCATAACTATATATTTTAAATTAAAATTTAATTTTATTTTGTTAATTTATAAGCAGCTTATTTTAATTAAACGCTAAGTAATATAAAGTACCATTTAAACTTAATATTTGATGTTTTCCATCCACATAATTTTATAAACAAATATTTATTGGAAAATTTCACCAAATATTTGAAAAATAGATTTATTAAAGTGTATCTAAAATTTTAAAATGAACACAAAATAAAATGATTAGTAAATTAAAAAATAGTGAAGTCATCCAATTTAATAATATGAAATATAATATAATTCCAGATAATAATTGCTGTTGTGTGAAGTTAGATATTTTATGTGATACTTTGTGAATATGTTTCATTTTGTATTATTACAAAAAATATCATAAAAGTTAAACTGTCTAATATTTAGTAATAGAATTATCCTCAGTTGAATCTGGCATAGTAATAAATAATCTATAAAAATTATATTTTTAAATAATTTTCATATTTATTGTGGAAAAGTTTATAATTAGTTGATGAATATAGAGAATTCAAATGAAATAAAATAAAGTACATTCCAATTTCTTTTAGTTTTAAGAAAAAAATTTGACTTTTTTTAAAATTTGCACAAGCATTTCACACATGTTTATTTAACATAATTAGATTTCATAGTATTTTAAATCCAAAGAATGTTTAATATCTAATTTCCATGCAAATAATTTTAATGAAAGTAACTATAATATTTAATACTTTTCTAAGTTTTTTATACGTAAAAATATTTTTCTTCAAAATATGATGATACTTTTAAGAATTATAAAGATAGCAGAATAAAAAAAATTATATGTGTTTTGTAAACTTTTAAAATTAATTTAATTATTCGATTTTAAACCGATTTTGAGAGACATATTGATGTTCTTAATAGATTTTTTTAATTGCATAAGCATTTAAGCATTTATCAAATTTAAATTAAGAAATACTGTAAAAATACTAAATATAATAGCATACTTATATTATAAAAAACCTAATATTCATGCAAATACATTATATTGTACATAAATAAAAACTTTATACTTAATGTTTTTCAACTGAAGCAAATTAAAAGAAACTGTCTAAACATCGTGCTGCGCATTAATATATTTACCTCCCAATAGATGATTAAAAATATATAGACAAAAGTTTTTAATATTTTTCTGCAAATCTTCAGGAAACTTCGAAGAGTTCTTGAACATTTTAAATATTAAATAAATCATCAAATACATATTTTACCTTATTTAAATAAAGCACTTAATAAAATTACATTTGAATCAGAAACTTAAAGTAAAGAATAAAATTCAATAACATGATCTTAAATATAAATTTTTATATATTAATGAAGAAACTTGAAATTCAGAAATATGTTTGCATAATTATCATTATTTAAATAAATATTTAAATATAATTGTTGTTATGTTGATATAATTTTAAAAGAAGATTAATATCAGTCATAAAAATATATTAAAAATGTTTTTTTTTATGATGAACTGCTGGAATACATCCAACACTTTATTTAGCTAGTGGTTTACTAACTACACTTCCTTATTGGAATAAATCCAACATTTTGCGGGTGTTTATTATAAATAATAAATGCCTTTATTACATCAGTGAATTATGTAATATTGATTCAAATAATATTATTCATTAATATCTATTCACAAATTTTATAAAATTTACATTTCAACAAATTTTCGTGCTTTTTTAATTTTTTTAAATATTCAATTTTTATGATAAACGTATATGCTGTGTTAGGTAATTAAATAATGTAATGATATTAATTAATCCTAATTTTAAAAAGAACAAGTTATTATGAAACTTCATCAGTGTCTAATATATTTCCTCAATAGTATAAGACAGACTGTAAATAATATAATTATAACTTTAATAATTGTAATATATCTTAAACTAATCACTTAAAAGTTACTATCACAGAATTTTCTATATATATTTCTATAAGTTTACGATGTTCAAATATTCTAAGCATTTATTTAAATAATATTTAGATTGTAGTTTTTACAGGCATATGAGTGTAAGACAATATTTTTTATACTTATTTTAAATAATTTTTATAAAGAGCTATTTGTTTAAAAATATATTAGATTATTTCCACATAAAGTGTTTTTGATTAGGATCATGGACAACTTTTATTCAAAAGGATAATTTATTGGACAATTACAATATTAGGTATTTGTAATTTAATGTAATATATAACTTTTTAATTTAAAATATAAAAGTACATAATGCATAAATATTTCAAAATTATTTTTTGAAACTAACAAGGACTATTTCATTTATTGGATTGAAATTATAAATGTGACGTATTACTATTTATTTAATTTAGTGACTAATATATACTAAAGTAATATTGTACGGAAATTTATAACTACTGCAATATATGTAACAGTTTGCCAGTAGTTATTTAGGCACTATTGCACAATGAGAAATGTATGTTTCCTATTGAATGCGCGTACGTGAGAGTGAATGCTAGGGTGCTAAGTGGTCAAGAGGTATACTTCTAGACCACGTTATAACATAGTAACACCTAGCTATAACTAGCTACTTTTGGGTAAAAGGTATTGCGTTCTAATAAAGCAACTTTCTTTATATGTTGAATAGTAAACAATAAGGACATGAACTTGTATTTTCCACAAGATAATCCTACAAAGTTAATACTTAAGAATTTCTCTTTGGTTGCACTTTCTCTCTGTCCTTCTTATTTGGTATGTAAAGGTAGCCCCCAATCTAATTTAAAAATGTTTTGGAAGGTAATACAATGGTTTCCATTGCAAAAAACTTTAGAACAGCTGTTCCCACATATGATATCTATCATACTGTGTTAAAAATATAAATCAAAATGAATTTAATTCATGATTGCCATCTTTTAGTTCCTAGTTTCCCATAATATCTTAATTTTAATTATAAATAGTTTAAAAATTCAATATTATTTTAAATGATTAATTTAAATCAGTTTCAATTGTTTAGATTATAAATTTATTTTTTATCAAAAATATTCGAGTGAAAATTTGTGTAGCTTTATGTATATACATATATATATATTTATATATATATATATACATATATATATATATATATATATATATATATATATATATATATATATATATATATATATATATATATATATATATATATATATATATATATATATATATATATATATATATATATATATATATATATATATATATATATATATATATATATATATATATATATATATATATATATATATATATATATATATATATATATATATATATATATATATATATATTGCAATAATATTTTTTTGTATTTCATTATAAATATTCAGATGCGTAATATATAATTTATGAATTTATCATATAATTTATTATAAAAGCATCGGTAAAGGCATTTTTTGTTAAAATGAGATTTTAATTTGTATCAAATTTCGTGAAACATTACTGATAGATTACTTTCACTTTTCTATGAGGTCATTATCTACCGTGCAAGTCAATGAATTTAGGTAACTGAGCAATATAGATTGTCTTCATCCAATGTTTTTACTATAAACGTTTCGTTCGAATTATGACGACGAATTACAAGTTATAGATCGCCATGTGACCCTAGGGGACTGTTATCTGCAATGGCACGGAAAGAAATGCGTCATCGTCATTAGTTTTCTCTTCAGTGGCAACAGTAAAACAGTAAAAAAAATTCACTGGGAGAAAATGGAATGACCCTGTGCTAATGGCCCATCACAAAAAGCTTATGAATTCTCACCATTAATCTTTTATCGGTGACATCCCGTTTTTTTCTCCATCTGTACAATTGCGGGCATTTCAAGCCTCCACTTTGTGGCTAAACGGATCGAAAGTGATACGGAATGTAAGTAATCTCAGATGCTATCCATCTTTCGTAAATTATCTTAAGATTAATAGTTCATCATGATGCATTTGAGCATGTTCAGTCATTTGATGCATCTAGTTAGTTGAAGGTAAGTTATTCAGTAGAAATAATATTACTGTTTTATAGTGAAATATTCCATTCCTTCATATTGTCAAATTGAAGAATTGTTGTTGAAGAAATCAGTATAAGTATAATCAGTGTACAAAATTTATTACTATAAAAATTTGGAAAAAGATAAAACTTAAATAATTTAAATACGTCGAGATATGCATAGTTTTAAAAATTATTATTACGTATAGTCAGTGGTTGATTCATACAAAAAATAACTATAAATAATAAACTATGTATGTTATGATTGAAATTTAAATAAATCACTCATTTCACAAGTGATAAAATGATAATAATTCTACTTATTCGATAATGATATATTATTATATTAAACATTATGCAAAATTTAACAATTTATTTTATTTAAAATGATTTTATTCATCATGCTCATAAAAATGATGTTGTTGTTGTTGTGTGCCTGCTAGGCTGGCATTATGGGTGCACTGCTCCATTTTTTCCCACTGAACTGTATTTATGAGTACATCCATGCCATAAGTACCGTTGGTAGGCAACCATTCACAACCCCCATTCATACAAGGAAAGGACAAACACATGATAGATAGAGAGAGAAAGTACATCCATCCTCGAACCGGGATTCAAACCCAGGACCTCTTTATCCGCAGTCAGATACGCTGACCACTAGAAAAGTTTATTTAGGATATAAAAATTATTAGGATATAAAAAAGATCATTCTTTAAATTGGAAATCAAAAGATAATTTTTACGCAACTGGAATTATTTGGAAAAAACTTTAAACTATAAATACGTGTTAACTACATCAAAATGTTTCTCTATTGTAACATCTGAGAAATATATAGTAATATTAAATTATTCAATATTCGTAAATTATAGTGAAAAATTGCGTAAATAATATTTGCTATAAGTTATTTTATATTATGCATCATGATTTCAATGCTTTCTGAATCAATAACCATAGAAAAAACGTTATATAAAACCTAAATTTAAAATTTATTTGAAATAAAAGTTAAATATACAAAAACAGTGCAAGAAAAGCAAAAACATTTAGAGTAATAGTGTACTTAGAGTAATCAATCCTGTGTACTCTACCAATAAAATTAAATCTTCCCAAACTATTAAATTCTCTTGTAATTCTATACTTTATAAAGTACTTAATTAAATGTTTCTCATGAGAAGTAAAAAATAAAATAGTGCTAAGAATTTTCTAACATTTCAAAAAATTGCAATTTACTTATACATTTTATACATAGATGAATGGTCGGTATATGTATCATTTAACACTTTATTTCAAAGTTCTAATCTTTTGCCACATAAAGTATAACTTTAATAACTCTTTTCATCAGTGACAGAAAAATTTCATCTGTCCCACAGTCTTTTAGCTATCCATTACATGCGCTATTAGCATACAGCTCCGAGAATGGTGGTGAACCACTGAAAATGATGGAATTATTCATTAATTAAGTAGGCTATTTATCGCATCCATCATCTGTGTCAAGGCATACTACACACGACCTGCATAAATTGTTCTGCCGATGGCAGATCAGATATATATTGTCTATACTGCTCCGATTAGAGAATCGCTCCTTTCTTAAATCTCTTGTTTCTCAAACTAACTGTCATAGCTAAGAATTTGAATTATATTGCTGAATTATTTCTATTATACATCAGATTTATGTAAGACATTTAAAATAGGTTTAACTATCAATGAATTTTTGTTACATGATTTAAGGAATTCAGTTTGGATATTTTTTGTATATTGATATAATTTCCAATATCATTATTTTATAAAGAAATATTAATTCTTACAATAGAAAATTGGTTGTTAATTAAAATGTTTAAATTGCAAGTAAAAGAATATGTGTTATACAAGTGTGCATGAAAAAAATCACGAAAACTGCACGTTATAGTTATTTAATGCTTTATCATTTATTTTCTCATTTAAATATATAATATAAGACTTTTGCTTATTCTTGTTTTCCAAAAAATTCTTGTTTTCTCCATTTAATGCGAAATATTTCTTAGGCTTTTTATCCATTAAAATAAAGTAACAATTATCATCATACAATTATGACAGTGTTTAAAATGTTTTCCTTAAACTATATTTTCAATTTTTTAAAAAAATATTTATGCATTGGCACCGTAATTATTTATACTTTCATTTATTAATGTTTCATTTTCATATGAACATGTGAATTAGATATAAGAAAATATCATCAAAATACTTGTAACAAATTATTAATTAAGTGAAAATAATATTTACTTTGACGTGTTATTTTTAAAGAGAGTCAAAAAAACGAAACTTAATGATTAAAAAAAACCAAATGTGTGTAAATACTCTCAAATTGGAAGCATGCCTTTGAAATGATGAATATAAAATATATATATACTATTTTATTTGCTGTTGTATAAGGTATTTCAAATTATCGTAGATTAAAAATTTTATCAAATTTTAAATTTATTCTTTTAATTTTATAAATAAAATCTAAAAATAGCTTAAGAAAATTTATTGGCACAGAGTATATTTGAAATAAATATTTATTATCATGACATTTCTATTAGTCAAAGAATTAATTCTTATATGTGAAACTGTAGCAAATCAAAATAACTCATTCTATCGACGATAAATTCACCGCCAAATGCAGAATGCTGAAAATGGAAAATGCATCAACAGACAAATTTGTTGGCGAGTATTTGGCGACCGCATTCGTTTGCTGCGGGTAACCCTACATCAACCGGCAATGCTCGGAAAATGGACCACAGAGTAAAACTGAGGCAGTTCTCGTTTCAAAGGTCTGCATAAACAGTTCTTCTATCGGTTATACACAAAGGGTATAATGAACTGAAATTTCTTCAGATCGCTATTTGTAGTAATGATGAAATATAACCTTTATTCGGTTGTTTTTTCGAGTAATTCTCTACAGAATCCGTTGGATTTACGGAGATTAAATTAAGAAATTATTATATTCTGCAAAATATTATCGTCTTTATTTTTGTTAAAAAAATCTAACTTTAATGTGGTGATAAAAAAGAAGTAAAAATTTATACATGTAATAAACATTCCATGGTGTTTTAATGAATTCTAACAAGTGTGATATATAATAATCCTGAAGCTATACATTCCAGAAGAAATGTGGTTCGTTTTCAAGACATTTGTATTTTTTGTCTATGGAATGATACATGCCGCTGCAGCAGTAACAGGTCTGTCAGTAATTTTGCTTCTTTGCTTGGACAAATTACTGTACAACTAAATGCAGTCATAAATATTGAAAGATGATACAAATTACTTAAGTTGTGCAATTATGAAAGCAATTAATATAAAGCTTTAGTTTAAGTTATCGGTATTTAATCTGAATAGACACAATCATACATTTTCGCATAGAAATTAATATCAGATATAGTCACAATAATATCACCTCAGTATTAAATTTTCAGTTTAATAAAAATGACTGCAAATCTATCACATCTAAATTGAAAATGTAAAAATAAATTATCTTGTAAGTCAAAAAAATATAAACGTAAAATCTTAATTTAATTATGCATTTTATACGAACATAAATTAAAATTTATTTTTAGAAAATCATTTTAAATATTTTTCCACTTTTTGAAGTTTTATAAATAACTATATCGTAGGTAGTTCTGATGTAATTAAAAATATATATTATCTATATAATTAGAAGTACATATTTCCAAAAGACTATGCTATTTTATTTTATATTTGTTATTGCAATTTATAGAAATTTATGCAGCGTGTTTACTGCTTATATAATACATTTAATGTTAAAAATTTTGAAAATAAAATTAATTATAACCATAATTATTTGTAAAACTAATTTATATTTAAGCAATTTCAAGTATTGCAAACTTGTAAATTACTATTCTATGTAATCAATATCATAAAATATAATTAGAAAAAACAAATCTTTATTTCTTCAGACTTTTTTTCTTCTTTTACTTAAAGTATTTGATTGATTTATTCAGAATGTTTATATTTGTGAAAAATGGGACATAATGAAAATCCTAAGATATCTGCAAGAATATATCTTAAAAACTACTCGTTATTTGTCAAAACATTAATATGTAGTTATTAAAAATAATAATATATAATTGATTAAAATTTTCTGATAAATTTTTGATTAATGAAAAATTTATAGCTGCACTTCAAGCAAATATTTTACTAATAAAATTAATTAAAAACCAGATTAACAAAATTCTTGATAATAAAAATTATAAACATTTTTCTTATCAAAAGTATGAAAATGAATCTGAACATCAAAAGTCCAAATAAAAATATGTAATTTAATGCGTTTCTATTAGAGTATACTAGTTTCATATATTGCAATTTAATGTTTTAATAATATGTATTATATTTCTAAAATAGTGACACATTACTGTAGAATTTTTACTACAATTATGTGCCGATATATTATACATACATATATATATATATATATATATATATATATATATATATATATATATATATATATATATATATATATATATATATATATATATATATATATATATATATATATATATATATATATATATATATATATATATATATATATATATATATATATATATATATATATATATATATATATATATATATATATATATATATATATATATATATATATATATATATATATATATATATATATATATATATATATATATATATATATATATATATATATATATATATATATATATATATATATATATATATATATATATGTAAAAATTAGTAATGCATATTTTTTGAAATAAAATATTGATTTAAAACGTTTACTTTTAAATAGAAATATTAAATTGCAAGCAATTATAAATAGATTATTTAAAATCAACATAAATTGCAATAAAGTAAAGTTTCTCATTGAAATGATGTTAAGTATCAATAACATCACATCCTTAAAAATGCAATTTCTTTAAATAAAAATAATGAGTCCGACACCATTCTTAGCAATTACAAATTGGGATGTTAAAAATAGCTTACTGCTGTACAAAAATGAAACAACAACAAAAAGAAACTTTCAATAAAACTGAAAGACACGGAATGCGTTTTTTCCAAAATTAAATGCTTTGTTCTTAGAGTAAATTAAGAACACTTTATTTCCAGTAAATATCAGCAAATCTAGCTGTATTTGTTTCGTGAAGGAATACCATTTGAAAAAATTAAGTCACTTATATTAAACAATATTTAATTTATCCTTTAGTTATATTTATGCTAGTATTAATCTCACAAATATTTAGCTCATACAATAAACATTCTTTCATTCATCATAAGTTTTTACTTATGAACGGTATGCTATTATTAAATTGGAGTATGTTGATTTCAGACTAATAAATAGAAAAAAACTAAACTTTTGATTATAGTATACTAAAAAATTTGAAAAAAAAACTAATACTAAACCATTTTTAAATGACAGAAGAAAATTAAAAAGTGCATGTTTGTAATCGCTTTACCATTTATTAAAGAAAATCATTAAATGGTAATTTATACAATATTATTATTGTATGTTACAACAAGTAATATATTAATCATAACCAAATATATGTTTCCGCGTCATTAATCTATAGATTATAAGGAGTTTTATAGATATTTACGATAATCTTATTTATTTTATACATGTTTGTAGCTTTATTATATTACAAAATTCATTTAAAATTATTTTTTTAAAAAAAGAAATCTGAGCTATGCATTCATTTAGTTAATCAACTACACAATTCATTAATATGCTCAGATAAATATTTAAATTTTATAATGCAGAATTATTTTATAATTAGAACATGTTATTTTAAATATCAGGAAAATATTATATTAAAACAATCCCTTCATTCTTAAAATAATTATTTAAATATAAACGACTTTTAAATTTTTAAAAAATATATTATTTAAGGCAAGAAAAAAATGATTTATTATTTACGTTTTCTTCTAGAAATAGATATAAATATTACTAAAAATTCTATGGACATTATGAACTAAATTAGATTATCTCGGAGATTTTATTAATTATCCTGTTTATTTATTTTTTAATTGTAAAAGTATATATTTCTAGTATTTTAAAAAATGCGCAGATTAGTTTCAATCACTGATGGGTTTAACAGAATTACTTACAAATATAATCTCCGATTAAAAACATTTTCAAAAATTATTTAAACTTTCATTCCTCGAAAAAAAATTAAAATTTACGTTAAACTTCTCTTCCAAAATCAATCCAAAAACTAAAATTCACGGCATTGCAAATGTGAATAAATTCACAGTATTACATTAAAAAAATAATCAGTTAGTGTTACTTTTAATAAATTTTAAGTAACAAAATTAATTCCTTTTTATACATTTCATACGACTATGTTTTTCTTTTATGTCTAGTTAAAAAATATTAAGTCACTATGGAAAATAAGCAAACTATACAGAAGAAAACCAATATTATTATTTAGCACTTTAGTTAAATAAAATTGATTAATGTTAAAAGCAATCCATTTTAAAATGCATTACTAAAATATTAAATAAAAATCCCTTATTAATATTTATAAGTCAAAATATTTAATTCTACTTAAATTGAAGAAAAATTGTTTGGAAAACTTGAAAATTGTTACGCTAATGATAATTTCTTTATTTAAAGCAGCAAAATATTTTTTAATCATTGTTCAAATAAGTTCAAAATTCAAATTTAAGACTTTTTTGATTAAAAAATATGCTAAAATAGTAATATTCTGTTACATAGTGAATAGTTTTGTTTTAATACTTAACTTTTTAATTAAAATCGATTGCAATGAATCAAATATTTTTTAGTCAACTGAATTAAAAATCACCGGCACTTTTCTGGAATATATGCATTGCTATTTTACTCGTAAAATAAAAAAAAACATCAGATGTTTATAATTCATGCAAGTAAATATAAGCCTCCTTAAAGGCCTAATGAAATAAATTTTGCATATTGAAGTAAAGAGTATTTACTTAATAATGTCATTGGAGTCATGTAAATGAAAAAAATAAATTTAATTGAATAATTAGTAATTAGATTTTCTTTTACGCGCAGCATAACAAAATCATTGACACTTTTTAAAATATTTCATATTATTTGTTAAAAATTTTTATCTTAGTTGAACGAATAAAATGTATTCCTTCAGAGATAGTAATATAGATGTATTTTATGCTGTTCAAATTAAGTGTAATAATGACTATTCTATTTAAAATTTACTATATACCTCAAAAAGTTTTTTTTTTTAAATTTCCATACTTTATATTACAAAAGTTTTTCATTAAAAAAAGTTCAGCCATCTAAGAATTAAATATATAAACTTAAATTCATTTGTAATTTTATAAATAAATTATTAAATATTTTTTTTAATTTATATGATATTAAAACTAAATTATATGTTATACAATTTCCAATATTATCATTATGCAATCATTTCACTCCGTAGAGATATATAAAGAATAATTTTTAAACATTATAATTTATTAAACATTAAAAAAAACATTTAGCTTAAAGTTTATGTATTTATTGTCAGTTCATTTTCATATATGAGAATAAATAACTTTACTTATTTCATTAAGTGCATTGGTTATTATATGTCATTATTAAAAACTGCGTTTAGTAAAACAGTGGTTATCATTAATTGCAAATAGGATATAAATTGCCACTGCAATTCTAAGCAATCTTTTGTTTGTGTAATTATTAAAAGTAAATAAATTTTAATAATATTTTTCTCAATAATATCCTAAATAACGATGAAATATTTTGAAAAAAAATTATGTTCAAATCTTATGAGAATGAAATAACACTTATTATGAAAGAGCTATACGATTAACGGGCATTGTTAACAACTACTTGCCTTAAATCTTACAATGAAGTTGAAATATGTTTTCTTAGAGCTATAATTTTGTGCATTATTTTATAAAACTTACTAATACTCATATGCATAATAAATCTCTCCATTTCTTCATCGTGATTTCATAAATAAAGTCAAAAATCATTATTAGTGAAAATTATTCACGTAGGGAAAATTTTATTTAATCAGACAGTGATTTGAAATAATACTATAAAATTAATAAACTTCATTTATTGTTTGGGATCGTATAACTTAATAAATAATAACTTAAACTAATTATGAAAATTAGATATTTCTAATTTAAATTGAAAGTAATTATATATTTCTGCTAAGAGTTAGTTTAAAACAGTAATAATTAAATTTTAGCAATATGCATCTGACTACAATTTACTAAGCGAATAAAATAATTATGTTTTTCTAGAATTAAGTTATTTAAATATATAGGCATCTTATTAAGAAGTAATTGTTAGATTTCAGATAGTTGTATAATGGGATTACTGAACTCGGTTGCATAGGCAAAAGTTAAGATTACTAAAATAATATAAATTTTTAACTGCAAAAAGTGCTAAAATTGTCCATTTATATTTATATTTTTTTAGTTTAATAAAATTATTAGGTAATTAAAATAAATTTTTTATTATTTTAGTGAAAATTATTGGGTAATGAAAACTAATTAATTTGATTAAATTTAATATTTAGGGAAGAATTTATTAAAAATAATTTACCGGAGTAAAATTTGTTTTTCACATTCATACTTAATGATGTTAATAAATTAAAAAATTGCTTCATTTTTAAAAATAATATTATTCGGATAATTCAAGTATCTTTTTGATGAAATATGTTTGTGTGCATATATTTTTTAAATTATTTTTAATTAATTGAATTATATAATTCTGCAATTTTTTAAAATTACATATATATCTTGTGTGGAGATAAAATTAAATTAATACCAAACATAATTAATAATTTTTAAGTTTGCATTTTAAATAATTACTAAGTTTTTTAGTTTCTTCTTAGTTTTTATCAAAAATAGTGATATAATGATAAGTGTTGTAATATAATTCTAATAAAATAATTTTTCATCGGTATGAGTTTTTTCAATTAAAAACTTTATCTTTTATTTTAAAACGTATTTTGTAATTAAATTTGAAAGTGTTGTTAATATATATTTTATGTAATTTTGGCAATCCCATGTGGAGATTCTTTTAAATGCTTTTATCTATCTACCTATTTATCTATTTATATCTATATCTCTCTATCTATCAATGTATATATATATATATATATATATATATATATATATATATATATATATATATATATATATATATATATATATATATATATATATATATTATTTTATAAAATCAGGTAGTATTTTACCCATAGCTTCTTTTGAGTAATAAATGTAATTTTATGGAGTAAGAAATAAAAATTTTACATTGATCAAAATATTTTCAAAATTTATTGATTCTTCAGGGATATTCCTCTATTAATATTATTCTAAATTTAGCAAACAATACTAAAGTTTTTAGAATATGTATATTATCACACCCTCTAAAATTTTTTTGATAGCAAATTCCTGAAAAATATAATAGAATATTGACCTTTTACGAATTTTATGTTAGAAGGATCATTAAGTAACAGATTGCAATGTGGAAATCGCCGCTGAGGTAATACATTTTCCGTATTTGATTAAATTAATCTTCTTATAAAGTGGAACTCTCATAATAGTTTCAAATTGTTCGTGATCACATTCTTGTGCAATCTTCATTACAATGCTAGTTAAATAGAAACAACATATTTTCTATGCTGCAGAATTAATTTAATTTATAACTGAAGGTAATTTTATTGCAGAAGTATTGCGTGCAATATTTTAATAACTTTCCTCGATGAGTTACGATTTTCCAATTTTAAATATCAAGGAAAGAAACTCCCCGAGAACAGAAATAAACACTTGTTTTTGGTTTGTTTCATTACATAAACATAATGCAATTTACTCTTTATACTTAATATTTTTCTGAATTTTACCGAATCCTTATTAAGATGAAAATTGTCATTTAAAAACAAGCAATTTTTACTTAAAACACACTGTGAAATGATTAAAATGTATTTGTTTAATAAAAAAAGAAGTGTTATTTTATATTCTTATGATGTATTATTATGAATATATTGATAATCTATCCTCCATTATTAACAACTTTATACTTTATAGCTTACATCAAATACATCTGTTCTGAAAGTCATTATCTAATTCTAAATCTAATGCCAAAATCTGCATACTACAAATATTCGTAGTTGTCATTGGCAGTTTAGTGGAATGACTGACTGAACAACAAATGATTATAAATCTTTAAATCTCCAAGTGTTATCAAGTACCGTAAATGAGCTATATTAATTATTTGAGTATGCATTAAATGAAAGAACATTGCTTAAATAACTCTATAACTATCTTCAAATACATTATAATGCAAATAGTCTTTTATGTAAATAAACTATAGATAAATATTGTTTACAGTTATTACTGTTGTTTACAGTTTTATAAATTTATGGCAAATATAAGATTATTCATCTTAATTATATTTCCCTCTTAACTTATTACAATAAAATTTTAATATTAAAATTTATTTGAAACTTAACAAGTAAGATTATTGTACGTAGTCAATATAATTTTAAATCACACTTTCAAAAATACCCTCTGTTCGATAACTTTTGCATATGTTACTGCATATTTTGCTATAACTAGACCTTTTTACACTTGAATGAATGATGAACAAAATCATGAATATCAAATTGTGATATATATCTATATCTACCTATCTATCTATATCTATATCTTCTATATATCTCTCTATCTGTATATATATATATATATATATATATATATATATATATATATATATATATATATATACATACATATATATATATATATATATATATATATATATATATATATATATATATATATATATATATATATATATATATATATATATATATATATATAATTTTTATGTAAATTTGCTGCTTCAGAAATTTAACTTAAAGCATTGAATAAGTCTTGAAATTTTTAATGAAATAATTTCAATCCCTGGTAATTGTAAGAATATTGAATCTAAAATGTATAGATCATGTTTTAAACTTATTTAGTATGCAGATAATTAATAAATAAATTTAGCTTAATCATTACTTAATTATAAGTTTAACTTATAACTTAGTATATAATTATTCATTTAAATTATAGAATTTAAGAAGAAAATTCAATAAATGTATATTGTGAAAATAAACTGACCTGTTACTAATTATATTGTTTCTGCAAAATTTCTAATTCATGTATATTTAAGTAGTTCCAGGTATATTTACTAATTTTAAATAAAGCAATTAATTTACCCATATTTACATGATTTTTTTACATTAATTATAATATGAGTTAAATCGAATTTTGCATTTACTTATACTTTCTGAAGAAATTTAAATAATAGAAGTAATAATTAGAATACAATGCCCGAGACATTGAAAATGCAACCAAGAAAGAGTGACCAGAATATAATGCAAATTTCAGGTAGATGCAACGTACCAACTTATTAAAATGATGTGAAATGCGCAGCTCTCAAATGCAAGTAGGATAAGATATAAGGTAAGAAACCAACAAAGTGGACAATAATCGCGTTATTCTTGTTGCTTCGAAAATAATCTTTAAGCGTTTGTTCTCGTCGCAAAGGACGCCTATAATTGCAGAGAATGTCAGACTTTCGTTGATGTATTCAGTTCCAGCCGACATACGAATTAATGACGCACATGAGAATCGGACTGAGAATGAAAATTGGTTCTTACGTCAAATCACCGCTGTCAAACATTTTAAGGCACCTAACAAGTACCAGCTGTGGCAAAGATGGTTGGAACAATAAATGTGGAACTTGTAAGGTTAGCACGCGTGGAACGATGTTTTCTACTGGAGGTGGTGACAGCCCCGAAAATCACATCTTCGGAAATTCTGCAGCATGTGCAAGGCATCCTCCTGTATAGAGCAGAGTCATTTGCCGATGATTAATTATTATTGGTCTGCTTTCATGACTTTTATTAAGAAGATTGCTTTTGACCCCACAGTAAGTTTGCATTAAAGTGATGTGGACGATGGAGTGGCACAGAATCATCTTCTCAGATGAGTCAAGGTTCTCTTTCTCCAGTGATAGTTACTACATACGTGCGTGGTGTCTACGCTAATTCAATACTGCAGCAATTCTGGAAGGCGACAACGTGGCATCATGGTTAGGAAACCCATTGTGCACAATTCCAGGTTCGTGTTCACAGCACTATGATAGCTCAAAGATACATAATTTATGTGCTGAAATCGCTGACACTTTCCTACTTTCAGGGTGTGCCCATGCCTTTTATAAGCAAAATAATTCCCAAGTGCACATTGCGTGCATTAACCAACAAACCCTGAAAGTTATTCAGCTGATTCTCTGGTCACTTCCCTGGTCACTTCGCATTTTTCTTCGTTTATCGTCGTCCACGGTGGTTCTACAATCTACTAACTCGGCCTGTTCCCTCTCTGTTTTATGCATATTTTTTCAAAATGCAGATAATTTTTTTCATTACTGTCTCCTCTGTTTGCCGAGTTAAATCAATTTCTGGCAACTCCGTCTTGGTATTTCTTTTTCCAAGCCGGGTAATGTATAAAATCAAACTACAAAACTTGCATGTTTTAAATAATGGAGTAAATGAAATTAGGTTCAATTAAACATTAAACGTTTTACTATATATAAGATTTTTTATAGTTATATTTGCAAATGCTTAGGCTGATATCGGCCTTATTTTATATCCATGAATAAGACAATTCCCGCATAAATTAGGTTAAAACAACTAACTGTAACAAATAGCTAAATCAGGTAAGAGAAGTTGCAAGTTCTCTTAATCGATTAATGTGCTATAGAATCTCATTTCTAAACACTGTTGTATTAGAAGATGCGTTATCTCATGGTAGAATACCAAAATCGTTAAAACTTTTAATTTTCCAAAAGACTTTAATACTACATAGCAGTAAATATTTGATATTAATCTACGTTCATTGCTTTGATTAGCTTTGTACTCCTGAAGAAAATATTTTACTTTTCTTTTTGCATGGCTTGTTGCCTTTTTATCTTTGTGGAGTGGGATTACTTTCAAAGATTGATATATTATGTAATGAAATATCGGGACAACAAAATGTATAAGTACGTAATTTCATGCATTAAATTTCTACAAATAAAAGTGTAATGGTCGTTATTTTTAAAAATTATTAAAGCTATTTACTGGTTCTGACAATCTTATCTTTTTGGTACACAAAACAATTACAAAAAATCCAGTTAAATTATATTTTTATGCACTTTCTTCCTGGACACTTATACGTATACAGTTAACCAATGACTAATATTACTTGATCGATGTGTGATTAGCATTGATTCACATTATCATATGGAAGTCAGATTATCTATATTGTAAACATGGATTAATCTGCCTGCCACTTGGGAACGAGGACTTTCTTCTTGTGTATTTTTCATCTTGAAGTGAACAAATATAACTGAGATATTTTTTTAATTATTCCGAAACACAAAGTTTGCATTTATTTCCAAAGGCAACTTTAAATATTGAATCCATTCTTCGGATTTAATCTAACATCAAAAATATAGAAAATATTTCAAAATGGTACTATCATTTCTACTCCATTATTTATTTTTATATACAATTATCTCTAAACAAACTATTTGTAACTAATTAAGTTTCTAATGTATCTAAAGTAATATTTTTTTTATCTAACAGTTCGTCTTTCTTACAGCATCTTGTGTTGACATATCTCAAAGACTGCTTTGTAATCTTTGCACTGAATGTATATTGTATTTTAAATTTAAAGTAACAGCTCATGCACCTTTTGACAAGTTCATAATTAAAATTAAAGACGGAATAAATCTAGAAAATCTGCAGAGCAAAAAATAAAGTTATTATGTCTGATGTTATACAGTTTAAACCTACCAGCATGCAAGATAGTTCTTTTCTAATTCCTTTCTAAATTCCCTTTAAAGGGAAGATAAGAATCTACTATTCTTTGAAAGTTTTAAATTGTTAATAAGATATTCATTTATGCAATGGAAAAATTCATAAGCTGAAAATCACTGAAATACCAGATGAACTATGAGGCTATTCGAGAAAAATAACACGTTCAAATAATTTCTTGTTTGAATGTGGCTTGTTTTAATGAGATTTGCTCTTATTAAATTAAAAATGGTTGAGTTGATATCGTTACAAATCTCCACATTGCTAATACATTCACGCACCTTTAAATGCCGAAAATATTTTGAACAACAATAAAGTATTTGATGAACATCAGAGAACTGTAGTGTTTGCAGTATCAGTTGCATTTGTAGATCAGAACTTTCTGTAGCGAATGTAGAATTCGACTGTTAGTTTCTTCCTTTCCGATTTCATAAATTATATACATACATAAATATATATATATATATATATATATATATATATATATATATATATATATATATATATATATATATATATATATATATATATATATATATATATATATAAAGTTGCATTATCGTATAAATATGTATGTAAGAGATTTCATTTTGTACTCAAAAAGCTTAAATACATTTTCCATTTAGACTGAGAAAAATAAAATCGAATGTTAACGTCGAATTAGTATCATATTTTATCAAAGAAAAGCTCTTCCTTATAATAAGATTTAAACTAATTCTTAAAGTATTTTGAAGATGACTTATTAAGACAGGGATTTAATACCTAAGGACGTAACAAAAAATTAAGAAAATAGCTAAAGTAGGCATTTATATAATAAGTTTTATTACTCATGCTGTTTTAAAATATTCTACTTTTTGACTTAAAAATTATGTACTTTCTATTTTAAAATATTAGAAAAGTAAAAGAATAGGTTTGCGAATTATATATATATATATATATATATATATATATATATATATATATATATATATATATATATATATATATATATATATAGAGAGAGAGAAGGATAATTTTATATTCTAATCAATTTTTTTAAATAGAAATATAATATTAAATTAAATTTCTTTTAAATCATAATATTTTAAAAATTGATTTAGTATTACAAAAATAATAATACTTAAGTTTTTTATTAATATATGAATTTATTAAGTATTTTGTATACTGTTTTACATAATATACTATTAACTTCTTTAAATATGGGTTATACTTTTAGGGGAAAATATTTCCCTTTTTAATAAGTTTTCCATTAAAATTTGTTTCACATATTTCAAATTTCATTTTGTTAGCCTATTCTTAATTTTTACTTTATGCAACGTTGAGAAATTTCATCTTCTATTCTAGATAATACAAGATATTTGATCGTACTAAATATACTCGATAATGAATGGAAGTATTTAATAAGCAATGGATTTATTAAAAGCAGGATGATAAGCTTTGACACATTTTGATGTACGATAATGATTACTTCCAATAAACTAGCCCTCACAAGTTTAACGGCGATGGATAGGGAAACAATCACATTGCAAGGCTTATAAAATTTAATACAACAAGCATTTAAACTACCTAGTCAATCTAACGAAAATTGGTCAAAAGTTAGCTTATAGTGATAAATCTAAAAATGTAAATGTCGTTAATTAAATGTCTTGTGTAAGCTACGTGTTCCATCTCTGACAAAAAGTTTTTATGTTCATCTGCTTTAGTTACATAGACACAACTTTTTATGAATTAAAGACGGACAAAAAATTTTGTCCTCATTCATTATAGGTACATGGACATAATTTTTAAAAATAAAACATGGACAATTTTTTTTTACTTATCTGTTGTAAACACATGAACTCAACTTTTTTATAAATTAAACACGAACAAAAAGCTTTTTTTTTCATTTGTTATAGATATATGGACACAACTTCTCAAAAATAAAACATGGACAAAACGTTCCTATGCTTATCTGTTGTAAGTACATATCTTTTTAAAAATAAAATGCCGACAAAAATGTTTATGTTTATCTGCTTTAATTACATGGAAACAACTTTTTTAAAAATAAAACATGGACAAAAATTATGCTCATCTGCTTTAGGTATACTGAAACCACTTTTTATAATTTATTTTACATTAATGTACAAAAAATCTTATATTCTACTAAAATGAAATATGCTTAAGTATGGATGTCCTTAAAAACATTTCTTTTCATATAATTTTGGTGAGAATCTGTTTTTATAAAATATGGTGAGACAGTTATATTATTTTTTTTAAATTCATATATTATTTTTTAAGTACATATTTAATTTGTCAATGAAAATTTTATCATTCAGTTTTAAACTATTCTAATATAAGGAACATTCACTTTCTCCCATGTCAAGGGTCATAGTGGTGTGTATGGAAATGAAAGAGCGGATTTCCTGGCCAAATCTTCTCTTTCACTTCCAAATAAGCTCAATACCAGCTTACCCAAGTCTTTTTTCAAAACCACTACCAAAAAGAAGATTATCACAGAATGGAACCCAGGTTTCATTTCCTCTCCTAATTGTAAGTGGACCAAATATTTTTTTCCTTCAGTTCAATGCAGAATTAAGAACTACTGGTTTTACACTGACTTTAAAATTACGCAATTCCTCACTGGACATTGAAAATTCAATAGCTACCTACACCGTTTCCACATTAAAAACAGTGAGGTGTGCAAGTGCAACTCTGGGAGTAACAACCTTTCTCACATTCTTCTTGAATGCCCATCAGTTTCAGAAGTAAGGAACGAGCTTTGTAAAGACTTAAATAACAGGTGGCCCCCGATTATGGTGGACCTAGTTAAGAAAGAGAATTTTGAATTTTTTGTAAAATTTATCCATGCTGTTATCTAATTCATTTTTCATTTTTATATCTTTTTTTCTCTGCTTTCTTTTATTATTACTTTTTTCATCTCATGTATTATTTGGATTTGTTTTGTAGTACATTTGTTGTACCTTCGGGCCCTGTGTGGCATTCCTTAGTGCACAGGGAGATATTTTTGTTTTCCCAAATAAAAAAAATATATAAGGAACTATAATCGATTAGTTATTTGCTTTACATTTTATGGAAATACCTTTTTAAATAAGCTAATTATTTTAGATTTAATTCTTTAAATTATTTCAGTGTTAATATGTACATCTTTCAGGAGATCAATCATTTAGTTTAATCAATATATTCAATTTTTATCCCAGAAAAAATTTCTAAGATAGTGTTATTCATCAAAGATGAAAGAAAGCTGTTTCTTAGAATTTATTTAATAGTTGCCTTAAATATTTCCATTTTTTCCGGTTTTATAAACTCACGAGCTTATATTTTTAGTTATAAAGTAAAATAGAATGGAATTGAAAAAAAATAAGGGAGCTATCAGGAGAAAGGAAGAAATTTATGTCCTGTGGTTTTATCGGGTGAACAGATCTACCCCTAATGAAGTACTTATTGGCCCAAATCGAATGGGAAAAGTTCAGTGGAGCAATCTCATCCCGATCTCTCTTTTGATGATTATTATTATTATTTCATCTCCCTTTCATGTATGCTTCCAATCTGATTAATAGAATTCCTGTTGTAAGAAATGTACCTGATTTTAATTTTGTTTTTTCTATCGAAAGGCACAAAATAGTTTATCTTTCGGTCATCGAATCTTTTTACTTTACATTTCACTCAAAAATATGTAAAAAAAGTATCACACTTTTTTACTTTAGTATGGAAGTAGATTATTTGTGAGTAAAATATTTAGTTTGATTTATTTCAAAATATTTGACTTGATTATAAGTTCTGTATTAATATGTAAACAAGAGAATATTTGAAAATTAAAAGGAATAATTGTAATATAAATCATATCTTTGTTATTTTCAAAAATTACATTTTTAAGTTTACTATATTAAGGATTAAAAGGAATTTTCTTTGAAATCCACGATTGTTCTTTAAAAAATAATTTGACTTGTAATGATGTTTAAATTTATTCAATCCTATGCGCAATTTCAATACTGTATTTACTTTCAAACATGTTTTTTGGTGTTTAGTCTAAAATTTTAAAGTTTACATCTATTTCATATAAAATATTGACATTTATAATATAAGGTATACCAAATTAATTGAAGAGTAATATTATATAATAAAAATGAATAGAATTAATGAAATACATTTATTATTTTCAAAATACTATCAAAATAATAAATGCCTTTTTAAATTCTAAGACTCTTTTTAGCTTCCATGAAAACTGTGCATAACACCTTTATTATCATTTGTTAAAATATATTTCTTTTACTTCCAAACACAAATTAAACTTTGCTTAAAATATAAATGAGACTCTAATAAGCCTACGCAAAGTATTTATTTAAATTCAATATATAGTAAATCATTTGCGTTTACTTAGTTAATCAATAGAGTTTATCTAGTTAATGTATTCAGTTAATCATCTCGGAAATTTCTTCTGAAATTTTTAGATTTCAGACTGTTGATTTCAGATTGGCAACAATTGTGGAATTCATTATTGGTACCATTATCTCAGAAAACAGCTTTATACGATGGGACTATTTCAAAAAGACTGTATGTTGAAATGCGTGAAGAATGAGAAAACAATGCATCTTATTGATTACGATTGCAATGCGCTTTCTCAATTGACCACATTAAATATATTCTTAATATTTAAAAATTACATTTTATCTGAATAAATGAAGCTATGTTATTATGGATCGGGAACTTGGTACAAAATGCTTTTAGCAAAAGTGATTTGACAGTTAAATAATATCAAGAAGAATACTTAGTTTTGGGAGCACTCATTTGATATGTTTCTTATTTTGTTGGCTAATCAAGGAATAAAATTCTTTAAATTTTTTTCAAGAAATCAACAGGCAATTTCTAAGAAAGTTCTTAGTTTTAGAAACATAAAAGAAATCATATTGTCTTTAAATATGAAATAATAATCATTTTCTAGAAATACAGATTTGTAAAAAGATAATTGATACTATTAATTATTCAGAGTGATAACTATAAAAATTCAAATTTAAAAGAATATAAATTTTGATTACATATTATATATTTGAGCAGTTTATTTTCCAATCATATTCAACTAATTAACATTATTTCTTCTCATTTTAAAATTTGTTATAGTTGTAGTTTTTATAAGAATGGCATACCAAAAAATTGCTAAAAATGTCTCGAAAATTAGATTTTGTTGGCAGTAAAAAAGGACTTTAATGTTTACCGATGTATTGCTATAAAATGTAGTATTACTTACTGTTTCTCACAAAACATTTGATAAATAGTGAAATATTTATAAAATTAAATTAGTTCAGATATACAGAATGAGACAAAATATGAGATCATTAAATTAATTATAAAATAATTTCATATATATATATATATATATATATATATATATATATATATATATATATATATATATACATATATAGAAAATTTATTTTTTAGCTTTAAAAATGAATTTATTTTTAAAAAAGTCTTACATTATTACAAGGATAAAGATTATACATCATGTATAATTGTTTTCTGTATAACGTAATAAATCCTTGTCATGTATTATGTAAAATAATATAAATTTAATATTTAAAAAATTATCGATGCTGATTTGTATGACAGAATTGTTGTCTGAAATTTATTTTGTATATAGCTTTGTACTTTGTATTTTGAGCAATTTTAATAACAGATTAACATATAATATGACATATAGCACTGTTATGATAAGCTAACCTAAAATTTTTGCGATACATACGATTTCTTTACTTTATTTTGCTTATAGAGCTATCCATATATTTCTTAAATAAATATTAAAAACATTATGCGTATACATGTATAGCCAAAATATGTTTAAAAATTATGTGTTTGGGAGAGCTTAAATAAAGGGACCATATTGTATTATGCCGCAATCTTGAAACAATATCTGCAATAGAACTTGATAGTGTATGCAATAAGATATGCAAATAATGTCAAAATATTTTAATGTATATACCTTTAACATTTACAAGCAATAATTTGACTTACATCAATTACATTTTTAAGTGATTATAAAAGCTTTATACAAATACAAAATGCATTTATAATAATATTTTTTAAAATAATTATTCTTTTTATTTGATTTTACTGTCTGGAATTTGCCTTTGGTCTGCCACATAATCCCTTTCCAGACGGTTTTATTTCTAATATTCTTTTTCTGTTGGTACATTTTGAGTATTTCATGTCATTTAGAATATCGTCTAGCCATATTTTTTAAGTCTTCCTCTTGGTCTATTGTACATTGGTTGAGTACAAAAACATATCCCACGACCATCAGATTTTCTCTTTTCATGCCCAAACAGAAATATTTGTTGTTTCTTAAAAATTATGTTATTTTATAAGCACGATTTATTCTCCATTTGTTCTTATGCTCTATACGAGGCTTTTTTATTGCAATGAATTTTAATTTAATTTGTTTATGCAAGTAGTCTTAGTTATTATCTACTTAAATACTAATATATATGTTTTGAGAGTCGGTAATTGCCATTCCGACTAAATTCTGTTTTGTAATTTTGATCAGTTACCACAAAGTAAATTGCCATTACCAGATTCGGTTTAAACTGAAGAGGTATTATAATCACGTCTAGTTTTAAAAAAAGAAAAAACCTTGATACGGTACTATTATATTTTAAAACATCTATTTCAATTAAGGTCAAATTTACAGCTGTTTCCTACAACAGATTATGTTGCTGTAATGCTTCCATTTTCTTTTTAAAAACCTGCAATATTTTTCTGAATTGTTTTAGGAATAACTGGTCTTAAATAAACAAACCAAATAATTAAGCAATATTTTAAAATATTTAATAAATATTTATAAATAATTGGTAATTAAGAAAAAGAAAATATGAGAAACAAAAAAAAATTACATTAAAATGCTTCATAAATTGTATTTTAAAAGTTAAAATTTAGAAACTCTTTTGAAACTACTTCTTTAAATTACAGATTTTACTACTCTATAGTCAATTCTATTGAACACAAAATATTTTTACTATGAAGATTTATGAATCTCTCAGCATCTGAATAAAAATAATTTTATCTAGATCTAACGATAAGTTCCATGTTAATAAGATTATTTACAAAATAATTTAATTTCAGCAACCGTTTATTTATAATCATTGACAGTGTTTACGAAACAAAAAAAAAATTCATATTATTCTACATGTTTGAATCTATGTTACCTATTGAATCCTCTAATACTTAATATATATATATATATGTATACATATATATACATATATATATATATATATGTATATATATATATATATATATATATATATATATATATATATATATATATATATATATATATATATATATATATATATATATATATATATATATATATATATATATATATATATATATATATATATATATATATACTCTAACATTTAATATGTGTGACGTTATATTTTTTTAACATTTTATACTCTTAATTATCTTAATGATAATATTGTTTTTTTTAATCAATTTTTTTATAACACACAAAGTGGAAATAGGGTATTATATTTCCCCTAATGAATACCAAAAATAAACTTTTTATAAGAACAGGTTGGCAAATTAGTTGCATATAAAAATTAATTCAGTGATTTAATACATTAATTTTGAAAATTTGCTTCATTAATTTCTTAATAAATAAATATACGTATCGGAAAAATGTAATTCAATTTACATTGGAATCAAATGAATTTATCAATTTTACTTTCAATGAATATTTTAAACAAGAATTGGACATTTTTTAATTGCAAACCTTTGAATTTCGTCACAAATAATTTTCAATTAGCAGGAAAATAACCATTATTAAATTATGGATTTAAGTTGGAAAACACTTCAGCAGATAATCGGTAATTATGAACACTTATATATATATATATATATATATATATATATATATATATATATATATATATATATATATATATATATATATATATATATATATATATATATATATATATATATATATATAAATATTTTATATAATTGTATTACTGAAAATGCGTGTGAAAGCATTCATTTGTTCATTGGCATTTAAAATCAAAGTTTATTTCTCTTTATTACTTCATACACTACTATACAAAAATTTTGAATTTTTCTGGACAAAATGAAATGGACATTATGCTTTTAGTAATCGATTATTATTTACATGAAGCTTTCGGTGTTATATTATATGAAATAAGTTAGCGCAAGATTTCAAGTAATAGATGGTCCTTCTCTTTTAGACACACACCGTTTTTGTTCGGTAGGTTTCTTTTTAAAGTTACCAGGAAGACACAGAGGTCTGAATATTTTGTTGTCCAGTCAATTCAATGGAGATTTTCATTATCAAGAAAATTATCGAATTTAACCATAATGCAATTGGATGTTTTTCCTATTAAAAATGAAATATTAATGACAATCATTAAAATATAATTTCACCATGCTTAAATTATATGTCTGTACCTTAAACCCGTCATGATGCTCTTTGACAACAGTTAAAGTATTGATTGGTACAAAATACGATATCTGTACAGAACAAGAATTATTTGCTTTCGTAATAAAGATTATATTAGTGGTCATTTTTTGGTGGTTTTCTTGTACCCGTGTAATAGAATCCTTTGAAAGTTTCCTCGTCAATTTATTCATGAAAAATATCTCTGATCAGTGTACAATATAAAAAAGTTGTTTGTCACATAAAGCGTGTTTAAATCTCTTAAACTGTGTTTCTAACCAATAAACATAAATCAACGAATATTCTGATGCAAAAATGTCCCTTTGAAATTTCTGTTTTCATATAGAGATCAATAAGAAAAAAAATTCATGTTTATCACAATTTTTTGTAATCGACATATCTTGATCTTCCACCATTCTGATTTTTATTGAGCTAAATTTTCTAATCATTATTTGGGTACCCTATATTGCATTAAGTACAATATTCGCAATGTTTCACCATAAAAGAAATTTCCAACAAAAAATTATGTTTGAAAGACCCGTGACTTTTGTATATATGGTTTACTCTTTCTTAAATGTGAATTTAACATTTAGCTGAAAATGTTCATGTATACATAAAAATGGAGAATGTTTATATATCCCTTTTCTTATTCCATCCATACTCATATTTAAACTTACATGTCTGCCTTACAAGATTTAAAAACTTCATTTTATGAGAAACAATATTGTTCCAAATTTGAATAATTTTGAGTACATCACTATACGATCATTATTTCTATGTGTTTGACAATTTTTATGTTTGAAGTATTTGTTTCAACTGAAAAAATGTTCATGTGTAAAATGCAAATTATTTTGGCCTGAAGACATTACGCTCCCGTTGTTAAATATTCCATCATTATTCATGAACAAGTATTATACAAAGGCGGTAAGAGATGTTCAAATAAATTAATATGTACATATTAGCAAAATTTTAATTCAATATATTATGAAGACCATTTTTATTCTTCATATAAGACAACCTTATTATTGAATAATTATCTTTTAACATATTTTATGTTGTAAATATGAGTCAAGGCCTTGTGGAATTGTCCCAAGAGCAAATACTACTTTAAACTTTCATTCTTTTAAATTAATTCTGCCATGGAATAGAAGTTATGTCCTGAGACATTAAGCTACCACGAACACATAAATACTATCATAAACTGTGTAGAAAGGTGGCACTCTCTAAAAGATAGTAAAAGTCCAAATTTCTGTTCTTTTGAACGCTGCAAAATTTTGCAACACATTTCTAAAATACATCTGTTGCCATTTATTTCAGTATTGTTAGTTGATACATGCAGAATATTTTTTTACATCTTCCTTTAGTTTTAATAACTAATCATACGTAATCAGTATCTTTGATATCAGTCATTACTTGTGATGTCGACGTATAGTATATTATTCTCTTCTTGTTATTTTAAATCAATCGATGCCAGTTTTTTTGAATAATTGTAAAAATTATTGAACTGTAAACTAATCTTTAAATAGCATTGTGAATTCAAAAAAATGTTATTATAATATCTGAGTATTTTTCATTTGAAAATTTAGATTGCAAATGGTAAACATATAAATGAATTTCCAATTATTTTTTTTAACTGTGTTTCCGCAAAAATCTAAATTTTCAAGTACTGCTATTCAAACGTAATAAAAAATTCCTTGTGTTAATTAGTCTAATTAAAATGTTTGTTTTAAATGAAAATTGGTTCCTTAATAATTTGCTCTGCGTAAATCTTTTGAAAAATTGTCATTACTTCATTATTAGCATGTTCATGTTTAGATTATTTAAAATTAAAATTTGTTTTAAAACATATAAATAAAAATGCTAATTATGGATATACTTTCTCTTACTACATTAATTAATAATAAATGAACCTACAAAATAGTTTTATTTGGTAAAAAGCATATGTAATTTTCAGATTTCTGATGTGTTATATAATTTCTGCAAATTTCAACGGATCTTTCACAGAATATATATTAAAATAAAATATTAATAATTATACAGAAGTTAAAACAAATTATGTATTCCAATTGCAATTACTTTTTATATAACGTGATTAAATTTACTCAAACACTAAACAATAATGAGAAACTATTTTGATTAAGTAGTTTTCTACATCTGCTTAAATACGGAAAAAAACAATTTCAGAATGTGGTACATGAATAATGAAATACATTATTTTTGAAAATAATGATACGATTATAAATCCTATTCTAATAATAAATAAATTTCCTTTTTCACCTATGTAATTTTCTTTTAATATTGTTAAAGAAATTGAAAATATATATATATAAAGATATATATATATATATATATATATATATATATATATATATATATATATATATATATATATATATATATATATATATATATATATATATATATATATATATATATATATATATATATATATATATATATATATATATATATATATATATATATTATATTATATTATATATATTATATTATATATATATATATATACACCGAACAACTTGTCTAGTGGTCAGTGTGCCTGACTACAGATAAGGAGCTCCTGGGTTTAAATCCCGGTTCGGGCATGGTTGTTACAATGATAATTTTTTCACAGAGATAAATTTACTTTAATTCCTAAAACAATAGGTAAATATTTTTAGAATATGTATTTTACCTAAATTTAAATATTGTTGTATAACGTTTTTTTGATCATTTGTCATTATTTAACTGAAATATTTTATAATACTTTATATAAGATTTATTAGAGAAATCTTTAACATATAAAATATTAAATACAATGAATTTGTTATCGTTATTCCGTCTTTTGGTGATTGTAGATATAAAACAAACATACTCGTATTAATTAAAAGGGAATTTTAGATAAACAATAGCTTTAGAATAGGCTAATGACTTCTTTACAATTGTTCTTTTTTAATGTTAATAACACTTTTTATACTAATTTTTAGCATTGCTTAGTTAGACACAGTTATCATTAATAATACTCTTTCAAATTTTGCAATCGAAATAATTAACATTATACACCAATACTATACAAGTATATTTTTTAATTTATACATATGCAAATTAATTTCACTAATTACATTTGAAACAGTTGTGCTTAGTATGTCAAGTTCTAGAATGTTTCTAAGCAAAATATTGCATAGCTAATAACGTTAACAATTTAAAATTTACTTGTAAATTTAAGTAGATTCTTTGTTGAATTTCTTGCAACGTATTTTTAATCTAAAGGGGAAACTGATGAATTTATTTAATTCTTACAACTGTTTATATGATTTCAGTTGTAATTGATAATATTAAATAAAGATAAATTATAAAAGTATGATTTACAATTTAATCTGGTGGCACTTCAAAGTTAATAGCAGTAATGAATATATAAATTAACTTATAATTTATATATAAATTAACTTATAATTTATATATTTATTTCAAATAAGATAATATATTTGTGGAAACTGAAAACTACAAAAATCCAAACATTTATTATGAATTAGTTATTTGTTTAAATATGATTTCTTTAGTATAAAATTCTAGCCCAATTATAATGTTTGTGTTCCGAATAAATTTATAAAATCATCTATCATAACAAACAAAGAAATATTTGAAGATGATTATATTGTTTTCAAATAGTTTATTAAAAGTGTTCAATAGGGTAATATATAGAGAATGCTGATTGATAAAAAAAGGATACTAAATTAAACCTTTAAAACCTAAATGAGGAATATTTCACTTCATTAAAATACGCGAGATTTAATGAAAATATATCAAAAGTCTTCAAATGATATTCAAGGTTTTGAAGTTACAAATAAAAAACATGAGATAAATAACGGTTTTTAACATATACTATGTATTTAATATGTATGTATATTATATGAAATATATAATATATGTTATGTTATATACATGCATTATGTATTTTAACTTTATAAAGCATTACAAAACATTAAACTCTATTTCCTTTTTCTAAATATTATGTCTAAAAAAGCAGTATATTAGTTTGAAAATTATTTATTGATAAATTCGTGTTTCGGTTTGTAAACGTTTTATCTTGGAATTGAAGATTTTTTCTACATTTTTAGTTGCATTGAAGTAACTTTAAGTAAATTCAAATATCTTTTCTTGTAAGTAATGATTTTATTTCAAATTTCATTTAATTTTATTTTGGAAAATTCATATTTAAATTTAACAAAATCTTTTTGATTATTGAGTGTAAGAAAGATTTTTCCTCATACGATTTTACATTTCTTTTGGTGAGATATATTTAAATCTTACTATATATTGTATTAAAATAGCTTTGATCGTTTGAAAATAAATTATTTCAGTTAGTCAAATGGGAAATACTGAAGTGTTTTACCTAGTTCTTTATTTTTTGCTAAAATTAATGTAAAGTAGTAGAATAAAAATATAATGTTTTTGCCCCTAACTAATTAATCACTAATTCTTGTCACTGCTACGAATCTGAAACTTTTATTTACCGCAAGTACCTGCATAATTTTAATTTAACTGCATGTGTAGAAGATATATAAATTAGAAAGAGTAAAGTATAACTAAAATAATTGAATTGAAAGTTTTTGCTTAATACCTTTTGCTTTGTATACTACAGCCTAAGCGTATATTTAAGAACATAATTCAGTAAAGTAAAAATAAAAATAACTACTGGGTATTGTGCAACAACGTTTGATAATTGCTTGTAAATATTTTTAAAAATGCTCAATTTATCGCATAATCATTTGTTAGAAATGATGAAAATTATTGGTGAATATATGTAAGAAAAATATAGCATAATATAAATAAAATTATTATATGAGAAACAATCAATATTTTTAAACAGCATAATAATTCAAAATATGATTTTAACGGTAAGTACGAGATGCATATAATACAAAGTCTGAATAGATAAGAACTAAATTAAAGCACGTACATTTTTTACAATATATAAAGCAATCGTTCTTTATTCAATGATTTCACATAAAACTTATGTAGCGTGATTTACATTATCTTGGAAAATTTTCTGACAGCAATATCCCGTAAATTTTGTGCTATAACATTTTTGCGTTTAATGTTAATTTGTATGCGTTATTCGTTTCCTAGTTAAAGCTACTGGGGCCATTGGAAGCAATAACCGTTGACGGGCGATTGAAATGAGCAAACTAATTACGCATAAGCGTAACCTTTCACGAAAAGCAGAAGTTCCTCATTAAGGCCTTAATGATCACCTGAATCAGGACATATAGGCCAACGAACACTAGGATTCATTACTGCCCCCAGCTACCAAAGCAGATTTGTTCAAAAGAAGAGGTCATGTAATGAAGTTTAGAAACTCAAGAATAGAAATATAGCAGACATTGATTGATTTATTGATAACTGTTAAAGGGAAATAACATTAATGTGACTAAAGACCATTCTTTTTTTAGATTATCAATACTAAGATCATCATTAGTACTATCGAAAATATTTTGTTTTTAAATAATTTCAGAAAGACATCTTTTTTTTTAACATTTATATTATATTTTCATATTTGAGAAAAAATCCAATTTGTTTAATTTTTCTTTAATATATAAAGATTAATTATTTAAAATATTCATTTTAAGTATTAAAAAAAGTAATAAGTGAAATTATTTAAAAAGAGAAAGTGTATATCTTGCTTTAACTAAAAACGTTGCATGTAAAAAGAAATACAATACACAAGAAAATCAACTACACAAAAGGTATATCATTTGTCTTTTTTATACTTAAATAAAATTACTTACGAATGCAAAATTTTGCATGCATTTTTTAACTTAGCAGGAACTTAGTTTACACGGAAATTTTTAAAAAAAAATATAAGCAGAAATACTAGTGAAATATTTATACATTATCCTATAAATTCTAATGAAATTTAAAAGAATTACAAATTTTATATTTGTGGCGTACGAGTTCGCGTTGAAACATTATAATTCTTAATTTACTCTTTATTTCAATCAAATTTCAAAATTCAAAGAAATGTAATAAATTTTTACAAAAAAGTCTCTGTAACTGTCCAAAATGTATATTGAAGTAACTGCATAAAATATATATTTTTAAAAATTAGTTTTAAGTATATATATCTTGCAGATTATTACTTAAATGTGCTTATTATTCTCTAATATCTGCTGCTCATACATTCGACCATCAATTCATATTTCTAAAAATATAGTTTATCCAAGATTAATTAAAATTTATTAATTAAAAATTATAGTTAACAAAGCTATATGTGTACAAAATAAGGCATGTAAATATTACATTTTGTTAAAAATATTACATTATATTAAAAATATCAAGAAACTCACCTGTGAAAAAAAAATTATTAACATGCTTATTATGTATATTAAATAAAGATATCTCTACCAATCACAAGTTGGAGCTCATTGCTTTATTTTGAAAGAAATAATGTTATAAAATATTTAACAATAAACATTAATTCTTAATTTTCAAAGAATTTCGGTTTACTTATGATTACATAACATTTAAAGGCCTTTCTCTCTCTCTCTCACACACACACAACATATATATATATATATATATATATATATATATATATATATATATATATATATATATATATATATATATATATATATATATATATATATATACATTCATATATATATACATTATGTATAATACATTCAAATATTGTTCTTTTATAAATAATCTGCATTAGATGTATTCAGTTTTAACATAATGCTTAAAACCATTTACCTGCAAAAACATTAGTTTGCTTTGTAAAAATGTAATAGTACAAATAATCTGCATTAGATGTATTCAGTTTTAACATAATGTTATAAAACATTTACCTGTAGAAACATTAGTTTGCTTAATAAAAATGTAATAGTAATGTTAAATCTCTCCCCTATACAATTTCTATGAAATAAGTCAATTTAATAATATAAACATATAAAATTAATTTGTTTATTATTTTGATTTAAATCCATTATGAAAGTAACAATGAATTATTTTCAATTAGAATCCAACGTATAATTTAAACTGATAATGATTACGAGAAATCACAACTATTTTTGTATATTTCTTTTTTGAGCAATGCGTTAACTATTGTGTGATATTAATAACGTTTATAACAATATTCTGAACTATTATGAACAATTATTTTAGTCCTGCATTATAATTTATTAGACATAATGGTTTTATTAAAACAGTTATCCCAATTATATTAATCTGTAAATTCCTATTATTCATATTATGTTGACATCATGAAATACTTTACAATTTCTTTTGCAAAAATTATTTCCTATTGTTGCTTGATTTTAACTTATTCTCAAGTGCGTTACCGTATCACATTTCATTTATTATTTTAGCAGTAACATCTACTTGAATTAAATTCATTATCTTCAGATGTATTCATTAAATTTTTATTTTAAATACGTAATTGTAAATTAAACATTTTTGTTGAATATAAATGGAACACAATTTTTAATTTTTTTATCACAATATTGTAAGATTTATATAATTTATATTAATGAAATGTAACATTAATAAAATATATAAAATTTACTGTTGTTTTTAAATTACAAACAGTGACTGCATTAAAAATCAGGTTTGTGCTTTCATTTTTAAGAAACACGTAAGATATGAAAGTTTTTAATTTATTATTTCACAGAAAATCTCAAACATGTTCAGAAAATTGATAAGTCGATTGACATAAAGGCAGTGTTTTTCTATTCTTAATAGAAAGATTATGTGTCATATAATTGATTAAATATATTTTTCTATACATTTTATAATATTAACTTTAATTTAAACGCCAATTTAACACACTGAATTTTAAGTTTCTTTTAAAATATAAAAATCAAACATCAAACAGTTTCCATTTATGTTATAAATTTTCATAGATTTTTCTATCAAACTTTGAGTTTTAAGTCAACTTTAATTTTATCTTTTTAAATATATTTTACTATCAAATAAAATGTGACTCTTCATTCTTACAAATTGTTATTAATTTTATGGTTTACTTTATTTTAAATTTGAAAAATTTTAGTTTTACTAAATAAATATTGTTTTCAGGTATTACTTAAACTTTTATATCACGAACTCAAATGTTTAGCATGTCACTTATATAAAAATGTATAAAATAAAATGAGTTACATTATATACTCAAACAGAATTTTAGCGAGCCCTTTTCTTTTTTCAAAAATTTTAAATGAGCGACGATTGAAGAGTGAAAATTTCACTTAATTTATGCTAACCGACTCCACTAAATTTTTTATTCTAATCAAGAATATGTTTTCCAATAAATGTTTGTCGCCGTTGCTAATCCCACAGGTGGTCCAATTCCAATACTAGATCGACTCCCCGAGTCCATAAGCAGCCAGAAAATCCAAACGCATAAGGGGGTTTGAAAAAGTCTCTTTCAAGTCAAAATTAAAGCAGCTCAAGATATGCTCAGGCGATACCTGTTTACATTTTTTACCTGTTTACCTCAGCTTTACATTTTTTGCACAGACTAAAAGTCTTTCGACCCTGCACAGATTTGAGTCCCCTTTGGTGACCACTGGCGAAATGTTTACCATGAGTCTTGGTCATAACTTTTTAATACAAATCACATGTCAAATTTTTATATACAATTACTATTGCGCGATCTAGCATTCGTTTTCCAGTTAAGGTGATATTAAAAAAATAGTCCGAATTATTTTTGGTGATCTCTAAAAAGTGCCTTATAACTTTAATTTCTCATGAAGGAAAACATTGTATAATTTAAATTTATTTCTAAATATCAATTTAAATGGATCGATTCTCATACTTTGAGAAACTTTCAATAATAAAAATGAAGAAAAAATATTCAATTTTATTAATGATTTGCAAGTTTATTAGTTCTTTATTTTCACATTATTATTTTAATAATTCTTAATTAGTAATGTAACATATATCATAACATAAATTGTAGCTAACTCAAAATTGTATTTGAGTATTGAAAAAAGATTTACATTTTCTGATATACACTATTGATAATTTTACATATATTTAGGGAAAACTACAAGCAAGTGACTGAATATTATAAAATTAATTTTATAGTAAGATTATATATGTCAATTATTTTAAAATCAGTATATTATTTGTATCAAATTTAATATACTTTGATATTAAGTTTATATTTAAAATAAACTGTGTGAATTTATAATATTTGTTTTCATTGTGAATTGTATAGTTATATATAAAACTTTGTGGCTATAAATGAATTTGACATTTGTAGAATTAGAAATTATTTGTAATTAATATAACATTTTTAAGTGCTTAAGATAAGTTAAAATAATTGGAATATTAATAAATTTAATTGGATAAGCCATTTGGAAAATATATATTTGCTATTTGAAAATGTAAATAGCTACTTATTCACTTACATAAAAAAATAATTATTAATAACTCTCAAGAAGAGCAAATATTATTTTAAAGAACTGAAGCGGGTTTTTTTCAAATGTAATATCAATAAATCAATCAAAATTCTATAAAATGGAAAAAAAAGGTTTTTTAAGTGTACTTCACGGACTCAGATATTTACTTTATAAAATTTTAAAAGTTTATTCTTAATTTTCATTTGTTTGACTGAATAACTGAGAACATAATTAAACTTTCAATTGAATTTAATTTCTAATATTTTACATTTCAAGAATTAGAAAATATAAGACAAAATTATAATGAGAATTTAATTTTTTTATTTCAGTTTCTATTGAAATTTATTTGCTGGGTATTGGATTAATAATTAAAAATGAACCAAAGGCAAATGATTCATTAACTTATTTTTTTTAATGATTTCGTGTTTATCTATATTATATAAATATATATATATATTATATATATATATATATATATATATATATATATATATATATATATATATATATATATATATATATATATATATATATATATATATATATATATATATATATATATATATATATATATATATATATATATATATATATATATATATATATATATATATATATATATATATATATATGTATATATATGTGTGTGTGTGTGTGTGTGTGTGTGTGTGTGTGTGTGTGTGTGTGTATGCGTGTATATATATAATTTGATAGACATAGAAGTAATACAATAATCACACTAGCTTACAACTTTTTTCACAAATATGATTTGAATAAAACATAAAAATCCATTTATTTGTAAATTTTAGAATATGCAAATAATGTGCACAACATAAAACTATTCAAACTAGATATGTTGTGAAAAAATATTGCCTCATAACACTGCCTTTGTAAGATTAAATTAAGGATTTTTTGACATATGTTATTTGTCTGTAAAAGTGAATGCAATGTTTCGACAAACTAAATTAAGTAATAGGATTAAGTGTCACTAATTGTTGAGAGGTTAGTCAATTGGTCAATTTTAAGACCCGTTTTAATAAAAATATCAAAAAATTTTCCAATTCCTATTTTCAGACATTAGAGAATTGACCTTTTTACGGAGATGTTTGCTGAAGATCGTGTCAAAGTCTTATGCCGTACTTTGAATGCAAATAAGAAGACACACCTTTTTCAGAAAGCTGCTTGTATCAAAATTTACATTCCACTATATAAGATAGGCTAGCCAAAAGCCTACGAGTTACAAATCCTCTATAGGAAGCCTTTCCGCTCACCATTGATCTTGATACCTATAGATGGTAGGCAGAATAAATTTTCATGACAACACATGCAAAGTAAAATATACTTCGTAGATGGAACCAGTTTCAGTGCGCAAACAAAAACAATAAGCACTTTTTGAATGATTTGTTTGTGATCAAATGTTAATTTATTTGTGATTAAAAGTTTGTTATTGGTTGTTATTGTCAACAAACGAATGAATTATATATTGTTAAAAATATTGCTTTAATAGCTCACTAATTTAAGAATGACATTTTAAGAAATTTGTTGGAAGTATCAGAAAAATCGAGAATGGATTAATTATATACTCTTGTGAATAATGTTGCGAACATTTTCTTTTTGCCATAGCTTATCTTAAAATTGATCAACACGTATATTTTCTAGAAATAAATTCAATAGAACATTCGAGAGAAATGCTTGCTTGTCCTTTATTACTTCTAAAATTTATTCAGCGGCTATAAATTTCTTATATAGAAGGTTTAGAGAACGCACAGTTCCTTTATGATCTCTTGCTTTGTAATTATTTGAAATTAACTTGGTTAAATAAACAATCTCTATAAAATTTACTTTAGTTGGAGAAATCAAATTTTCTCTCTTTGCATGAATATTTACTATATTGCATATCGACAAAAATTATTAGACCATAAAACTCTTTATTCATAGCTTCTTAACTAAACTTTTATAAAGTTTAGAATTGTGTATCAATAACAAAACATTTCTTCAACTGTTGCTTATATCCTGATGTTTACATAAGATTGTATGAATTTAGAGAAATAGTGAGAACTCATTCTTCATAACTGATAAAGGAATAAAATAAAATTTATAAGATTTGATGTTTAAAAACAAAAGTACGAATCAGGGATAGTTTAAATTTGCAGCAGAGTTTATATCTAAGCAGCTGTTTACGTTTCTGTGTTAAGAGTTTTTGTTATACAATGTTTTTTATGAAAATAGAATTTTCAAAATTTTTAGAAAGAATCAAATTGTAATTAAGATATCATTCTTTATGAAATAAATTTATTTAAGCTTCAATTATGAATGAGTAGCTTAGTAATAATTAATATGAATTTATGCAAAATAATAGTATTGCTAAATTTAATAAAGCAACGTTTGTTGATTTCAATACATAAGAAAAATAAAATATAGAAGTTTTTAAATGTTTCAGGATATATTTTTTGTAATTTTAATTTTATTTCACTGTTTCACTTCGTGTTCTTTTATATTTGATTTCATTAGATGAGTGTCTTGAGATATTATTTTGACAATTTTTATTCTTATAAAAATAATGTGTTAAAATAAATAACTTTTTCTATCTAATCTGTTACATTTGTTTTGTATTTAAATTTCATTAACGTATATAATTAGCAAATTAATCATCAATATTGTGATAGTCTCAAAATTGCATATTTCAATAATCTCTTTAAGTAAGACAAAATATTTTAAAATCATTTTAATGTGGTTGAATATTTTTAAATAATTTTAGGAAATCAGGTATTGCATACCTCAATAACTTAATTTAAGTATTGGTTTTATGAACTATGTTTATCAACATCAAAATTTATTTTTATTTTGAGCTATTTATAGGAATATAAATCAATATCCAAATAAATTTGAAAACTTAAGGAAAATGAGCTAGGTAATTTCAGTATTAATATTCTTGCTTTAAAAAGAGTTATTTTAAACTTATTTTTATATAAAATATTAACATAAAGACAAATTAACATGTAGTTCTGTTTATATTCATTAAAACAGGCATACATTGCAATAGAATTACAACAAATGGACAACGAAGGCATTGCGGAACCAATTTGCTCATCATTCTTCATTAATGACATTTCTAAACAAGTTGAATTCCCTGTCTTTGTCTTTTCTTTTCTTTCTGTTTTTACGTATCTAGAGAAGAATTACTTTGTTTGAGATATTTTCCTGTTAAATTTTTTTCCGGAAAAAGCAAGATGACAATAAATTGGGCTGTCTTTTACTGGCATGAATTTTACTAAAATGAACAAATATTCTGGACAATGTTTCTTTCAGTTCATAACATGCTTAACTTTATAAGATTATACATTAAATGTAATTATATATTTGCAATTTTTCCATATGATTATGAAAATAACTACAATTTTTCTTGTGATTTATAATTAACTCATGTATACATAAATTTAGAAGCTTTTTTATCTATTGCATTGTAAATTACACATTAAAGAAAACTACGATACTTTCGTAACAAAACCAAGTTAAGGCAGTTTTACTTATAATTATCGCACTTAAAAGACCTGACTTTCTTAGTTCAATTCATTAAACTGAATTGAAAAGTAAGAAGGACTTGATTTGAAATGTCAATATAAATTCTTTAGCTCGTGATTCTTAAGTGTAGCAGAATATAATATGATTTTCAGATTTAAATTCATTTACATCTTTGTCCCAAATTCTGCATTTTAAATTGATTGTGGTTAAATCAAATTATAGCAAGTGACAAATAATTTGTCAGTTTTTGATATCTCTTTTAATACATTAAATAGAATTATATATATATATATATATATATATATATATATATATATATATATATATATATATATATATATATATATATACATATATAAATTTATATATATATATATATATATATATATATATATATATATATATATATATATATATATATATATATATATATATATATATATATATATATATATATATATATATATATATATATATATATATATATATATATATATATATATATATATATATATATATATATATATATGTATATATATGTATATATATATATATCAAAATGTAAAAAATAAAATAAATGCTGAATTGTTTTTAAATTTTGCTTACATCAACTAATTTTTTATTAACATTGCATTCGTAATCCAAATTATCACCAATTACAATATGGATGAAATTTAAAATATCGTTTTATATTTTATTTATAATAACTTTTACTTGAAAATTTATAATTATATACTAATATAAATAAAATATATCTTTAATGTATAAATTTTATTAAAAATAGCACCCGTTTCATTAAAACTTCTTCAGATGTATCAAAGCGTCTCTTGTATATGGGTTTGATAATCTTATATCAAACCAATGAGCAATAGTTTTTATGGGAATCAGTATACATTTTATGTTGTTACCAAATACAAGTATTACAATTTGATGCTTCCAAAAGATGAATTTTGTAATAAAATGAATTCACACTAATTCAATTTATTTACACATCACAATGTTAGTATAAATCTTGTAAATATGTTAGTATAAATCTTGTAAAAATAGTATTGAAAATTATATATTTTATTGCATAACAGTAACTTTATTAGTTTAATAGCTATTTTATTCACAAATCGCCAAATATTGTAAGGTTTCTGCAAAAAATAATTAAATTCAAATATACATTACAAATGAAAGTAACAATAAGCATTTGAATAGCAATACAAGAAGTTGAATCATTAGGGGTTAAAAATTAACCATTCCGAAAAAAACATGTATATTAAAATTATAATAAAACTTGTATTGTCCTGAAACAATCATTATAAGACAAAGAATTACCGAGAAAAGGCCTTTTTATTGCATCAAAGTATCAAAATAGTTTATAACAGCAATGTTTATATCTTGGTTTGGTTATTATTAAACAATTATTTGCTGTCATAACAAATATCATTGTTATCAGTTATTATACCGTTATTAAATAGATAAGTTAATCACACATTATTCAAATTGTATTCGTACATTTATTATTGCAACAAGATGTAAGAAGGAGGCTTGATCTTTGAATATTTCCTGCAGCCATAGAAAGAAGCAATTTGTATAGATATTAATTTTAGAAAGCTTGGCGAGATAACTATTTGCTACTATATCTTCTATTTTCGTCTTGCGTAGTTTTGGGAGCAGAAAGTCAATTTTAAATGTTTGATTAATCACTGAGACTGTAGCATGTACTAATATGCGACTATGCTTCTTGGTGTTTCGTTATCGAACTGAACTCATAATTATTGGATTGGATTTTTACTGAAAGAATTGTGTGTGGAGACCTATTGTATACATGCCAAAGTTCAGAAAATCAAGCATTGTAGAAGCATATGCTTTATGGTCTAGGAAGAATTTTTGTCTGATGACAGAATTTTTATATCTTATTTTTGTAAAAGTGTTATTGTCATTTGTGTGCGGTTTAGACTTGATGAGTTACAGACTTACGTTTGCGGTTTACAGTTACAATGGACATTTACTTAACTTTTGATGGTCGATAATATTCGGTTAGATCGGGTTTATTTGGATCATTATTTTGTTGTAAGTAAAGGTGTTTGCAGAATTATTTGACCATCCCGACGTTTAGATGTCAAATCGATGAAGTACTTTTGCCACAAAAAGCTTCCTTCCTCACTGAAAAATATTCAAGGGTCAGAAAAATACCTTACTAAATCCCTCAAATTTTTGCTCTTTAATTACACTTGAAAATTACCTAAATTAATTATTTCTTTGTTACGTGATATTAACATTACCACATGTGCCATATATCCAGGATGCCAAATTCTGAGATAGACGATTTCTTGGCTTATTTTCTTATGTATTTGATAAACCGCGTTTTTATTTCCTCATACATATGGAGACATTTAAGAATTATCCAGAAAATTCTATTTTGGTAACCCTAGCATTTACGTCATCGCGCACGTCACGATACGCCCTCTTGGGACATTTCTTCATCGCGAAAAAATTCAAATTTCGAATGATAGATTAAACGGCACTTGTGCCTTAACATTTTCCAACCTAAAGTGTTACATGTAAACATACAAAAATATTGGAAAAAATTAGACTTCATATTTTGTATGCTTTCACTTTACACACAAAATATATTTCTGAATATTCACCCAATACCTGTAAATACAATTGAATAAATCTAAGAAAATCCTTAATATTTAAATCTATATTGCTTCATATATTATGTTTCAAAAATGGATATTTTGCATTTTATTATATCCATCAATATTAAATTTGAATACTCATCAATTCGCAACCCATTCAAATTTTCTTTAAATAACATGAATGAGAAATACCATTGGTTGTGAAAAGGAGCTTATTGAAGGTCCTAAAAGCCATAATATCTTTACATCAACGGTATAAACGGCGGTCACAGATAAGAAGATTGATGCAGGAGAAATAAATCTTCCCTTTCGAAAGTAAGGGAATGTGGAACATCTCCACGTAATCAATAACTTTTCAAGTATTTTTGCGTAGAAAATTATTCATACCTTTCTTTAAAAATAAGTCGAAGAGATATTTCCGAATGCTAAAAGTATACCTTATATTGAAAATATGTGTCATGTCTCGCCGCATGAAATATTACTTACTCAAACTGGTAGTTTATGATTTATTTTCCCTATGAGAAAGTCTAGGCATTTTCAAGAATTTCTGACGTATAAAAATGGAAATTAATTGCTATATATGAGAACTTTCTGTGCATAAACTTATTTTAACACACGTGATATCATCGGAAACTAAATATACCAGTCACTGGAATAGATTTGTCTTATTCTGTTGTAAAACTTAAAAAAATTGTATGATTTATATACTTTGTAAAATATTTTACACAGTTTTAAATATACGCTAAAATGTGGTTACAAAATTAAATAGAAAACATGCAAAATACAAAAGAACACTTAAGAATATGCAATGATAACATCTTTATAATAATTAAAACAATTTTAAATGTGTCATTAAAGTTTAGCAAGTTGTAATACATTAAAATGAAATGTATTAATTTTTTTTTTTACCTAAAACTAATCTAAATTATTTTGAGTACTAAACATTAATTTAAAGCAGATACTTAAGATAAAATTGTATTTGTTCTTTGTAATGCTAGTATGAATTACAAATATTGGGAAAAAATATTTATATACCTAAATATAATTTTAGTTTTTAAAAGGTAATTTCTATTTAGGTGGCTTGATTCGATTTCCAAATATTTTAAACAAAAAAAGTATGTATTATTTTAAATTAACATGCTAGTGTCATTTACAGTAATATCGTAGGTAATAAAATTACGATTATTTATAAGATCTAGCTAAATTTATCGGCATTTTCAGTCGCATTCAATCTACCATATAAACTGCATACGCTATTGAAAGCCTTTTTTTATTTAAACGTAATTATTTTCTAAAATATAAAAATGTCATTTTCAGTGTTTTTGGTACATCTTCTTTTGATATAAACATTTGAATTAATTTTCTAAATATACTTATTTTTGTTTAAAATCAGATAAAACAATCACACTAATTTTTTTTTAAATATATCTTTATGTAGAAAAAGTTAAATAATATTATAAATTAATAAATGATTTTTTTAAGTTCTTTACTTTTATTTTGAATCGTTCATAAAATTAATGATGAATAATTATTTTAAAATTGCTATATATTTAAAAAATTAAAAATACACATTGAAAAACCCGTTTTTGTTATCTAAACTCATTCAGTTGATTCATTAAATGTCTTTCTTATTAGAATTAATATGTCTTTCCAGATTTTAAAGGTAAACTGAATCTATTATTCCTACAAATCAACACATTTAACTTTATGGTCATTACTTGCATCATTTAGTTTTTAACAACATGGAATGCTATGAAATTTTGAAAGAAAAATTTATAGTTTTTAATAAGAGAAAAGTAGTTTCAGATAAGACGTAATATTTTTTCTCTAATAATTAATGAACTGTGAACTAATTTTGATAAGCAAGCTTTGCTCTCGCAAAATCTTAAATCAGACATATAGAAAATGAGAAATTAATTGAGTCGTTTACTTATTCAATATATTGATTTATTAAACATCTGTATTTTCTTGAATAGCAACAGCAATGTAATTGCAAATAATATAAAGAAGATATAAAGTATGCACTTTATTTTATTCCTTCTGAATGTTATTAAAATGATTTTTTAATGATCAAAAATATGAAAAAATGAATATGTCATAAAACTGTAACGTAATGTATTGTAATTAATGATAGTGAAGGTCTTTTCTTTCACATTAATAGCTTACAATAGCAAACACTGAGTATTTAAAATGTAGATATTCACTTTTATTATATAAATCAACAGTAACAACATTTATTTCCGTAAATTAATATAAAAGTAAAAATCAATTTTACTACTCAAAAGTACAGAATATTTTAGATTAATATTCATAGTTTACAATTGGTTCAATTATTTCCAAACAAGATTTAAAGATTTTACTAATTTTTATTTGATTTCATACATTTGACTTTCATATTAAATATTGCTATTAACACAATATGGAATTGATAAATGCCGGAAATATCAGTATTTACATTTATATTAAAAATAATGCAGAAAATAAACATAGAAATACAACAAAAATGTTTTCATAAAAAGTAAACATACACAAAAAGATGAGTGCATTGAGAAGATATTATGAGAGCAAACTATGAATTCCTAAAGTTCTGAGTTGTTTAAAGATAATGAAAAATTTTAAAATAACTAACAAAAATATTTCTCAATACTGTGTATAGTTCAAAATTGCCATAAAATTTCACTTTTTTAAAAATAATCTTATTGTCATTGTTAAAGAGTTGCAAAATATTTTATTGAAATCTAAATCTAAATTTTTTCAATTACTAAGCAAGAATCGCATATATTGTGGTTGAGTAAACATGGCAATACGAGGAATCAATGAAAATATTAAGGCAAACAATTTAATCATCTGATGTTCAATATAAAGATTGAATATTGTACAATTTTATTCAGTAAAGTATCTTTATTTCAATCGATAAAATATTTCTTATACTCTAAAATCCTACATTCGTTGTGAGATAAGAATGCGACAGTCCATAAAAAGTGTCTTAACAAAAATATTATTTTTCATGATAGCTTGAGAAGTTAAAAAAAATTAATAGATCTATTAGTTAAAATTAGAAAAAAGGATATTTTTTCTTAATCTTATATTTAATAAAATAAAGTAAAATGAAATTTATTTTTCTTGTGAAATTGATCTTTAAGTATATTTAACCGAAATGTCAACAAAATCATATAATATATACCATAGATAATATACATATATATGTGTATATATATATATATATATATATATATATATATATATATATATATATATATATATATATATATATATATATATATATATATATATATATATATATATATATATATATATATATATATATATATATATATATATATATATATATATATATATATATATATATATATATATATATATATATATATATATATATATATATATATATATATATGAAATAACTCCAAGGATTGGGATTTTAAATGAAATAAGAAATACGAAATACATTTTCTCTAAATAATTATTTAGAAATATCTTTTATCAAATATTTTTATATTTAATGATTTTTAAAATCTTGGTTTCATTATTGTACTTTTTTGCAGTTAGGCTTACATATAAGACTTTGAGTGAAATTCTTCAGAGTTACGGCACAGCATAATGGGGTGAACACACTAAATAAAATTCTATTAAATGTATAATAAGAATAGAGAATATATCCCCTGGGTGCAAGATCATTCGCGCGTTTTAAAACTTTGCGACTATGACCCTCAAGAGTTTAATATTATATATTACAGATTTTAAGAAGTGCTATTATACGCCATTTGTTTCCATCGTAAAACATTTCTTTCTAATTTATGAAATTCCATTTTTGACTGGAATCATCCATGCGAAAGAAATTCTTGTTTTATTTTACATCGGGAAGTGGTATTGCTTTTAATATTATACCAGGATTGAGCACCGTAATGAAAATTTATTTTATGTTAGCGCTCTCATGAAGAAAATTTGCCAGTAGGCAGCAAAATATCACATTTTACACTTTACCATATATGAATTTATATGATGAACTCTAATCAGACACTAAACAAATTGTAGTCTAAACTACATAAAATATAACCAAAAGCCATATATATTTTTATGATGGATACAAATATTGACTCTAATGATGAAAAACAAAATATTTATAAAATTGTTACAAAATTATAAAAAGAACAAAATATTTGTGTCATTAATTGAGTCTAAAATCTAATGACATTAATCAAATAAAAATGAGACACAAAATTATTAAGAAATATACTTGTAATTTGTTCATTAAACTCAAGTTTTAAGTTATTTTTTGTTTTTGATATCTGTAAGTGCATATTTGCATACATAAATTTCTAAGTCATTAAAACATTATACTTAATTCATGAGAACATCTAAATTTAGTGAGATTATATTTTTTTATTTTGTAAATTTTTAAGTGAAAAAAATAGTTTTGATTATTTTGTAAAATAATCTTCAATTTTAAGTCACACTAAAAATAAAATACAATTTAATAAAGACAGTTCACAATGTTCTTATGCACATATTTGCTTGTTACAATTAACGTTTTGAAAATTCTCAGATCACAATTTAATATGAAAATAATTTTATTTTACATAATGTGTAATAAAACATTTGATTCAATAAAGGTTTCAGAATTGAAACAAATTTAAGCAAGATATAATAGCATAATATAGTAAGATATAAATCAAACAATAAATTGTATCAAAATGTGATACTTGAGATATGTTCAACAAAATATATTCACCATATTTAGATATATTAAACAACAGAACTTTTCATATTTTAGATACATGCAACAAAAAAGCTTATTAATAATTAATTGTATTGAAAATTACAATAAATAGCGAACCATTAGAAAACAAAACAACTTATCATTAATATTATTTCCTTGCTTATCTTTTATACATTATATAGGTTATAATTTTTAATTATAAAATTAGGTAAAAATCTTTGACTACACTGATTACATTACATAAAACGTATTCTATTATCAGAATTTAGGAATATGTTATAAAAATATAATTAATTTATCAATTATAAAAGAACAATCTGTTAACTACGTTTATTATTAAGTCAAATAGTTAATATGGCAAATATTTTGCTTTAATAATCCAGATTAAAATATTTGTAATCTGCAAATCAATTTACCATCACCTTATAAAATAACTGTTTTCAGTATATTAAACTTATTTCAATTTATTTTCAACTAAAACTTTCTATTTTATAGAAATATTTGATTAAATAACATGCATCTCGGAATAAAATATTTATTCTCACTTCATTTTAATAGTTTTACATCAACAGGATTTTATATTGCAAAAAATTATTGTATTCAAGAGTCTTCAAGTAAAATATGTAAAAAAATATCATTTTGTACATTAGATCAAATGAAACAAAAAATAACATTGGAATATGAAAGCTAGTTAATTAAAATAAGGTAGTTATAAAATAAACGGAAATAATTTATATTATTTCTTTCAATTTTGAACTAATTTATTTTATAATTTAGAAATTAGAATATGTTATTTAAATTTGTTTTGCATAAATTAATTTTTTGTTTCATCAAGCAAAGTAAACCTTCATTTTTTGGAATAAAGCGATTTGTGTTCCATAAATTTTCTATTTTTTTTTTTTGTATTCTTATCAGTAGCGTATAGCGCAATTTTTGTATTAACACGATTTTAAACATTTTATTTGAATTTTTATGAATTATATCAATATGATTTTATTCCCCCTAAATTTATAAACAAAAATTCATAGAAAATTGTGCAAAATGTTTTGAACAACATCATATTGATTTAATGCATTGAAATCAATAAATTTTATTAAGACATTTTACTCATAAGTTATTCAGAAATTAAATATTGTTTATAATATATAACAAACAATTTTACATTTAAAAGAGAATGACGAAATGAAATGGCTTTCTTTAGAAATAAAAATAATGTTTGTGTTTTTCTGAAACTAATTTTACGTCGAAATATTTGAAAGCACAATGTTGCATATTGTTTGACATAAAAACTTTCTAGTTAACAAGACAATAATATACTTTTCGCAAATTCAAAATTTTTAATATATCTCATTTGTATTTACACAGTGTGTTTTTTAAAATATTATTAATATGATATTCATATGTCATTATACTAACATAAAAATCAGAATGCATTAAGGAAGGGTATTTTTTTATAGTTCAATCATAACAGTTTGTTATTTTATTTGTATCTGTTAGGAGTGATTTGAATAAAAATCATGCTTTATATTTTAACTCTAATCAAAATGATTTCAAAATTATTATTTCTGTAAAAATAGTTATTATTTAAATTTTTTCACTTAATACAAAAAATATTTAAATTTTACCAGAAGATGTACGAACAATATATTGATTAAACACATTCTATATATTGTTTTTGTGAGCGTAACATGTTTTTAATTCTGATAAATATTTGATATGTATACAATTTGCTTAATTTATTACTTTTGAAATAGCCTAGTCAATTATATTTTCTGGCACTTTTACAACTTGCCATCCTCAATTCAAACATGAAAAGGTGATTATCACGCCAATAAAAAGGATCGTGAATAAATTCATTAGCGTAAATTCTGTGTCATAAAAATAGCTAAGCTAAAATCTAAATTCTACATTTTTTTAAATGTTAAAGTTTCTTGGACATCATTGCCCATAAATAATTCCTCAAAGTACCAAAACAAAGAATAATTTGTTTGAAATAGAAAAGAAAGAAGGTTTCAACAGCTATGAATCATTTGTCTTGAGCGATTTTTAAACTGCATTAGATGGAATTTAATTGCATTGCACCTGAAGTATTCTAAAAATGTAAAGCTATTTTTAACAGAATGTTAAAGGTGGTGATTATAGGTTGCCACTAAATCACAATTACTACGTACTATTAAAAAACTTAATTTTTAGATGGTGAAACAACTAAAAACTTTTAAAATTTGTTAAATACCATATATCGAGATACACGTTAATCGAACCACTTATGATGCTAATGAAAACACACCTTAAACATTTTTACAATGAAATTCTGATGAAGTTACAATCGAAAATCTCAATTAAGAATTGGTAAGCTTATAATATATTAATCATAAGCATATTTTTTATTAAAGTTTATTGCATATTTTGAAAATTTTGAAGCAACGAATAAAATCTGAGTAATATATAAAACGAATTTATTAATATTAAGACACTGTCTCTATTATTTTAATGTTAATATCATTTAATAAGTTACTGAGATTTTCCATTGAACTATTTATTTTTCCATTGAACTGAACTAGATTTCCATTGAACATGTAGTCTTAAAAGTATCTATTATTGAAAACGAAAACTTTTTGAGTATGAATATTTAACTTCTGTAATTCAAAATTATCGGTTTTATGTAAAGTAAAGTAAATCAATGAATAAACAATCGATGAAAAATTAATAAACTATCGAATTACTAAAGACTTAAGAATAAACTACCAAACTTCTTTCCTTTTTACATTACTGGATTTAACAGGGTTACAGGAAGATTAAGTTACCTTCAAAAATAAATTTACAAACAGTAATAATCACATTAATTTTTGATTTTTTTAAATAAACATATAATAATATAAGAATTTTTCTCTTCGTGTATCATGACATAATTTAATAAAAAAAACATTATTTATGAAATATCTTCCCTTTCAGTGTCGATGATTACATGTGTATTTGATGGATATATATGTCTTGAGTACATGATTTTTTTCTTATAAGTAATACATTCGGACATTCATAAATTATTTTGTAAAAGCTCAAATTAAACACATTTAAGTACTCACTATTTCCATTTATTTGTAAAACCTATAAATCTATGTTGCTTTTTTCTCATGAATTAAAAATAGTACCAGAAAATCGTAATAACAAAAGAACCATGTCATGTGAATATTATATTCTGTGATATATTAAATTATTCAAATATATTTATATACATTGATTATATATAACATTTAAAGTTAATTTTAAGTGAAACTGTTCCTCCTAATGTTAAACTATAAATAATGTTTGTCCCTTATTGATGTATAGATCTCTTTTTCTGCTAAATGATTGATTCTGTAAGAAAAATTTGACAATTGTATTCAGAATCTCATTCATTTCTTGGAATATGATATAATATTTTAGTTACATTAAATTAGTACAAGAAATAATCATGAATTAAGTATTGCAAATAAAAGTTAAATAATAAAAAATTTTTTACATTAATGAAATCCATTTTAAAAATCTGTTTAGTTTTATTTTCTTCCTTAATTTTATTCTTATAATTTAATTTGACATTTCTGTATATCAAATAAAATTTTATTGACTTCTTTAATATAATTTCCAATTCAAAAATATTTAACGTATTCTTCTAATATATTTTGTGCTATTTTTAGTGAATAATAGGTAACCATTTTTCTTTTGATATTTATTGCATATTTCAGTTCACTAGAATTAAAATAACATGCTTAATAAAGTATTCATTTAAAAAAATCTGAATAATAATTATAAACTAAACGAATTTTCTCTTCCTGACATTTGTTACATAATTGTTAATAATGCTTTAAAAACATTTCTTGCTTCCTTTATAGCATTATCAATTTAATAAAGTTTCACTTTTGAGTCATACATCAAAATAATACTTGGCATATGAGTATTATTAAAATCTGCATTTAAAATTATATGTTACGAATATGTTAATTAAAATAAAAGTAACTTTTAAATAATGTATGCTACACTGAAAAGGAAATTTTATTAACTTAGTAAAAAAAATACCATTGATGATTTTGCTTAAAAAGTAAGTAAAATCATATCGATTTCAAAAAAGCGAGTGTTTGGTAATTTTAATTATAATTTACATAAGTAAAAGAAGAGGAAACCGTGTTATACACATAATGCACAATATTTTATAGTATGCTTATTTATTATATTCATCAAATATAGAAATATAGTTTAATTGCAAATAATTGACAATAAAAAAACAAAGCAATGCAAAATATTTCAATAGCGAGGAAATCATTTAAGGTATCATCATTTAACAGAAAAAAATATTAAAATGAATTCTGAAATTATTAACTTTTGTGAAACATAACATAATTAAATTTACATTTTGTAAACTAAGAAAAACATTCTTTTCCGCTTTATTTTCCAATTCAGAACCCTATAAAAGTTTAAATAGTTTCAAACAGCAGTCAACTTTACATAAATACGTAAACATTGTTTTATAAAATTTACTCTTATACATTTTATCATTTATATTTCACGTAATTCCTAATTTAATTAACGGATATTTTTAAATAAAAACACAAAACATTTTTGTTTTTGTGATTTTAAATTTATGGTTTAAATATTAAATTTCTTTTCTGATTTAATTTTGCTAATAGAACTTTTTCATATGTGCTTTCATTTTAATAAATTCTATTTTAATAAACTAAGCCACACAAGTTTTTTTAGTATTACAACTATTTTATTCGAGTGTTCTAGATTAATTATTTCTTTAAAATATTTTATTATGGATCAAAAATAGTAAAATATATTTTAATACATTTAAAATGTTGATTAACTTTTCGCTCAAGAGAAATTTAATTAATCTTGACAGAAAATATAGTTTTAGAATTGAAGATTTTATATAACATTATCTGGCGTGAGTATTTGCTTTAGAAATATATTGTGTACCAATTAGGAAATTTATGCATTAATGTAATTTATAATACTACATGAAAATCGTATTTTTAAAAAATAAATTAAATGGTTTAAATTTTAATTTTTAACAATTAAAAAAATTCAACACTTTTTAAGTAATGGTTTTCAAAAATTTTAAAAAAATTACTCAAACTGAAATTTTTCATTATATTCCAATCAACATGGAGCATAATAAATTACTCTTTGGGGGATTATTTTTTATTTTTTGTGATTAATATTGTAAAGTGTTAATTCCTGAACATAAAAAATTGAACAAACTTTCATAAAAAATAAACATATTTCAACAAATGAGTTTGCTTAGTTTTTAATAAATTTATAACTTAAAATTCAATATTAGAACTTTATCATCTTCTGAGCTGCACTTTAAAAAATCCTTTTGAAATAAAATTTGACTTTTAGATTATATTTTACGTTTTCTAAGGTAGAAAACTCCACATATATTTTGATTTAAATATAATGTTAGAGATTAAACTGTAATCATTATTCATTTTTTATATACATAAACATCATATTAAAAAGCAAATTAAAAAAATAGTACACAACATGGTCACATATGGTGTTGAAATTCGTACCTACTTTTTATAGAAAAACTCTTATTGTAACCAAAAAATAAAAAAAAACTTTATGTAAGTATTTAAATTCAGCAGTTTCATTTACAAAATATTAAGGAAGATCATTAAGTAAGCCTGCACATTTCTCTAAGGCTGAAAGAATTCATAGAGAAATATTATTCGATGTAAATTGAGTTTTACCCAATAGCCTGACGAGCATTTTATACAATACACTTCTGAAATATTTCGGTTCAGTATGTCACTAAAAGCATCTGGAATCTGAAGTGCATCTCTTACCCTTTCAAAGAATATGACGGAAAAAGAAGAAAAACTTTATGGCAAGATTTACGAGCGCTTAAAGCAGGAAATTTTGTCCAGGTGGTTTACTGCATTGTTTTACAGCCCCATTTCAACAGAAGGGAAAAAGGATGCTTTGAACATTTAATCTACGAGTTAAAGCTGTAATTCTATCTCTTTGGTTAAAACGCTAAAGCATCTTCTCGTGCATTAAAGATTAGTTTCTATGACTTTCTACTTAAAATTTTGTTAAAGTATCTTTTCAAACATCGGCTCTAGAATCTAATATTAATCATTGCTTATAATAAAATATATTTTTAATGTTTATATTTGTCTTATAAAAGATTACGAAGATATATAAAAAATAAATACCAGTTGAAATGGATGTGACTTTTACAATGTAAATTATACAATACATTCTCTAAGTACCCAAATTGGTATTCAAAAGATATTTCACAGTAAAACATGTTATTTTAAATAAATCAAAGATTTTTTGATTGCGAAGATAGATTCTTTTAAAAATTGTTGTTGATTATATACTGAAATCATGAATATGGGATTTTTAACTTATTTGTTTTATTTAACAATTCAATTAACAATAAACCAAATATAATTTATTCACACTTTAACTGCTACTTATAATATTGATAACAAATTTATATGATCAAATTGATAATATTGAAATTTACATGTTATATTTACAAAATAAATTAAAATTTATTTTTCCTTTGAGGTAGCTACTAATAAATATAAAACAGAGTAATAATGAGTGAGACATTATGAGAGTAGAGTTACTTTGTGCTAAATTTTCCATTTGTATTCATGTTCCATTAAGAAAAATAGCCCATCAAAGATAAGTAAATTTCTTTTAAACATATTACCATTTGTTTTGAATAATTAAGAACAAAAATGGAAACATATTTTAAAAATTTTCAAATTAAAATATATAATCACTATTTATTGAGATGATTTAGACATATTAGAACACATTCCGAATTAGGAAAGTTGATTTTTTAGCTAATTATAATAATTATATGTCAATAAAAATTTATGATGGGTATAACATATGTGATTAAGATATGATATTTTTTATTTATCTATTTTTATAGTATGTTTAAAATAATCTATAGTCAAGACAATGTATAGAATTTCGAAAAATCCCTAATGTTGTCATAAGTAATAGCTTGTAAAATGCAGTACGATTTTATTCGAATAATTTTTCTATTAAAGTAATAATGTTTTAATTATTCCTTGGGTCAAATAATAAATAACTATTTTAGTACATTTAAGTAATCTAGTTCTCTAAAAAAATTATTATTTAAGTTGTTAACTTTATTCTAAATCTCAGTCACATAAGCGATATAAGTAGATATTCTGATACAAAATGAATTCAATTTTACAGAAAACATTTTTTTCATCATAATCAAATGATAACAAAATCAATATAGTTTTAATTATCACTCTTCTTAAATCCAGTAACTATTTAGTATTATTCTGTTTCATTTTCATTGTTAATGATACAAACATCTAATGTTATATTGAAATTATTCACTTTTATATATTAAAAATTGTGACCTTTATTATTATATTTCAAGAAGAAACTTTTGAAATTATAAAATATTTTTGTGAATAAAATGCTCATAACTTATTTTCTTTCATACAAAAGTGACTACCTAATAATTATATAGTAAATATTGAACATCGAAAACAATCTTCACATAAGTAACGGTCTAAAATGATATATATTTTAATAATTAAGAGTGCAAGCTTTACATCGTGAAGGTCACTTTGAAATATAAATTGTAAATATTAATCTGTGCATAACAATTAATTTATTCAGTTTACTAAGGAAAATTTAATATGTGTCTGGTATATAAAACAATCAAAAATTACAATGCAGGTAACATCCGTTCAATTATTAATAAATTCAAGCAATTTAAATTTACTCCATTTAGTATAATCTTTGATCATTTTATGTTTATTTGTTCTGTACTTTTTCACTACATTAGAAACAGAGGAATTTTTTTTACTTAGGTTCCCCCTATCAAATAAAAGATATCTTTAAGCAGCTTTATTCCCCGGGAGACTAACAAAATGACGTGCTTACCATAGACCGGTGGGTATATGTGTGAACCTTAAAAAGACATGCTGCCTGTGAGATAAAAGCTAACCAAACTTTATGTTCACGCTCTACCCGCATAAAGATAAAATTTCTTTACACATGAGAAAACTCCATTTTTGTTGCGTGTTGCATTTTAGTGAGCTGCATATACCATGATATTAAGTTTTAAAGGATTTGTTTAGCAGCTTAAGGGATCCCGTGCCATAATGTTATCGTAAATTACAAAACTCTATTATTTTATGATTTTCATTAAATGCAAATAGAGAATTTAAATGCTATATTTCGTTAGCAATTTTAAAACAGTAAATATAAATAAATGTCTATCATTTAAATTTATTTACTTATTCTTCTCTAGTTTCTTTCATCTAAATTAATTGAAAATAGATTCACATAATTATCTATACAACTCAATAAAATGCTGATATATTCATTAAGAGATTAAAATATATTTTAGATTATTTTTGATTTCAACTTTTTTGCAACTAAAATAAAACTTTATTTTTCAAATATTCAATGATCCCTTCAATTTCATACTTTTAATAACTATTGATTTCCTAAAAATCAAAAATTAATGGAGGCACTGTTTTATTTATTATTGCTTAAAACCAAAATAAATGTTTTATCATGATATATAATCAATAAAAAAATTGTTATAGAAAAAACAATTTTTAGTACTAAATTTGTATAACAATATTGTTCTTAAAATCCTAAAAATCTATTTCACATAATCTGTTTCCTCTTGAAACAGTGAATATTTTTATAAAAAGAATAATAATCGTTTCTTATCAACAGAATCAAAAATGCGTGTTTATACATTCGATACAAATCATCAACTAAGTATCTATTGTATACAGATGGCAATCGCAGCACTGCGATGGGATTATTTCACAATTTACAACCATTTCACAAACAATCGAATATATCATGTGCTAGCTGGCATATAGTTTTTATTCATTTATACAATCATTTATTTTAGTCAAATATATTAGTAATATTTACCAATACTAATAACAATAAAATATAAAATTATATAAAAAATATAAAACTAATTAATGAGCATTATAAATTATTAAACATTAAATGTAATATATTTTAATAATAATTAACAATAATTTTATTTATCATTAAAATTATTTTATTTTATAATAATTAATTTATTTTAATAATAATCAATATTTTTAAATAATTTATAATTTAATAAATTATTAAATTTTAACAACTTAATGAAATCAAAAATTTTAAGTAAATAAATATACTATTAACAGAATGATGTATTGTGAATTTAAGAATGAATGAAGCTATATTTTAAGGATTTTAAAGCGTACAGTAGATTAGAAGTGAATAAAAATACAATTAAATGTAAGTTAATACAAATTTAAAAAGTATTTTAACTTTAATCAATAAAAAATACATTTTAAGCGTCTTGAAAAAGATGAGGATAAATACAATTAGAAATTACCTTCTTATTTAGGAGAAATTATAAAAGTTATGCAACATACTCTATGTATTTTATAAAATACAAATACTTCTTAATAATCAATATTTCCTGTCTAGTATCTTATAATTTTTCTTCCTATATTAGAATAGTTGCGTCTTTCGTATCATCAACCAAAATGGTATATCTTAAAAAACATATATTCTAAGTTGAAATGATATTCACAATTAATATCTTTTTTTCCCTAATTTTAATGAAATTTAATGGCTGTCGCGTTAATGAATTGTGATTATTAAAATAAAGGGCCTAATCACTATATGGATGAAAATTCATCAGATATAAAATTTTAACAATGTCTTATCTTTCTAACTGAAAAGGTAAATATATAAACTGAGATCTTATATGAAATTTATAAGTACAAAATTATTAGTAAAAGTTATAAATCAGTCATAAAATGTATAATCTAATACTTTACGTAACATATCAAATCAAAATTTTATGGTGGTTGAAAAATTGTTTTTGAATATGGAATATATTTGTCATCTGAAAATAGGACAGTTACTTAAGAATTATGTACGAGCTATTAAAATTGATTAAAAAACTATAAAAAGCAGAAAAAAGTCAATAAAAAAGAGCAATTTTTTCATTGAAATTCTATTCAAATGAAACTTTTATAAATTGATATATTTCGCATTCAATTGAAACCAAAAGGAAATAAAGATAATTAGAGGAATTTACTTGGCGATTCGATTTGCCGCCAATTCAATAGGGTTTCAACAGTATCACATACAAGCATTTTATTCTTTTGCCTTATGCCCATTCAGATGAAGCAATATAATCATTTCCTAAAGTGCGGTTTTCATCGATTTTTGCGGTATGTTTCTGGAATAAGCATCATTAACCGTTATACCAATCAATGGGAATGGTTTAAAGAAAAAAAACTTCAAAATGGTCTTTCTTGAAAATTGCTTTTGAAAGGTTAAGATTTTTTCTCTTTTTTCTTTCTGTATGTAATCTTTTTATTGACCCTAAAATTAGTTTCCAGATTTTTAAAACGCAATTTAAATATCAATTGAATCAAAATTTGTCGATTCACAAATTAAATATATTGCTCTCTCACAATCTTTGATTGTTATTTCACATTGTGCTGAAGAATTTATAGTATAATACAATTTGCGTTCCTTTCATTATAAAATATTTCGTTTCTTATGTTTGCATAAACGTTAAATTTCCCTTTCATTAAATTTTTGTGACAGAGAATATTTGAATTTATAAATTCAAATAATTTATCCTAGAAAATTAAATTACTATCATATCATAAAATTCTGAAAAATATTTCAGCGGAATATTTTTTTGAGTATTGTATATTTTATTTGAGTAAACAGTACATACAAATTTAAATTAGAAATATTTAACTAAGGATTTTAATTTTCTTCATTAATAAATATAAAATATTTAAAAATAATTAAACTTGACCAAATCTTTTCCAAAATATTTCAAATAAAAATAACACATTTAATAAAATTTGAGAAAAGATAATTTTAATAATAGTGATAGTTTAACATAATTACTTTAGAATTCTGGTACTGTTTTGTAAATTTTCAGAAACTTTATCACGCATTTTCGTTTTTCTTATAATAAATATCAATTCAACAGGAAATGTTATTATTATATACATTAAATTTAGTTTATGTTTGGAGTTATCGTAACATTTTATTATTACAACTTACGCATCCACTTTGAAAATAAGGTGTTCATGAATTTATGCAGAAGTTGAATACAAGATTATAACAAAATCAATCTGAATATATTATAGTCATTTGTTATTTTTCATATAAATATTATTAATAAAAAAGCATTAAAGAATTGTAAGCATTTTATTTGATTCTGAAAATAGTGTGGATTTATACCTAATTATAAATTTAACCTCAAAATTAGTTTTTAGTATGTCTTGAAATATAAAATGTTGATCAAAATCATCTTATGAAAATTATTACGTTTAATTATGACAATTTACAATGAAAAATATATCATTGTATTAAAATGAATACATTTTTAAACACTGCAATTATAATGCACTATACTGTGAATACATAATTTTAATAAAATATCCATGAGTATGAGTTTGATGAATTTTTAAAAGAAGCAAAATTTACGACGTAGAGTTTCTGTTAAATGTTAAAATATGTTTAGGTATATTAATATAAGAATATCCTGCATTGATTAAGAATTTTCAATTAATATAAGAATATTTAACTTCAATCAAGTCAAAGCGATTGGATTTCTTTTATCAATGTAATACAATAATTAATATAATCTACTAAGGTCTAAATTTTATATAATCTACTGAAATATAATCAAAAGAGGATCACTTGACTCTCTTGACTTTTTGAATAATTAGTAATTCCTTTTGAACTTCTTTTGAATTAAAACTTGATTGCGATTAATAAATAAAATTAAAAAAACTTATTCTTAAGATCCTTTAATAAATTATCGTAGATATGTAAATATAAAAGATTTGTATACTGATCTCCTATAATAAGCAATGGATGAATTGTTCTGAAAATATCATTTATTTATTTTTTATAAAAAAATTAAGTAAAAATGAACTGCACTACATTAAGGCATTGATTTCAATAATATATAATGTTTTAATATCATATATAAACATCACTAGTTTTACGAAATAATTAATATATTTTATAAAAGAATATTTATATTTAAAGTCTTCTGTTGTAATTTCATCTACTTCTTTTCAATAAACAATTTGTTAATATTTTTGTATTATAAAGATTACATCATATTAAAAAAAAGACTATTTTCCCAGTTTCTAGGTTCCTATCTGATTAATTTTACTAAGCATTTTATTGCTTATAGATAGCACAGGAATACTCAAAAGCAAAATGTAAAAATCAATATAATAAAATAAAAAGTTCATATCGATCATAATAAAATATAGGCGTAATACGTAACACTGACATATTTAAGTTAACATAAATATATACATAAAAATATAGGCATAATACGTAAGACTGACATATTTAAGTTACCATAAATCTATACATAATATTCATAAAAATAAATATTCATAAGAAAACAAGAATTATTTGATTATTTTCTTATTACTCCTTATGTAAACAATACCCCATATTTTATAAAAATAGGACATAATTGATGCGATCGATATAATGAAAAATGCAATATCTGTTGCATTTTAATGTTTTGCGGACTACATATTTAAGTCTAAATTCTAATCACAAAAAAGAGTTGCTTATTAAACTTCCAATTAAATGTTTTATAGTCATAATAACAGTTGATAATAAATCAATACATTTGATTTACAAAAGAGGTAATTGAAATTAGGCTTAGTTTTGTAGATATTAATACGTATAAGATATTAATATTAATGATGTTGATAATATATATACACATGAATATGTGTGCAATTAAATGTGATTATTTGTAAATTTATCCTTCTTTCCCAAATTTTAGTTATATATTACCAAAAGAAAGTAACTAAAATATTTTTCTTACATAATATGAAAGTATAACAAAATTAACTAACAAATGTTAGGACACATACAATGTTAGATTTCTATATTAAGGATATTGTGATTTTCTTAGGCATATTTTTATTACTTCTATATATTTTTCAAATTAAGTATTCCTTTAATTTGAAGCATTTTTAAAACTGTTTTAGTTAGATTAATTATTAGTATTTTAAAGAAAATACCATGTATCTAGAAATTTTGCATGTAATACAATATTGAAAATCTTTTGATTTTTGGAATAGTTAAATACATCATTCAACCACTAAGAATAATTTAAATATTTACTCCCGTTATGGATGCTTTGTATATGTGAATTATAGGTATATATACCATTCAAAGTAAAATTTATCAAAGCCTTGTGTACATTTAAATTGTGAATTCTACCTAATGTATAAGAAAACATATATATATATAAACATAATAGAGAATGGGATACACCGCTTTGCATACTGATTGAACCACTATTTATTTTCAGCCTAGCATACAGTAATTGGAATAAACAATTGAATTAAATATTTTTACAAAAAAAATATGAAATAAGAATGACAATAACAAAGTAAAAACATTACTCATGCTTATATTTTCATGTAATGAAATAAAAAATACAAATTTTAGGTTGCAAAATGATTGTACCACCCATACTTTTTAGTGGAATAACCGATGCCAGAGAAGCATGCGCAGTTAGGTTTCAACAAACAGGTATATAAAAGCTTCATTTGATCAACGAACCTAACCTTACTTGAATTTATTGTGAGCACACATAGTTTATTAATTTGAAAAGGTGTCACATTGGTTAAACATTGAACAGACTATCACGAGACCCCACCATCAAAATTCACAAGTCAACTGTATCCAGAATAGCTCGGCGGAATGAAAATCATGAGTACACGAAAATGAAAACGCAATCAAGAAATAAAAATCTTCACAAATGAAAAAGGATGCAATGGGCTAAGGAACACATTACTTGAAAAGAACAGTGGACTCAAGCAGAGTTCAGCGAGGAAAAAAATTCAATCTAGTTGGTCCTGACGGTGGGCATTGTATTGGAGGAATATCTGAAATGAGACACACATTTTTTGTAAGAGACAGTGTGGGGAAGGATCGTTAATTTTGGGCTGGATTTGGCAACGCTGGGTGGGCAAACATTGCCTTCCATACTAGTCGAATGAGAGCAATAGACAGTCAAGACTTGTTGGAAGAAAATTGGCTGCCTTTTGGAGAAGAAATCGGAGGTCCATTTTGGAAGTTCCAACAGGTCAATGTTGCAAACTTGTCTTTGGGGAATGGTTCCTGGACAACGGAGTACAGGTAATCAAATGAACTGCTTGTTCTCCTGACATGAACCCCATGGAAAACGTCTGGGGCATTCTAAGCAGGGCCGTATACGCCAATGGAAAGCAGTATTCAACGGTTCAAGAATTGGAAGTCTATTATCACGGGATGGGAAAATCTGCATTTAGATATACTCAAACGCCTTGTCGAAAGCATGCCTAATCGAATTTTTGAACTTATAACCAAAAAGGGTGCTCTTAAAAAGTATTAACTGAAAGTGGTTCGATCATTTTGCAACCTAAAATTTCTAATTTGTATTTTATTACATGAAAATGTAAACACGAGTAATGTTTTTACTTTGTTATTGTCATTCTTATTTTGTATATTTTCAATAAAAATATTTATTTCAATCATTTATTCCAATTACAGTATGCTAGGCTGAAAATACTTGGTGGTTCTATCATCATGCAACGGGATGTATAAGCCCCATTAAAAATAATTTGCCCAATTTGTGTGACATGAAATAAATTTGGGATATTTATTTGCTGAGCGAGAAATTTCACGATAATTGGTTCAGAGACACAAAAAGTTAACTCCTTGGTTTAACTACAACCCAACACAATCTGTGCAAGATGTATGCACATCGATATAAGAAATTTCGATTATTTCAGAAATGACAATTATAGTTAAATACCACATATATAATTAATTAAATGTCAGCAAAATCAGTTATCGCTATCAATTTTCTTATGAGATAAGCACTAAGTTTAGATATTTTGGGAGCATTATCGATGTCTATTGTCTTACCAATAATTTGTCATCATATTAGTCATAATGCTTTTATAACAAATCATAATTGATTAATTGATATATTACCAAACGTAAAACATTCTATAGCTAATAAACATTAAAACTATATTAACATTTAATATTCTATTAAGTATGATAAATTATTAGATTATTGCTATTATTAGGTTTTTACAGTTAATGCAATTTTAATTTCTTAGTTACTTGCTAACTTCATGATCAGTATATGAATTTAAATTACATGTTTTGGACTATCATTCGTCAATTCAGATCTTATTTAAATTTAAGTATTTCCATTAACATGTAAGCTTGAATTTTTAGGTAAATCTCCTCGTATTATATAAAATATAACGTAGTATTGCTGTTTATATAGATGATTGTTTTTATATGTTTGTCATAGAAAGGTCACTTTTAAAGCACAAGAGTTAGTTCTACCTACACATTAAAGTGTTTTTAAGACACAACAAAATCCATGTTAATTTAATTTCAATAGTAGAACTGTTCAAGTGGTGGCCGGCATAGCGCTATCAACTCAACTATCCCCTCAGTTTTAAATGGGCAAAAAATACGATCTTATTTTTATTGATTATCTAGCATATTAAATTTCATTTAAAGTTAAATTTTAATGGTAAATTAAACTGCTATTTAATATGATGTTTCATTCTCTACAAAAGCATTTCAGTTACATAACAACTTTGGATTTTTGGTGTTTAATATTTTCAGTTCGATATATTATGAAATTAAAAGAACATTAAAATATAAATTAATTCTAAGTTTGAAAGATTACGCACAAATATTAGAGGTACACCAGGTACAAAGTTTAAATTGAATTATATACTGAGTAACATGCAAATTATTACAACAATAATATTATACAAATTTCTAAATTAACATCAATAAATTCATTTCAAAAATTTAAAATACGTTTGACAACTAAAAATTAAAAAACGTAAATTTCTCGACCTAAGCCAACAAACCTTTTTCACATACTTATCAGACGTGAGTATATAAAACAAAAAACAAATATCACATAAAATGGCACATCCTTATCTTTTTCAAAGCATAATAACTTGCAAATATAAATAAGAGGGATTATTTTTCCTTTTTTAACCTCATTGTGTCTGATATTCTACAACAAGCTGACGATTTTTATCTCAAATCACGTTTCCTTCAGATGGCACAATTTGACAGAAAATGGTTACAAGTTTCGCCCTAACATAGATCGTCGGTTGATTTTAAGTCTGGCTTCAGTATACTAAAGAGAAGATATTTTTGAACTGAATATATTTTTCAATAGAAGTAAACTGTAGTCAGAACGGTGAATCCTTTCCATTATAGAGTTAAAATATGAGCTCTTTTGTTATTTATTTTCCCAAAGAAAATGAAACATCAGCGTTTCTCTCACTGTATATCTACTTGTTTATATATACTTCCAAGAAAATGCTGATGCATAATTTAACAACACAACTAGATTTTGTTTTTAAATGTTTAAAAATATGATTTTTCTTTGACCTTACTTATTATCTTATTATATATATATATATATATATATATATATATATATATATATATATATATACAGGGTGATCCAAAAGTCAGGACGAACTTTAAAAATGAATAATTCGAAAACGAATCACGATACAAAGATGCGGTTTGCACCAAACGGATGGAAAAGAAACCGGGTTTTGTGTGGCAATGAAAAAAAAACATTAGTTCTGTTGGCGACCAACAGATGGCGCTGTCGGATTTCTGATGTAGGATTATGCAAAGCAACAAACGATATAAAAAGAAGCAACTGCAGCTGTAATGGTAGTCTGTAATGGTAGTCGAAGCTGGTATGCATCGCAATGATGTCCATAGTTGAGAAAGCCCTCTCAGTTAAACTGTTTTATAAAAATTTGGAAAGTGCCATTGCGGCATTGCGAGCATATCGCTACATGAAGGGTATGCGAGATAGCAAAGGACCAATAACGTCTTCTGCATTGAACAAAATTGTGAAAAAATTTGAAGCTACAGGTTCTTTGGCATCACGTCAAAGAAGTTGATGTTCCTCAACTGCAGCTGCTGTTGCAACGACAGTGGAGCAGACGGTGCAAGCCATGTCGGCGGTTGCTGCACATGGGGAGTGCAGTGATCGAGAAGTTTCGAGGCAGACAGGAGTGTCGTACGGAAGTGTCTGGAGAGCGCTGCGAGTAACTTTGCAACGGTATCCCTACAAGTTGCAACATAACTAAAAACTGAAACCTCCTGACTTCGACTCTCGCCGACATTTTGCGAATTTGGTCTTCAATAAGATGGAAGAGCAGCACGACTGGCTTCACATTGTGCTTTGGACAGATGAAGCACATTTCACACTCTCTGGCGCTGTTAACACCCACAATTGTCGAGTGTGGACCACAGAAAATCCACATGCATTTGTTGAGGTACCCTTGCAACAGCCTAAAGTGACAGTCTGGTGTGGCTTCACTGCTGATTTCATAATTAGTCCATTTTTTTCGAGGAAGTCACACAGACAGGTTTCCAAACAGTTTCTGTCACCGGTAAGCGATATCTAGCACTGTTACAGAACAGCATTATTTCTGAACTGCAAGCGCGACAGGCACTCCAAACAGTCACCTTTATGCAAGATGGGGCACCACCTCATATTGCTCTGCCTGTGCAACCCCTGCTACGCTCAACATTTGGGGAGGATCGTATTATCAGTCGCTACTTTAATCACGCAAGGCCTCCAAGATCTCCCGATCTCACACCCTGTGACTTTTGGCTGTGGGGCTTCTTGAAGTCAAAAGTGTACAGCGACCAACCGGCATCACTAGCGGCACTGAAAGATGCCATCCGCCAAAATGTGTCTGCCATAACGCAAGAAATGCTACTAAATGTTGTGAATGGTGTGGTGACTCGTCTCACAGCTTTACTTCTGAATGATGGACAACACATTGAACATTTACTGTAGTAAGTAATAATTAACTGTAATTAATCTGACTTCATTAATCATTGTTTCATTTGTAAAACATCTTTTGTTGCAATAAAATACTATAGCGCCATCTGTTGGTCGCCAACAGAACTATTTTTTTTTCATTGCCACACAAAACCCGGTTTCTTTTCCATCCGTTTGGTGCAAACCGCATCTTTGTATCGTGATTCGTTTTCGAATTATTCATTTTTAAAGTTCGTCCTGACTTTTGGATCACCCGGTATATATATATATATATATATATATATATATATATATATATATATATATATATATATATATATATATATATATATATATATATATATATATATATATATATATATATATATATATATATATATATATATATATATATATATATATATATATATATATACAGGTAACAACAATTTTATCCTGTTGACAAAAATATTTTATTAAAATAACAATATGGAATTCATTTATTTTCAAAAAACAGACTTTACTTAAGTCATTTGTTACTTAGATACAACCTATTTAAGTATTTTCAAAATGGCCCCCTTGGGCATCGATACAGAGTCTTAAACGTCACGTAAAACTTTCTGCAATGGGCCGCAGTTCATCAGGCGTTAATTTAGCCCATTCTTTCTCAAGAGTAGCCTTTAGGCATTCCAAATTTCAATGTGGCTTAGAGAATATTCTTGATTGCAGAATAAACCAAACACTATAGTCCAATGGATTTAATTCAGGTGAATAGGGGGTCACATTCCAACAGGTATGGTATCTGGCAAATTTGCTTGACACCAGTCTTGCGCTGCCTTTGCTTATTGAAAAGCGGAAGAATCTTGTTGAAGTGTCCAAATGCTGCTTTTAAAATATTTTTGGGCCCAAGAAAGTAGAACCGTCTGTAAAATCTCGTTGCAGTACATGGTCTTGTTCATTTTGAAGCCTTCATCTATGAAAACCAAATGATTTTTTTCCAGATTCACAAATGGCTCTCCAAACCATTACTGACTGTGTTTTTTTCCAACGCTCTACACTTGTGGAATGATAGGAGAATCAGATGACCAGTAATGGTCATTTTGTTAATTACAGGCTTGCTTAATTGTAGAAAGTATTTCGTCTGTGAATGAAGAGGAAATGCTTCCATGCACCTTTTGCTTACTTTCAAAGGAGAGCTATATATATATATATATATATATATATATATATATATATATATATTACTGTGCATGTAAAATTGTTAAATAATTTTATGTTTTCCTTAAAATGTCATAATATATAAATAATTAACATAATTTATATATATTTCAATAATTAATATATTATATAGTCAAAATAATTAATATATATATTTTTAAAGAAGCATGTTTTTAACTATAACAAATTTTAAAATTCCTTAACAATAATAATTAAATTTTTCCCTGCATTTTAATTTGAATATTGTTTCCAATTAAAATGAAATTTCAACAATTTGAAAATCTATGATTTCCCCATTTGATAGATAATTAAATTAAAGACCTGATTTATTACAGCGTTTATTATATAACGGAATTATGTAAATGTATTACTAATATTAATAGTTTATAGTATTATTTATACTAATTTAGGAAATAAATTATAAAAGAATATTTATCGTATTTCATAACATCTCATTTATATGTTACATAGCAATTAAGCTTTTAAAAAATGTAATTATTTAAAGAATGATGTATTATCATATGTTTGATCATTCAAAATACTATGATAATAAAAGACAACTTAATCCTATTAATGCACTATTTTTAAAAATACTATAAATTGAATTTAAGGAATAAAAAGTATGTACCTGAAAATATCAGGAGAAACTTTATTATTAAAATACATGCTCTGCAATTGCTTTTACAAAAATCAATTGCAAGTTAATTTTATTTTCATATTATTTGTGCTATTCAAAACATCAAATTCGGATATATTCTTTCAAAAAATATGGTTTTCCATTAAATTCAATTACATTAATTCTTAAATAGAATGTATAGAGGTGGAAGAAAGTACTTTGTGCTCTTACAGTATTTACAATAAAGTAAGCATTGTTAGTTTTATATCAACTAAAGCTACTTATGAAATCATTCGTGCTATTCATAATACACCGACTATGCATACCTAAATTCAAAGGAGTCTATTTACAAAATCGAATTAAATATATAGCCTTATTTATTGAAAAAAAGGAACTTATTTTTCATATTTTTATAATTAAAAGTTAAATTAATTTTGATTTTACTTGTACTCAAAATATTAAAATATGCCTATCTTATTTTTACACAAATATGTTATTTAATATATTTTATCAAATTTAAAGATTAGTTTAGAGAAATAAAGCTTTTGTAATACGAAATGAATAATCATTGGATATTATTTTTAATGTTATTGAATCCTAACTTTTTACCTGATTTTAAATGAAAAATTAATGTTTTAAAAATGAAAATGTTTTAATTAAAAGCAATGAATGAATAATCATAAAATGCTCTTAACTATACATGTCAGCTATATTATTGTAATGAGATATTTGTGAGTAAAATAAATGTGGTTTTTCTTCACTGTTTAATGATAAATTTCATATTTTTAAGATATTTGTGATTTAAAAACTCTGATCTGTTGATAGCAGATAAATTGCCTTCTGCAGGAAAAAGTGATTGTTGAGGAAAACAAAACCAATTTAGGCCTATACATTAAATTTTTCTACAAGATTTATAGTACTTACAAATTGTAATGTTATTTTTCTCCACTTGGGTGACGAACCCTATGCCACAACAAAACCAGAAGCTCCTACATTTTTGTCGTTACCCAGCAGGCACCTGTGAACCAAATCACGGAGGCGAGTAGTGTTGCCTGCGCCATACCATCAGAAACCCGTTTATAGGTTGGGCCACACTCATACATCTTTACAGAGAAAGGAGAGAGAAAGAAACATCGAAGCCCACAAACTGGAATTCGAACCGTGGACCCACAGCTCAGGAGTCAGGAACGCTAATTACTCAGTCATCGGTTGGCTTATTATAAGCCAACCGATGGCTTTGCCATTGACCATTGAAATGACATTATGTCAATCAATGAAATGTCATCATGGCAACCATAGAAATGCCATTATGTCATTTCAATTGGTTCATTTTAAGTTAGCCAAATTATTCAATTACTGTATTTTCAATCTAGTTATATATAAATAAATCTATTTCATTTGCTTCTAAATATCAATTAAAATATTAAAGGATTTAATATTGAAACATTGTTTCATATGTGCCAACAATCAGTTTTACACTTTTTTTTACATAAGACATTTTTTTACATTTTTTGCACAAACTTTTAACTACAATACAATCTTGTAACCACTACTTAAAAATTAAGTATACAAAGTTTACAAAATAAATTAATTCAATGCTAATAGCATTTTATTCTAATAAATTTATAAGGATAATATATAAATATTCTTTATAATAATTTGTGAATTTTTTACTGAATTTAAAAAAAATATATTTAAAAACAAAATCATCTAGGTATTTTTATGAATTCTTCTTCTCGTGTAAATTGTTAATCTTAAAATATCCAGTGAAATAAAAAAAAGGTTTTATTCGGAAAAAATAAATGATTTTTATCTGTAGTTGAACAGCTGTTATATTCAAAATATGAATTATGTATCCGAAATTTTTTGAAAGCTTCATGCGAAGAAATGCCGTTTACAAAGCAATATAATTGAAATAAATTTCGGTAACATTACTTTTCCTTCAACATTTTGCTTTAAAATAATACATAATAATGCAAACGATTTGTTTTTGAACTTTTTATTACTCTAAATTTTGATTATATTTAAGCAGTAGTTATTTTGCAAAAGATGCATTTCCTTTCAAACAAGTATAATTTAATTTTTTATTTATCCTACTTATAAATATGAAAGAAATGTAAATATGCCCATTTCTACATAATTTGAATTTTAAATGTTTTGTAGAATAATTTTTTCCTTCCTCATTTTCTGTATCGTCTGTCAGATCTATTATAATGACAGCGAAACAAAATGCTGCATTTGCATTTCCAGTGAAATGTTGTATTGAATATAGTTATAAGCAATCAAGAACTTGCCAAATATTTTTTTTGTATATTTAGAGAGTTGCATAATTTAGGAAATATTTTAATAGAAAATAATAATTTAATAAGATATGCAAGATATTTTTGTTTCTAGAATTAGATGACTCTGTTGGGGATGATGTTTTTCTATCTTATAAGATGCTCTCACATAACGTAAAGTGCAAGTAATTACACACATTATCAATAAAAAATTTCAATATTAATTTACATACAGTTAAAATAAAAATATGCCTAATTTTTTTATGAAAATATTTTTTAAAAATAAATTTTTTGAAACAAATATGTTTTTATTGATATTTTTCTAAGACAGTTTGAATGAACCGTTTATATAATATTGCTTTCTTATTTTTGATTCAAAATAATACATGTGATTTCTGACATTTATTTAAGGACATAATAGGTATTAATTACGATACTTATTAAATTTTGAATTAGTTATGAGCATCACTTTATAATTAATTGAAATGTTGATGCGCATTCATATTTATAGATTTATATATTTGTAGATTTTAAAAGTGTTAAAAATTTAAAAGGTATTTTATATTTTTAATAATAAAACGTAGATGTATAATCACATAATTATTTCAGTATCAGTTCTGCAAATCTGTTTTCCGTAGTTATCTATAATTGCATACATGTATGTTTTCTACTTAAGTCTAACTATATATTCATTTTTTTGTAAAATGAAAGACACTGTATTTCATATTTAATAGAAATATTATCTTCCAATAACTTGATTGCAATTTTTAATTACATTCGTTTATTAATGTTAATCACAAGATAGGGAAAATAAAAAAAATGATGTATGTGTCATCTTACATCACAAGACATATCACTATCCGTTTCCTGACATATAAAGTATTAATAAAGCCAAACACATAAACCCAACATAATCCACATCAGAAATACGATACATAACGGACACAAATAGAAATAGACACAAATATGAAATAATATCCCTTTAGGATAAGATGAACTCATATTTTTGAAATATATCTTTGATCTAATTGGACATTTCTGTATACATATATATAATAAATCAAATAAAATGTCTCTAAGATATAATATAAACTCAGAAACTCATTTTAACTTCCGCTACTTGACTATTCTTCACCTGAAAGAAAATGTTGGATATGTCTGAGAATGAATACAAATGTACTGTTAGAGATGTAAATCTAAAGCAATAAAAAACTAGACGTCTTAATTAATTTTAATAAGTTATTTCCATTTTGTTCCTTATTCATATTATGAAAAAAAGATAAAACTCATTTATAGAATCAACTTTCAATACTCCTGTTATTTACTTTCTTTAACAAAGCGAAAAATAAAAAATCAAGTTTTCTCTCAAAAGTCAAGTTCTGATTACAGTAATCTGAAAAAGTCCAGAAACGTTAAAAAAATACAGTAACTTTTCAAAAATGTGTAAGTTTGTAAGTTTACACAAATTATTTCAGCGTTGTATGTGAAATTTCATCAATAAGTTTTATTTAAAACTATATTTAATATATTTGCCCCTTATATATATATATATATATATATATATATATATATATATATATATATATATATATATATATATATATATATATATATATATATATATATATATATATATATATATATATATATATATATATATATATATATATATGGATATATTTATATATATTGATAATATATAATATACGTGGTCGCGGTATTATGTTTAAAAAGCGCACATAGAAAATGTTATTACATCTGATAAAAAAAATTTTAATTTTTTCTTCAATTGTTATTATATGATAAATTTTTAGTACATTTTTCTTCAACATCTCTTGAGCCTTTTCATACGCAATTAGTAAGAATTTGAGACACAACAATCTTGACTAATGTTTCAAGTTTTTTTGTGGATATTTTATTTCAATGCTTGAAATGTCAATGAAAATATTTTATATGATTGATAAATTTACATTCGCTACAATAATGTGCTCAAAAGAATTTTAACACTCTCAAACTTTTCATCCACAATAGACATTAAAATCAACACTTATATTCTTAAAAAATCTCCAATGCTATTTTCGAGTCCTGATTCAAATATGTGGTTTTAAAATTTTACATCACTATAGATTAATTGCGTTGAGAAAATCTGTAAAACTAAATCCGTGTTTTCTTCGCATAATTGCGTTTATATAGATAAATGCCAAATAAAGTATTCATGAAGTTATACATTATAACCAAATCCCTATTTTAGTAAGCTAATGTATAGGTTGGTGCATATACACATATTGTGCCAAATAATACAATCTTCTACAGCTGAAGTCTCAACAACAGAATCATGGTGATATTATCTAAGAACTGGTTACCAATGTGGATAAGCTTGCTCACCTAACCAATTTGAATTATCCTGTAAAAGTTCGGGAGAGCCTTTCTCTCCAAAGTTTTATTGACGGGGTTAGAGAAACGTAAATTCAGAAAGCACTTCGGTTAGCTGACCTAAAAGACCTGTAGTCAGCATTGGTCTTTGCTATGCAGATTGAAACCGTTCAGTTTGCCATCCGTAAAGAATGCCATTCTTTGAGGCAACCAAGTGTGGAACAGTCCAATACCACATATAAACGTCTATTATCAAAGATGGAATCCCTGGAAAGAAGAATCGATAGGAGAAAAACCAGTAATATAAACAGGCCCAAGGGCAGCAAATGATGGAAATGTGCTGTGGAAAGGTATTTTCTTAAGAATTGCAGGACGAATTACCTAGAAATTATGAGGAAAACTAGATCATGGTCTCTTTGCGGGGTAGAGGTTACTAGAAAATGCAATCTTCATATATATATATATATATATATATATATATATATATATATATATATATATATATATATATATATATATATATATATATATATATATATATATATATATAGATAGATAGATAGATAGATAGATAGATAGATCTGGAACAATAGATTAATAAAATATGACGTGGAGATCTAAATTAATAATGGTTAAAAAAGGGAAAATTACATAAAATCTTACAAGCCGTATATTAAATGAGGGCTAAGTGCTAAATGAACTTTCTAAGTTGTATCCAGTTGAATGTATTAACAAGCTACTTGATATTTGAGTAAATTTAGTAATTATTACTTTTTTGCTAAAAATTTTGTCAACTATTAAAAATCTGATTTGCTTCATATGCCATCTCAATTCGCCAGTAACTTTACTTTTAAATGAGAAAATATTTTAAATACTCCTAGACATAAAATTTAAATCTTAAAATATCTAATATTTGAATTTTTAGTTCATTTAAATGAGGATAATAAAAAATGTGTACTTGTTGATTAATACAAGTTTGTTAATTTTGGCAGCAACATTTTTTTTAAAGGTCAGCTATGCTTAATCCTGATCTGTTGACCTGACTGCTTAAAATAATTTTAATTGATAGTAATACGCATGTTATGTGATTAGTTACATACACACACGCATATCTGTAATAACATTTTTATTGAGTACATTAATACATTTTTATTGAGTACATAACGTAAATACGAATATGAATGTTATTATTTACTAAAGAGATGTCAAGATTAATTCTGATTTGATGAATACACTGTTTATTATACATTGTTGTGTTTATTGAATACGTTATTGTAACTGATAAAAAGGAAACATATTGCCTTGTGTTTGATCAACATATCCGTAATCATATTTTTCAATGGATTCTATCTTTATTTGTTTTAGTACTAATTCAAATGTTACGTAAGTAAGCATGAATGTAATTATGCTATTCAATTTTAATATATTATATTATTTATCTAAAATACATGTAGAATGATTTAAAACATATTAAAGTAGAGACATTGATTATGACTTACAGCTTTTGAGTGATCGATTTTTTCCGAGCTATATATATATATATATATATATATATATATATATATATATATATATATATATATATATATATATATATATATATATATATATATATATATATATATATATATATATATATATATATATATATATATATATATAATGGAAAAACAATGAAATCAGAATATATCGCAAAGCACCAGCGGAAAAAAAACCAAAGAAATTTGCCTCCGTTATTGAATGTCACGTTTGTGGTTGAAGTCGATATAAGTATGCAAATTATTTTTGCAGAGAACATTTTTGAAAGTATTGTTTTTGTTTCATTCTGCAAGAGAAGAAAGTTCGATTTTCTAACACGTGTATTTAGTTTTCCTTTTTGTTCCTTTCTCAGTCTGAGATCAGGAAAATTCTGTCTTTGAGAACGGTAGTTGATCGAAAAATTGTAATGCGTTTAAATAACAGAAAAACGTAAAAAAAAAAACTTGAAATACTTGCATTATTATGCACATTTTTTTTTACTTTTCAGCTTAGAAATGCAAATCTGCATTCCTATGAGTCAATATACTTTTACTTTTGTGACAAAGGCTTATATATGCGCCTTCGTCACAAAACAACTCTAAAATAAAACTCTTATCCTATACCGGTTATTGAAAAAAACATTTTAAATAAATCTTTCACTATTATAAATTATTTCTTATATATCTTAAAACTAGGTCTTTTTTATTTTAAGAAAATTGTTGTTTATCAATTCAACTTCATTTTACATAAAACATTCTGATATTCATTTACATAGTATGTGTTAAAATAATTTATTTGTTGAAATTTAATTTTATTCTTTAATGCTATCTACAACCAAACATTATTTAATATTCTCTGAATAAAATCAACTAATCTTTTACTATGTAATCATATTCAGCTTTAGAAGATGAGAAATTTGCATTATGTACTAAATTTGAAAAGATTTTTATATTATGAAACATATATGAATAATGGTGCTTGGATTGGTGATATGGAGCTCCTTATCATAGTGTGTTGCATTTTTTAAACATATATAGTGTTTAGTTCAAATGAAAATAACCGAGCATTAATAATTGTTTTGTGATCCAATATATTAAAGAAATAGAATGGCATAACAACTAAATCATATATTCAATAATGATTAATAAACATATGGATAACTTTCTTCTGAAAAGTTTATTAAGTAGAGCAAATACCTTAATTTAATTCCGTTCTTTGAGATTCTTTTTGTCTAACATTATATTTCATTATAGTATTCTTAAAGATTAAATTGGGGCTTAAACGTCTTGTAGGAGGTGCTTGAAGCTGCACTCTTGGTTTTCTTTAAGCACTACATTTAAAACTTTAATCCAGCCTGTTCCGACTTATTGTTGTGAAGCCTTAATAACAGCTCCCCAAGTGGTACTTAAAAACTTGAAGTATAGCAAAACACGGCCTTCCATTTGATCACAGGATGTGCAAACTCGACACGTATTGTGTGTGTGTGAGTTAAAGCTGTTATTAATAAAAAAATTCCCTTCCAGGTCAGCATAGCCCACTATGAAAAACTATTACAAGTGGAGAATCCTTTCTGGTGGGAATATGTAACCAAACCAAGAAAAATAAAAAAACATAACAAGGTTTTATTCAATAAATCCTGAAAAAAGGAACAATCTTGAAATTCTAATTGATAAATCTCCGCTTATGACATTTAGAAATCTCTTGGAAATAACAAACGTTAATATAAGGCTTGCTTTAGTAGAGAATGCACAGAGAAAGAGCGATGTTGCACTAAGTGTTTTATAAACACTTGCCTAAGAACCATTGCAACCATTCTTCATTGGCTGTACATTTTCACAAACGGTCCCAGACTGATTGCCACTTTAATGTTGGGGCTGGTGTTTTCTTTGACCTATTTTTCATTTTATGGCTTAGTAGGTTATATTGGTACCTCCTTAGACGGCAAAGTTACAGCGATATGCATAGCTTTGAAACACCTATCAGCTATTCAGTGCAAGTTTTCAAGAGCAGTTACCCTTTTTGACTCTCAAACAGCCACCCAAACTATCTCTGTGGTTGAACATCCCCAGGCGCCTGAAATTCAACAGTGTCAAGAATTTCTGAGAACTATTGCTTTGAAAGGAAAGCAAATTGTTCTCCAGTGGGTGTCGAGCCACTGTGGCTTAGGGGTTATTGAGCAAGCAGACATCCTTGCAAAGAAAGGTGTTGGCCTTCTACAATATCCTTCCAGATCCCTCTCGTATAGGAAGATTAAACTGTTACTAAGTTTTGTATTTGCTACTAATGCTTTACGAGTCCCACAGACTCCTCAAAAACACTGTAGTGGTTTAGATCTCTTGATATTTCTCTTATTCCTGATTTACCAAGACGAAATGCAGATGCGACCTTTCATCTAACAACAGGATATGACTGTCTAGCTTCTCATTTGAAGCACTTGGGCATTCTTATTGTTTTTACTTGTCCACTCTGTGGTTCTTTAGAAGTAGTGGATAGGGACCTTCTTCCCTCTTTGTGGGGCTCTTCGCTGCTTAACGAAGTAAAAAGAAATTGATATTGAGAATCAAGATCACTCTTTAAGCAAATGACTTCGGTATATTTTCAGTAGTTTACTTTTTCTTAACCTTTAGTTCTTTGTATTTCGCCTAATCATTGAAAATAAAAAAATAAAAAAAATATTTCATCATACATAAATATCGAATTTCTTATAAATCGATATTAACATCATTTTGTATATCGTTTTCAGTTTATTATTTATTTCCAGTTTTCTTTAATTGTGTTCAATTAATACTCAAGAAAAATTGTAGAGAAAGGAAAAGAATTTCTGTTAACACTTTAAACTTTGATTTTGAATAAACATAAAAATGACTTGAATGGAATGTTTAGATTTACTGTATAACTTAGAATTTGAATAAACACTGTCAAAATGCTTACCCAAAATAAATTCAGTTAATGCGATTCAGTTCCTTAAATGGAAATTTCCATTTATGATTTTCAATGTAAATTTGTTCATAGTAAGTCAATAACAGAAGTACAAGTTTCACATTATATGAAGAAAGCGATTAAATAATCTGCTATTGAAATATAATCTAAATGAGAGCATTATTTCTTTTCTAATTCAATTTTTATGAAAAAACATTCCATTAATTTTTTTTTATTTTTCCATCATAGCAATCGGCAAAAAAAGAATAAAAATTTGTGTTAGACATGTTACTGATCATATCAACAAATGTTTTTGTTTTAAAAATTTAACTTTTAAGCAAATTTGTAATCGATATAATTTTTTTTAATAAAAGATTGGCGTATATTCAGCAGAGCTTAAGTAAACTTGTTTTTTAAGTAATACAATATTTGAAAGAAAATAATTCTGCAGAACCATTTTACAATAAATATGACAATAAAAAATTTGTCATTATGAATTAAATAACATTAAGTAAACCAGCTCAAATAATATTTAATATAATATAAGGTTGACAAGTAATTTAACATTAAACAAACTTTTATCAGGATTTTAAATATAGAAATATTGAAAAAATTCACCTGTTTTTGCCTATAACAAAATAATTTCTAATTATATGTAAACAGCAGTTAGAATTGTATGGATTGGCAGGTATCTTCAAAAAGAAACATGAAAAGAACATTCAAAATGAATCATTTTATCAAAGCTCTTAATATTTTCAATTTCCGAAAAATAAAAATGAGCTTCTGTTCATATATTGCTATTATTTACTAATTAAGATACTGAAAGTTGAAATTTTTACATTATTCAGTTAGATATATATTAAAATTTGAAACACCGATTACTTCAAATATAACTGAAAAGTTTTACAATATTCAGTAATTGTAAATTTTCAAATGTCAGAAAATTAGTAAAATAGAATGACTGATTAGCAAAAATTTGTATACAAACTAATAAATGAACAGTTATTTTATATGACTGTAAAATTTTCTGTTATTCAGATTATCAAATAGCATTTTATCCCATTCTGTTTTAATGTTTAAATTTTCGTAGCAACTGAAGCTTTGTCAATTTTTATGAAGGAACATATTTCATATTAGACTAGCAGTATAAAGAGATAAATATTAAACATCATTGAAGTATTAATACTATAGCTCTTGACGGGTTTAGCATAACCCTTTTCATTGAATATTCAAGAGTATGATATACTTTTTTATTAGTTTCATTATCATAGTTGAGCAAATCACCGTTAAACACTCATTATTACGAACAAACACTTTCTTAACATAATCATTGTCCCATGCAAAAGTAAAGTTTTCGAGCATTTATAATTAAGAGAATATTTTCTTAAATATGAATTCCATTATTTATGTTTGAAATATATCATACTTTTATATTTGATATATATTTGAAATATATCATGAAATTTATCTATTTTGAGCTAAGTATGTGTTAACATGCTTAGCTCAAAATAGACTATACTAAGCAGTTGCCAAGAATACTTCAGATAGATGCGCAATTTATTTAAAATTAAATTTTTTTACAATAGTTATAATAAATGATTCTAAAAAACGGCATTTTAAAATAATATGTAAAATATTCATACATGTTATAACAATATTATGTAACATTATGATAATATTTTAGAGTGCATTTCTTAAAAATATCGTAAAAACTAAATGTTTCATAGACACAATTATCTGTATTTATGCATTCACTTCCATTGCACTCTATATTTTAAAACACACTCTTTGAATACATTAAAAATGTTGTACTATTAAATGGAAAAATCTTAAATTTACAGAAAAATTTAAATAAATTTCCTAAATTTAAAATAATCAGTTCTTTTAAATTAAATCGTCTCAATTAAGTGCTGGATTTTAAATTTGGTAATGAAATAATTACAGATCAAAAAGTTTGAAATTTAGAGTAGGACATTTTTGAATAAAAATACTGTTCCAGACACACATCAGACAGGATAGGATAATGAATTACAATTAGAAAAATTTAAAAAAAATTCATATTAGTATCTGTTTTATGATGGGGAAATTTTTAGCAGCCAACTTATAGTCTGCTCTACAGTAAATTGCAATTATTTTTTGAGAATTGTTATGAAGATATCAAGAAATGTTATTTTTAAGATTAAAATAAGAATTTGAGTAATCAAAACTTTATGTTTAAGAAAACTCCACGCATAAATGTAATATTGATTGAAAACTGAGGATTGGGAAGTTAATGTTTTAATAAACAATCTTCTCCATGAAGTAGTCTTGGAAAACGTCTTAAACTCTAAAATATAAAGTGAGGAGAGGCTGCTCGAGAAAAACTGTGCATAATATTCACACACTGATGTGCTTGGAGATAAATAAAAAACATTCATTCTGTAATAACAATGTATTTCACTGCTCACCGACAATTTTATTTGATTAGGAATAGTTAATATGACTGCTTTTTCACTTATTATAAACTTACAAAAATATAATTACTTATTAAAAGCTATTCAGACTTCTTTTGAGAAGTTTTGTTGATTATGAAGTAATACTTCATTAAGATAATAATTAGAAACATGATTTATCATTTCCTGAAATTTATTAAAATGAAAGAGAAAATATTTCCTTATTTTCTATCCAAATATTCTGATTTAAAATCTTCAAAGTTTTAAATACTGCTAAGAATTACAATTATCATCACATGAAAAAATATTATGTATAAAATATTACAAGCATTTAATATGTAAGCAAATATCCCAAATGGTTCTATGTAATCAGCCATTTCAAAGACCGACATTTGATAAACAGTTTAAATTATGCATATCTAATTATATATATATATATATATATATATATATATATATATATATATATATATATATATATATATATATATGTACTAGAGTGTGTTGAAACGTATAGTATCAAATTAATTTGAGATGAATACACAGGCCTAAACCACATTCAATAATTTGTAAAAATTCAATCTTTAAATTAATTTTGAATTCAGCTTCATGTTGAATAGTATAAAAATGTGTTAAATATAAGTTGTATTATTTATTTCCGATTAATATATTAATATTTATTATCTAATTCAAGTACTAATTTTTCCGCTTTTTTCCTATATTACTAATATGAAGTTAATTACCTATGTTTAACTATGATATTCCTTGAATTTATACTGCCTTAATAAATGTGTTTATTTTTCGTATATGAATGATTAATACACAATTTTTAGTAATTATTTTATGTACTTTAAAATTTGTAATTTTAAAAGTACAAATGAAATTTATTCTTTAAAATAAATTGTTCAATTCAATTCACAAATCTAAAATTTCCAAGAAAATGTTTTAGAAAGCTTTGCTTACCCGTTGGTATATAAGCCGTTGTAATTCAAACGATTTTCTTTCAAAAATCCATTAATATAATACAACTGCATTTTATTTATAACAAAACTGACTTCTTACGAGCGTGGGGAATTTTGAAGTTAAAATTTACTTTTGTTCCTTCAATAAATACTGTATATCATATTTCATGCGACATGCGTTACATTTACACTTCTTTTCAAACATGAATACTCATTTATAATTTTTCTTATTTATATAATATAAAAATAGATCTAAATATTGTCTTTCGGTATACAATACCCTTTATATCAATACAATAAAAGTTTAGTGTCTTTCATTGATGCAATATATAGCTGTACTATATAATGTCTTATATTAAATATGTTCGCTACACATCAAAATATAAGATATATTGCTTTGCTCTTTCTCTTCATTATCTCCCATTACAAAAATACTCTTTAAGGCTTTATATTCGAAGTCCTTAGTTGTAGCTTATTCAAAATTAAAAAAAATAAATCAATAAGTTTTGCGCTCATTCAAAAAGTCTGAAAGGATAAAATATAATATGAAAATTGACTAGAAAGTCAGTTATATATCTGTAAACTTTTAAATTTTATACAAAGCTTTTTAAATGAATTATTCATGTTAGCTTAGGTGATGGTGGTCACTTATGATAATTTCACTCATAACATAGAAACACTTTTTTGTAAGATATAAATTATTTCTAACTGCTAATATATTATACTTTTTCAAGTAGAAAATGGAATATCTCGTATTTCATATTTCAATATTTTGAATATAAATGCAATTTAGAGTCTCATGTACAATACTATATAAATGTTCCAAAATATATATTTACATTAAGTGAGATTTTAGAAAATTTGCATATATGTTTTCTTATAGAATTATAATATTTTACTTGTAAACACATGAGTGCTATGCAGTTTTTAATTCACAAAGTTTTATTTAAATAAGAATTATAGACAATTGAATGGATTATAGAAATCCTTAAAATACAAGGTGCGTCAAGCTAACTTCCTTATTTTGAATTTCAATAGCCCAAAAATGTAAAAATGATAATGTAATGGGCGTGCTTTCTTGGAAAGAGGATATCATGAAGTTGTGGGACATTGTAGTTTAGTCGTCATCATTTTGTAATGAACACAACAAGTTGGCGTAATGAACACACTCTACATTTTCAGTAGAGTCCTATATTTCAAACTTTAGTTAAGGTTATTTCAACCCATCACACTTCCCGAAATCACTTCAGTGTTATTATTTTCGGAACACATCCCTAGTTGTAAATTTTTTCTTTTATGGGTTGCATTGTTCAAGTGAAGCTCATTATGTGTAGAAAAGAAGAGTTGGAGGTACCATCCCATCACATCACCAGATAACATGGAAGAAGTAATTGTGTCATCTTTGCAATCACTTCTGGATTTGGCACTCAAACATGCTTCTGTCCTAGATATTTCAGATCGTTGCAGGAAAAGAATTTTACATGATGAGCTTTCTTTAAATCCTCAAACGCTGTTCACTGTGCAAGAACGTTCTAAATCGGACTTAAATGCTCGAAGAAGATGAACGTGAAGACATAAGACACTCTTGTATTTTTCAATTTCACTGAACTTGTCAGTAAAAATATTTACTATTGAGCTTCGACAACCCAAAAGATATCCATCACATACCTTTGATTTCCCCAGGTGTCATCGTATGGTGTGCTATTTCATCAGTTAAAATTGTGGGTAGATGGTTTCTTTCGAAGAAAATTAACATACTGACAGACATTTCAAACCATTATATCTACATACTGGAATATGTTTTCTCCCAAGACTTTAGAAAATTCCTTTAGGGAAAATATGGCTTCATTAGAGGGAAGCAAAAACTTATACTTCAAAGTCATCAATTGCAGTCCCCGGGTGACCCATTTAAATAAAAAGCGATTTGGTATAGTCAGAGCTTTCTCCCATATTTGTCCTATGTAATTTCGTTTTTTGTGGGGGTAGTTACAGTCAAATGTCTATACTGGCATCACATAAAGTTTGAGAAATCTGAAAAGAAACAATGTAAGAGGAAGAGCCAAAGTACTTACGAATTTTCTAGAGAGAATAATGAGAAACAGCAGAAATCGGTTTAGCCAGTATAACAACAATGCTGATCATCATTGGTTCAATATGATATTTAAAACTATGTGAACTAAAATTTTAAATATGTAACTTTTGTATGCAAAAAATAAACAAAAATATATATTTAATACTTTTTGGGTGATTCCAATGCAAAATAGGTGCTTGCCGCATCTATTCTAGATTTAACATTTGCAGCATCAGAGCTGCGACGTTGGAATGAGAGAATTAAATAAAAGAAAAATAAGAGTCTTAACAAAGGAATTTATTTCTAGAAAATATTTGTTTGTTTTTAATTTTGGTTATGTTATATTTACCGTACTAAAAAATCGTATACATAGAATTCAGAAACTGAAAAAGTCACTTCGGGAAAAGTTGAACACTGATAACAAAGAAAACTTAGCTGTTTGATTGGTTGTGTTTTGTACCTCAAGGTCAAAAAAGTGGCAAGCTGTACCAAAACATTATAGCAGCATAACTTGCTACATATTTTATTCACATTAATATGCTATACACATTATTAATAATTAATAAATGAATTACTTTATTTTAAAGAATGTATTACTTGATAGTTACTGCATATTAAAATTAAACGATTAATATAAGACAATTATTTCTTTAAATCATAATTTATAATATTTTAAATAGAAAAAAGTTTTTGGATAAAAAAGTATATAAGATGTTCACTAAGCATAATGTATTTCACTTAAGTAGTTCTGTATTAAATATCATTTAATATATTTTGTCTGCAGGAATTTTTTCCCAGTATATTAGTTATACATTCACACATAACATTGCAGTTACAACTTTCCTTAAAGTATTAGCTTACATAACAGTAATTTGGGACTTCGATAAGGTGCATGCATTTGATTCCTTGATTTGCTAGTTTTAATTTTTTTAAGTAAATGTTCACAAATGCAAAAATGCATTTTTATAATAAATATATTTATTTTAGCAAAAGCATTCAAATAATTTGAAAAATAGTTAATATTTAGTTAGTAAAAATTCCTTAAAATTTAAATCTTAAAACCTTACTTTATGTGTGTGAATAATCAAAGAATTATTCATTTAAAATCTTCAATAAAGTTTAAAAAATGGTAAATATTTCTTATATTTAGCAAAATTATCTCAGTGTCTAAAATATGAAAGATTTAAATATGTTAACATTATAATAAAATCTTCTCGAATGTAATTATTAATTCCATTTTGATATATAGGTATTTTAATCCCATGCAAATAATTTCTTAACAAAACACATTAAATAAAAATTTAAAAATCATTTATTTCGATTATTTATCAAATGGAATGAAGCAAATAAATGACTTTTGATTCAAAAATTTTCTCTCAAAATATGTATTTCTATGTTAAGTAAAATATTCTTCTGAATTTTTAATAAGTTTGAATAATTGTTACACAATTTTTAATATTTATATGCATGTATTTTTATTATTATGCAATTTTTATTATTTGTATCTATCAATTTTATATGCATGTATTTATGTATGTATGTATGGGATATTTTTCTAAGTTGCTCATTATTTTCATTATTTTGTATTAATGAACCTTAGAACTTCGCACTTATTATTACAGGCTCCCAAAATGAAAAATAGGATGGTGAGTTCTGCAATATGATGATTGCAGCCGGCAAATTGCCAATTCAACACTTGGCACGCACTTGCCGGATTAATCTGTAGTTGTTAAAAACCGGATAAAAAGGAATTGTGGTTGTTAAATGATATGAAGGGGAAAATTTATGATCATGAAAAAAAGATAAAATTAAAATACATAATTAAAGCCTGGTATGGAATACACTCGTATACGCTTTATCTTACTGTTTACTGTACTGATCCGTTGCAGTTTTGATTAAAAACACCAAATTAATAAAATTTTAGAGTATATTTAACGTTTATTATATATATAGTATCTAAGCAATTGGAATATTGTAACAGTTCCTTTTAATTTAAATATTCCATTATCTATTATTTTATAATCGTAAAAATATTTACTCTTCTTCCGTATTTCCTCATCGTGATTTTTTATGTCATAAAAATTCTAAATTTCATTGACAAGGCTTGAATATAAATGAAAATTATTATATACTCAAGTTATATACTCACATTATATGAAAATTTCTATTCTGATGTTTTAACTGATTATTATAAGTAATAAATAGTAATGTTTTGAAATAAAAATGTTTCAAGTAAATTAAAAATAATTTCGACACTTAAATAACAAGTAATTATAGCAATATATATATATATATATATATATATATATATATATATATATATATATATATATATATATATATATGATATATATATATATATATATATATATATATATATATATATATATATATATATATATATATATATATATATATATATATATATATATATATATATATATATATATATATATCCAAAAATATTTTCATTTATTTTTTAATCTCATATAAGTTATCTTTTTCTCTTAAATATAACGTAAATATTTCCTCATGGTATCTGCTAGCAATGAAAAATTCATAAGAAATCTTGTATAATGACTTTATCAGCCGAATAGTTCTCAGTGGCTTCTGTAAACAAAGGGTATATATAAATATATTTTTTTTATTTATTTCAGCAATTGCTTTTATCTATGCCATTTTATTCCTTATCGCATTACTTGTTGAGACATTTGTGGCCTTATTATACGCAAAGTATGAAAAATGTGTGCATTATTACAATGGATGTTTATCTGTTTGTTTCTGCAAACAGATAAATATTAACAGTATGACTGAAGAGCTAAAATACTTATAAAAACAGGTTTCAATCAGATTACTTCTGCTAACTTTATGAGAATGGGAGAATGGGAGAATGGGAAGCGGTAATAATTATGTATACTTATTATTTATTTTGATATTTTTATGAATAACATTTTATGAAAGAACTATTTCATTGCTTTGTATTATTTTTTAAAAGTAGAATCTTAATGGAGCTAATGACAAAAATAATTATACAAAAATCTGCTTGCAATGAATCTGAAAAATATGTGTCTTTAAAAATTAATTACTATTTTTAAATGATGAACATCATTTAAAAGTCAAAAATAACATAAATTTAAGTGCTCATAATTTTTTTAAATTCTCCTATACATATTGATTGTTATACATATTTTATGTTAAAATACTGCTATTTATAAATGAATTAAAATTTTATGCACGTACACACACACTCATACATAAACTCACACATACACACGCACACACAAACATATATCTGTCTATCTATCTATCTATCAATCTATTTATCTATCTATCTATCTATCTATCTATCTATATATATATATATATATATATATATATATATATATATATATATATATATATATATATATATATATATATATATATATATATATATATATATATATATATATATAGATATAGATATAGATATAGATATAGATATGTAGAATTAGATACAGATACAATATTCTTTACTAAAATATGTATATATTGATATGCACATTTAGGTGAACTTTTAAATAAAATAATGTCTAAACTTTATTTGTTTTTTAATACACATTTAGTTATAATACATGGTATTTTTAATCTGGTAATTAAACTTTGAAGAGGAGAGTTTTTTAAGATGCATCTAATGATCCGTTTATATACTCTAAATACGTATCCAATAAAGTTTGTACGGAAGATACTTTATTGAAATTATTAATGTTATATTATATGTTGAACATCATAAATCAGTCATCAGGAGTACATGCAAATCACTTATTCAATTTATCTGAAGTTAAGTTGAATCATTTAATGATTTCTATTTGTAGATTTAATGATTAACTTCAGCTAAATTAATCTGTATATTATTAGTGGAAAATATTTTATTTGGAGGAATATGAAGAGTTGGTTAACAATATAAAATATATTGAAATTAAGAAATTCTTTCTGTTTAAAACTAGGAATTCCTATTTTGCTTCAGTTTCGATATTCTTTTCGTCATTGCATTAGAAATCCTCTTAGCTACATTGTTGTTCTGTTGATAACTTGTTAGACTGAATATATTCAGTTCCCAAACATTTTACAAAAGACGCTTCTGTAAAGCATCGTATTCTTCTACAGAATTTGTTATACAAATTGGCCTTATGGTTATTTAAATTTATTCAAATGGTAAATAACTACAATAAAATGGATAAAAATATAAAATAAAATTTTATACGACTAGAAAATTTCTTTTGGATTGTTACTTTGATGTCTACTGATATTGATGAAACTTTATACAGTAGGAAAACATTTTTCGTTAGTTATATTAGTTTCATGAATTATTATCTTAATAATTATAATTTTTTAATTTCCTAACTAACTTGCAAAAGAAATATTTATTCAATATAAATTCACACACACAATTAGACTTAATTGTGGAAAAAATAAGAAATTAGAAAAATCATGTTTTTTTTAAAAATATTTTCATATATTGCGGTCAAGTAATCTTACCTCAGCAAAGTTCCAGCCATTTATAATATACGAAAATAATTATTATTAATTTTTTTATGTAATATTATTAGAGATGTGTTATTTTTTATTAATTTATGATGCTAACTCTTTGATGACGTAAAATTACTAATACTACAAGGGTTGCCTTTTAAGTTTCTACAAAAAATAAGAAGAAAAATAATTTTTTGGGAACAAACTATTTTATTTCTTTCAAAATATTCGCCTTTAAGATTTATACATTTTTCCATCTTTCCAAGCCAATTCTTGAAACAATTTTTTCTACTCTGAAGTTAAAATCTTGGAAACATAATATTGGAAAGCATCTACAAATTCTTGATGTGATGAAAATTATGTATTACGTGATTGAGCCATACCTGATAACCTAAGATACAGACCAGGTGTTCCATTGCGTATGTCTATGTCTATGTGATGAAAATTGCTGCCCACGCATTTTTTTTTGTTTGACATAAGGGAACAAGAAAAAGTTATTAGGAGACAAATCAAAAGAATATGGGCAATGAGACTTTAATTCCATATTTTTATCCTTCAAATTATCAATTGTTTGATGTGGGAACTGGAGTAGTCGTGATGAAAAATGATGCGGCGGTTTTTGTTGTTTTTCCTGATTTCGTTGATGACTTTTGACAAACAAATTTCTGTATACAATTTAGCGTTAACAGTTTCTCGATTCTCTACAGGAATGGTTGTGATATTTCCTTTAAGGCCGAAGAAACAAGCAATCATTTTCTTTGAATCTATGCCTCTATATTAACAAAAACGATTTAAAAATATTCCTGACAAATCGGTTAGCTTATGTCCTTTTATATTTTTTCGTTTATAATATAAAATTACATCGAAAATACTGGAATCGAAATTATGTGTTTACATGGGTCTTTTGAAAAGGGAATTATTTTAGAATACATTGAAATAAAATAGCATCATGATAAGTAATGAGACAGTATTGTTTTATCATTTCTTTTACAAAATTTTCAGATTCCATTCCCTGGTTAAATTTTGAATAAGTTTGTGAAGCGTGTTACGCATTTTTTGCGTTTTATTTGCTCTAATTGTACCTACATTGTATGCAAAATGATGCCACATTCACAGAGCAAAAGATATAGATATAAACATAAAATAAATGAGAAAAATACATTTTGCATGATATTTGATTAAAAATAATCAGAAATATTATTATAATAGCATAAAAGTAGTAGAAACACCGATAGAAACGTTGAAATATTTGGTAACGTTAAATAATAATACATCAAAATAATTTAATTTATAAATTATTTTGAAATAACTATATGCATATACACATATTCACTTGTTAACGAAATAGAAACCTCGAATCAAACTTTACTGGATCAGTGCTAGCATGAATAACAGTCCTTATTCGTTTGGACATTGAGTTTATATGGTTTTAGCATAAATTAATGTCAAGAGAATACTAAGCAGCAGCTTTGTAACTTTTTTGATTTATAAATTGATGAAAGATGAGAGTGCACTCGGATGAGTTTTATCATCACATTTCTCAAATTGAATGGGATTATGACCTGACTTCCAATACATCTGTGGTAACAATGAATGTATTGGAAGTCAGGCCGACATTAAAAAACTGAACACATGTTCCTCGATATCTAGTTATATGAACCGTATATCGTTATAGTGAAAACACAAATTTGCTGGGTGCATTGTAACTGGCAGTATATTTAAGTATTCGATAAGTATTTATCTTTATGCTTGAAGAACCCCAAGACAACATTCCATAACAGTAGAAAATGTCCCATTTTATGAAATTTTTGTCAGACTTATGATAATGAGACTAACAGGAGCTGGATTTATTACTGCATAAATTTCTCATGCCTGATTTGAAATCAAAATCAAAACAAATTGTAGCATTATTTATCCTTTTACATTAGCCGTTTCCAATCTTCATAAACCTAATGTCATATTATCTCATCTGCAAACGAATTTTTCAAATTCTTGCAAACATTAAGGGTTTCTTACTGACATTTTCATCATCTTCAATTTCATGGACATGTTTCAAGCTGGAATCCATTACTTGATTGATGGTTTTCGATTTTTGAAGTTCTTGTTCAGCTATACAATTCATCAGAGACAGAGATGTTCAAGCTCTTGGAAATTTGTACTCGGTCCACCATATTTCCTATGCAAGGACAGTGATTCTGATTCCAACATTTGTATATCTATAATATACTTGCTTTTGAGAAATCAGTGAGATTTGTTGTTTTTAAAATCGAGACCCATTGATAAAAGGATATTATCAGCAAGAAATTTTCCAAATGGTGAATATTTGTTTATTACATTGGAATTCATTTGTTAAGATGTTAACTTTTACACTGTACTTTCTAGCAATCTGTGGTCATGTCGACGTAATAGAAATACATATTTCATCTTTAGCAAGCAATTAAATGAAAATGCATGTGTGTATGTGCATTTTAAAATTAATTTTTTGTGTGTGCATTTTAAAAACGTAAACACGTTAGTGACATTAAACTTCAAAGAGAAAATGCCAAGTAATGTACCGTCACATAGTAATTTTAGTCTACGTAAATAACAAGGGTATTTATGATAGAACTTATGATCAAGAGCAAAATTCTAATAAGTAAAAAATATTTTTATTAGACGTATTACATAAGGACCGTGAGATACTATAGAGTGCCGCAGAAAAAGAAGTATAATCATAGCATATATCATACATGAAATCATTGTAAAGAGGAAATTCGGCAAAGGGAAGTTCTACATTTTCATGGAAATGATAAAAGCTATGATCAAATATTAATCAACAAATTGCTTACATTACTAGAACTATAACAGTGTGATTTGCTAATAGCATGTTTGAATACAACAATGAACATTTTTTAGGTTGTGGATTAAACTAACCAAACTTTACCCTTGGCTTTATCTAAGAAAGGATTTCAAATTGTACTATTTTTTCTTTTAAAAGCATTGTTAATCACTAGTACATCAGTGATCTATACCGATAAGCTAAAATTTCATAACATGTTTTAACGTTGAGGCATCTTCGACATCAGCTATTACCTGATAACCTTGATACAATCATTATTCCGTGTCTATGGATTTTGAAATGATTTTTTTGTATTCGGAACTTCGAATTATACATATAATTGGTTATCTTTTTTTTCAAATGAATATTCCTTCTTTCAAATACATTTGTTTTACTTTATACTTTTATGTTTTTGTTCATCATGTCATTTATATTTGCCATTTTTTACTGTAGCTGTGATATCATAGTTTTTCATTATTTTTTAGTTGAAACCGTCTCATGATATTTTAGTTTCATCATCAGATATAAGAGAAAATTTTTATTTTCCTTATTCGTTTTTCCCAAGTATTCCCAAAAATAAATGAACAAATTCTAAATTAGTAAATGAACATTAAATAATATTTACTTTGAATTTTATTATGTTTTAAACAAATTAGGAATAAAATATTTGTGTTCGTTGGAATTGAGTTAGGAAACATTATTTCAGACTGTCACTTTATTCTGCAATAATCTGAGAAAGATTATTACAGATAAAATTGAACAAAATAATTTGTTGAAAATCCTAACTTTTACAGAATAATTTTCCAAAATAGATAAGTTCTTTAAATTTTATTGAAAATCTCCATGTTTATGATGTATGGTTTACTTAAAAAAGACGACCCATAAAAATCATAAATTTATAGTATTTTTAATTTAAGCCGAATGATTGATAAAAAGTGCAATGTCAACTTGAAAGAATTTTCTAATTATTTTAATATATTTAATAAAAATATTTATAAGCAAATTAATCTCTTACAAAAAAACACGTAGGAAAACAATATACAAATTCATTTAGAAAGAAACAAAAGGCAATAAATTTTCCTCTAACTTTGTTTTTTTAATAGTTTTATATTTTGCAGTTACATTCAGATTTCATTATTAATAGCCAATATTTGGCTTGTGATGCTTTTAAAAAATTGCACACATTTTATTATAATTATACCGGAATTAGATTTATTTTTATTTATTATTTAATATTCATGATAAATGAAATGAGTTAAATTTTTAAAATGTTAAGTTTATCGTTTGGGATGCATGCACAATTCAATGAGTTACTTTCAATCTGTTTATTATAAAGATAATAAGATTGCATATGTAAACTTGTACTTACTCTGGTTTCTTTAAATCCACTTATTTTTGGTAGAATTAATCAATATCTCTGTAGCCATTAATCCAATTATTGTATGTTTCAAACAAAAGCTTAAAAATTTAACATGACATTTCCTGCCATTTTTATTTGTTATTTTCATATTTTTAATTTAATTTTAATTTCACTTCTTCTATACTAATTGAATTTTTTGGACAAGAAGCATTGTGAGAAATCGGTCGAAAAGGTGTCTTTTGGGATAGCTCAGTTTTAAAGCCAGCTTTTTATTTCTCTGTAATTCTGTGTTTTTTGGGAATCTTAGCAGTCTGTTAATTAAAGAATAAGATGCTCCTAGTTTTTTAGTGTTTTTTTAAGATGTTGCTTCAAAATTTAGTTTTTTCTCTGTTAAATTCATTTTAGTATTTGTTTATTGTTCTTTTGTTGACACATGTATAACCTTTTTAATGTTAATTTTATTCTTACTGGCAACACTTTTAATTTTTTATCTATTTTTGTTTTAATATTTTTTGTTTGGCATTAAATGCTTTATGTATATCTTATCCAGAAATATACTTTTTTATCTTTTTAACAAGTTCTTACCATTTACTTTTAATAAAATGTTTAATAATTTTTCCAATATATTTCAATATCTTAATATTTGCGTAAAATGGCATGTAAAATGTTAATATTTGTTTAAATTATTACTTTTGCACATATTTTTATCTTTTAAACTTGATTATTAAGATTATTACTCACATTTAAATTTAGTTTTTGTACGTCACCTCTATATTATAATGTTCTATTCAAAGTCTGTACAATCGGAAATTTATTTTATTTGTTTATTTGCATAAAATTTTTTCATTCACAAATAGATTTGTAATGTCTGTCTCTTTGTTCTATGTTCACTGAGGCACATAAGATGCAAGTTTATAGCTTCCATTTTAATAAATTTCGTGTGTTATTTCTATTTTATCAACATTATTTTTCTTCTTTTGTTTTCTTTTACGTTTTTAAAATTTTTAAGTGTTTAAGTTCAAAGTTATAGTTTAAAGTTTTCATATATCAGCTAAAATCTTTTATATTACAATTTAATATAATTTAGTGTTTTAATATTTAGTCAAAACATTAAATTATTTTATTTAAACGACTCTATTTTGAGTTACATTAAGATGTTTCATTAAATTATACATATTTTCATGAACAATTTTGTATATAGAGAAGTAAGTATGTATGCATACATGAATGTCTAGAACATGTTATAAATGTATTTAAAATAATAATTTTAATATAATTTTTTATAAAACAAAAATGACATTTTTTACAAAAAATATTAATAAGAACATCATTCTATGTGGAAGCTTTTGCTTATAGTCTTTAGCTCATATCATAATATAAAGCAAGGACAATTTACCAAGGACAATATAAAGCAAGGACAATTTACATAGCCATAAAATGACATCCAATAAATTTTATTTTCATTATATATCTCCATGAAGGAAATACTTCGTATCTGAAGGTAATGTCTCACATATTATAATGTAATCCATCATGTTATTGTCCAATTGTTAATAAAAAAAGAGAAAAATTTCAAAAAACATATGGAATCTCAGAATTAATTTAGTTTACTAATGGATACGTAAAGCAAAATGATAATCTTAAAGTTTACAGTAGTTACATATTTATTGTCATTACATATAATAAAAAATTAACAACATTAAAATAATACTAAAATTACAATAAATATAATTTTGGGAAAATGGTAGATATTGAAACTTTTTCATGGTGTTCTCTATTCATAATATCTTAACCTGAATTTAAGATACATGAAAAAAGCAGATAGTTATTATAATGTCATTGTTAGGCATTAAACAATATTTTTCCGTTTGAATTTCATTTTAAAGATCAAAGTATTTATTTCCGAATTTTTGTTTGCTGACCAAATTTTAACGCTATTTCCTAATATATTATATATATTAGGAAATGTAATATTATACGTTTTACATAAATATCACATTGCTTGCATTAGAGGATGACAAGTGTTAATAAAAAGAAAGATTAGAAACTTTCATCAGAAAATTCTCATAAGGAAAACAAGGATCTGCATACTTAAATATTTTTCAATTTTATAAAAGTGTCATTGAATAGAAATTCATGAAGTATATTTATTTAATCAAATTTTATTTATAAAGATATAAAATTTATACAACAGTTTTCTTTTCTTTTTAAGCGTATAACACAAAATCATACGGTACAAGAAAAAAATTACTTTTATTAAGTGTAAGGACTCCGTTATCGAAATGATTTACATTTATGCTTTACATGAATAATATCATCATTAAAATATAAATCATTATAATAAATGTTATCTTATTGTTATATGATTTAAAGCAGTTTCAATAAAACAGTTTAAAGCAGTTTCAATGTTGGTACAAGATACAAATATAGCAACGTAATAATTCTTAATATAACGTTCACATCGGAAATAAATTCTTATTTGAATTTTATAGGAATTTTTTATGATAAATAATTATTTCATTTATTTTTAGAAAATTTTAATACCAAGTTACAATATCTTTTTTAACGAATATTTAATTATAAAATTATTTATTACATAATGTATAAAAATTACAGATATGTAAATTATATATTTTATAATCAAATAACTTTTTATAAAAATATTATTATAAAATTGCATAATTTAAATTATATAAAATTAAATTACAAAACATTCAACAATTATATAATTTTATGCATACTTATGAAATTATATATCGGGAGATATATAATTTCATAAGTATGCATAACATTATATATAAAATTATAGAGATAAATACAGTTATTAATTAAAATTATTTGATGTCCAATTTAATAAAGAATTAATCTAAGTTTAAAATTTTAAACTAAAAATTATACTATATTTTCTATAAAAGATATTAATTATAAAAAGTCAAAAATAATTTAGCAAAATAAACACTATTCCATCGAAATACACATAACAAAAGCAATTATATTTTTCTGCGTGAAAAATGAAAAACCAGAACAAAATTGCATTAGATAAATATTTTCCATTTTAAAAATGGTCTTGTTTAATCACATTTTGAGAAGACAATGAAAAAAATCCTAAATGAAAAATATAACTAATCATGAATCTTCCCTTTGTATCAAAAATTCAAAACTTTTGGAAATCAAATAAGAAAACCAAGAAAAAAGATGATAAAAATAAGTAACAAACGTCATTCTTTTAATTTAAATAAAATTTATATTCAAGAAAGTATACTTAAATACCAATATTCCCGAATTCTGTTTAGAATAAAGTAATTCGTATTTTTTACAAAATTGTTGGTTGATAAAAACTTTTTTCCTCGTTCTTTACAAATTTCCTTCAGACTATTTATTTTATAAATCAGCTTTATTGAAAAGTTATGAATTATATATTTGATAAACATATTACAAATATGTTTTTACACAAAGTCTTTTGTTGTTGAATTCCTTTCATATTTTAAAAATGGAATTTTCAATTACATTTTATAAATCATTTTTAATGACAAAGTTGTTTTGTAATATATTAGTGGGGAATTTAAATACCAGTTAAAATTTACTTTTATTTCAACACATATCAAACTAATATTTTCATTATAGCATTAATAAATCAATTTTTAAATAATAACACCCTAATTTGGTATTACCTTTCCATTTAGCTTAAGCTTTTAGCAATTAATTCATTTAAAGATTCCTGTGTTACAGAATGCTACATAATGGAAGTACATGTTTTTTAAACTATTTAGTTATTCCCTTTGGTTATGTATATAAAAAAAATTATATTATTTTCTGCTATTAATATTTTTGTGTGAAATATTAATTTCAAATTTTATGATACTTTAACACAAAATTAGAAAATCATACTTCATAAAAGAAAATATTTATTTTGTTTCATGACTTTCTTGAATTCTTTAAAACAAAATATAATGGTTTTCCTTATACCACGAATAACAGTTTCAAACTGTCTGCCTGTTTGTTGGCAGATAATGCAACAGTTTCACTCCACTGCAGGCAAAAGATAGAGTTAGTTGTACACAATGAACATTTGAGAAAAGTGGTAACGAAAATATAAAAGCGAAAGAAAGTGTATTTTGTAATGTATTACCTAGAATCGATTGTGGAGGAAATGCTCAAAGAATTCTTACTAAAACTAACCTAATGGTGCGCTTTGTTTGTTTTGATATTTTTTCCAGAAATTCTAAGCAACAGTTCTTTAGCAAGACATTTTTCATTAACATGACGTAGCACTGGGAATAAGTGATGTAAGAAAGAAGTAATAATAAATATTTCTAGATAGAAACAATTGAAACCATTTTAACTGTTTTTGCAAGTTTACATTGTATTACAGTAAAAGCATTTGAATTTATATTGAAATAACAAAAGTTTGTTGTATCATTTTATTATATTTACATTAAATGTGTTATGAAAATTCACAATTAAAATACCTCTCAAATTTTATTATTTATAAACATATTTTTTAGCAATTGAAAAACAAGGTGCATATATTATTATTGTTTTACATGTTAACGGTACTGTTTCATTATTTAAAGTAAATAATTTTGAATTTATTTATACACTTGAAATATTTTTCTGTCATTGAGCAGAAAAATTTATCTAATAATTTTTCACATTTTATAAATTTAAGATTCTGTAGAAAACATTGTTTTCTTGTTTTCCTACATTTATTTAGTTTACCTTTCTTATTAAGAAATTATTTTTACTATATATCATTAACTATAATTAGTTTATTTAGTTTAATACCTATGAGACATAGTGTAAAATGAAGTAAACACACATTGACAAATATGTGTGAGAAGTGAAAAATAATGAAAAAGGATTAATGAACAATGATATAATAATAGTGAACAATAATAAGAATAATGATTAATGAAATAATTGCTGTAACATTGCTGTAAGAGAACATTGTTTTTTTCGTTTTACTATATTCATTTTATATATCTTTCTTAATATGAAATTTTCCTTTAACTATAAACCTTTAATTGTGATTAATTTACTCAGTTTAATTCATACGTTAAGGGGTGTAAAGTGAAATAACGACATGATAACGATAATGTGGCAGAAGTCTAAAATAATGAACACCTAAAGTAACTACGAAGTACTTCATTTTTAAACTGCATAGTGTGTAAAATTGATGATATGGTGTAAATGTATGGCCTTTTAATACCCGGCACTTAAATTACATTTATGAAGAATTTTATTGTGTTTTGTTCATGAGTCTCAAAAGAAGAAACCTGAAAATGTTTCATACATACATACACCACATTTCATACATATTTCATACATACATGGTGAGACTTGTATGCAGAATGCAGGAATGCAGCAGCCCCACGTCATTGCACAACAAAGGATGAGATAGAACAAGGGAGTTTTCTCTGTGAAATTAGCAGTCCAACCATTAAACTACACATACTGATTTCATTGAAAATTTTTGATTTTTTTTATGAAATATTAAATAAAATATTGTAATAAAAATTGTCTGTTAGTGAAATAAAAATATACTCATGGACATCCAATTGGTATTAACTATAATACTAAACCAAACATGTTAGGAAATCTCATTTGAAATCACGCACTTATGACAATTCTCAGGGAATGTATTTTAATAAAATGTGAATTAAAAGATCATAGGAATAAGGAAACTCTACATGAAGAAGAAATAGTATTTTATTCCGTAATACAGAAGTCAAAAATACATCGAATATTTTCCATGGTCAGTGTCAATAATAATTTTCATAATTATATCTGTCCACTTCCAACAAAAGAGCTATTCTATGTTACATCTTGTTTTTAAACAGAGTTGAATATGAACAATTATTAATAATTAATATAAGATTCGCATGATAATAAGACAATGGTAAAAAGTTAGGTATAAATGAAATGTACTATAGACAATCACACACAGTAAAAATATCAAATTGGCTTTACTAATATTGCGCTTCAGCTACACTGACCTATTGAATGGGCTTGTTAAACATATTTTTGCTGTAACAATTTCTTTATTATATAAATCATTATTTTGATTTAAGAAAAAGGATAATATAATTCAGATTTGAAGAAAACCACCTAAATCCACTACAAACCATTGTCAAAATTTCAGAATTTTCTGATAGATTTAGATTAGGTTATACATTAAGTATTCTCTAATTTTACATACTCCTCCAATTATTGATGGGGAGTAAATTACAAGAGATTTGAAGTCAGTTTTGTGAAATTCACATACTGTGTTTATTTAGACAACAACGTAATTCTCAAGCACTGAAATATACTTTTTAGATAAAAAAACATACACAGTTTTTTTGAGTATATAACATACACAGTATCTTTTCGGAATAGTTAGAACACCTACATTGTCGGACATTGAACCTTTCAAAGACAATTTCATAGAATTGAAGGACTGATTATAAATAAAAAATTACACGGGGAATATTTTTCCCTCTAAATCATTTCGGAGTACATAAAATAACTAATTTTGTTGAAGATTTCAATGAATTGCTATTAAATACTATATCTAAATGATAATTTCCAATCCGTGAAAGGAAAGACAGCATCTTATTCTCTGATATATATATATATATATATATATATATATATATATATATATATATATATATATATATATATATATATATATATATATATAATATATATATTAATATATATATATATATATATATATATATATATATATATATATATATATATATATATATATATATATATATAAAAATTTCGTGTCACGATGTATGTTCCCGATAAACTCCGAAACTACTGAACGGATTTTGATAAAATTTTGTAACCATTTATAATATGGTCCAACTTAAAAGATAGAATAGTTTTTATTTTTTAATTATTGATCTCAATATTTATTATACGACATTAGTGTTTATCTATTGGTTAGTTCTGTAAGTTCCTAATAGATGGCGGTTTAGCATCTAAGTTGCACAAGTATTCGGCAGATGGCGACGTGTTTATTTTTCTAGATTATACCATCTTAGAGAAAACTAACGTCCGCGCGCAAGCGCGTGGTTAAATATAGAATTTACATGCATTTTCATGATGTATAATCATACTGTAACAATTTTTTGTGAATCATTTTCATAATTATACTTTGTATTGTGTTATTATTGTGCAATGTTCAGTTTGAATATTTTTAATATTATAAATAGTAAAATAAAATTTTATTTATTACTGTTTTTCTCTACTAATTTTCATAACACCTCGAAAACATGTAAGTATTTCTTGATAGCCTTTTATTTATTTTTATTTTATAATTTGATAATTATTAATTTTTTCAGCAATACATTTTGATCTAATTTATTTATTCAAATGATAAATTCTTTTAATATTTTTTTACTTCAGTATAATGCCGCGGAAAAATTTTTAGTTTTAATAATTTAAAATTGAAAAAATAATAGTTCGATGTCAATGTTATCTACCTCATTTATAACAATTTATTTTTAGATGTTTTTAATTTATATAGTATATTTTATAAGTAAGTCACTGATTACAAACTATAATTTAATATAATATGAATAAAATGTAAATTCAGAAAGTATATGTTGATTTGCGCTTAATTTCAAAATTTCGATACTTTACCTATTACTTTTAAATTTTGGTGAAACGTTTTATTTTTAATCTCATATGAATGAACCTATTTTAAATTTTTTTAGATATTAATTTGATTTTACCAAGGAATTAGTAAAAAATGATTCAATGTATTATAATTACTCAGCCACAGCAAAGCGTGGCTGGGTCAGCAATTCTATATACATATAAATTTCGTGTCACGATGTATATTCGCGATAAACTCCGAAACTACTGAACCAATTTTGATAAAATTTTGTAACCATTTATAATATGGTACAACTTAAAAGATAGAACAGTTTTTATCTCTTAATTATTGATCTCAATATTTATTATACGATATTAGTGATTATTTATCAGTTTGTTCTGTAATTTCCAAATAGTTGGCGATTTAGCATCTAAGTTGCACAGGTACTCGGCAGATGGCGACGTGTTTATTTTTCTAGATTATACTATCTCCCAGAGAAAATTAACGTGCGAGCGCAAGCGCATGGTTGAATATAGAATTTACATATATTTTCATGATGTATAATCATACTGTAACAATTTTTCGTGAATCATTTTTATAATTATATTTTGTATTGTGTTATTATTGTGCAGTGTTCAATTTGAATATTTTTAATATTATAAATAGTAAAATAAAATTTTATTTATTACTGATTTTCTCTACTAATTTTCATACCACCTCGAAAACATGTAAGTATTTCTTGATAGCCTTTTATTTTTTTTATTTTTATTTTATAATTTGATAATTGGCTCTGTAATCGTGCTATTTTGGCAGCAGGAAACGTTGATGTGAACGAAATTAACTTCCATATACAACAGATGTTGCCCGGTGATTTGATGTCTTTTAAATCAATCGACACAGTTATTGATGAAAACGAAGCCGTAAACTTTCCAACTGGATTTTTGAATTCTCTGGATATGCCAGGAATGCCACCACACAATCTTCAATTGAAAATTGGTTCACCAATTATTCTTCTACGTAATTTAAACCCACCTCAATTATGTAACGGTACACGTTTAGTCATAAAAAATGACCGAATATATTCTCGAAGCAACAATTTTGACGGAAAATTTAAAGGAGATATCGTTCTGTTTCCACGTATTCCACTGATAGCGTCAGAATCTCCAATACCGTTTAAAAGGCTGCAATTTCCGATTTGTTTAGCTTTTGCGAAATGACCATGAATAAATCTCATCGCCAAACAATGTCTATTTGCGGTTTGGATTTGAAAAACATATGTTTCTCACATGGACAGCTACATGTTGCCTGCTCACGTGTAGGAAAACCATCAAATCTCTTCGTGTTAGCGAAAGACAGGTTAACCAGGAATGTTGTACACAAAGTAGTACTTAGATAATTTTTAGTTTTAATAATTTAAAATTTAAAAATTAATAGTTCGATATCAATGTTATCTACCTCATTTATAACAATTTATTTTTAGATGTTTTTAATTTATATAGTATATTTTGTAAGTAAGTCACTGATTACAAACTATAATTTGATATAAGATGAATAAAACGTAATTTCAGAAAGTATATGTTGGGTTGTGCTTATCTAATTAATTTCAAAATAATGTCAAATTAATTTCAAAATTTCGATACTTTACCTATTACTTTTAAATTTTTGCGAAACGTTTTATTTTTAATCTCATATGAATGAACCTATTTTAATTTTTTTAGAAAATATTAATTTGATTGTACCCAAGTATTAGTAAAAAATTGATTCTATGTATTATAAAAATTCAGCCACTGCAACGCGTGGCTGGGTCAGCTTGTATATATATATATATATATATATATATATATATATATATATATATATATATATATATATATATATATATATATATATATATATATATATATATATATATATATATATATATATATATATATATATATATATATATATATATATATATATATATATATATATATATATATATATATATATATATATATATATATATATATATATATATATATATATATATATATATATATATATATATATATATATATATATATATATATATATATATATATATATATATATATATATATATATATATATATATATATATATATATACTCAACAAAACAACTTGATAATATTTGAGAATGCATGAATTATTATAAATACCTTAAACAAAATACAAGTTTAAAAAAACATATTTTTGCAATAAAATATAATATTTATTAAAAACTATTATATAATGTTGAAGAAATTTGGGTAACTAAAAGGAAAATAAATTGTGTTATATTTAAAGATTGGTGACATAAGTTTAATCTTTAGGCTATAATGATCAAATTTTCGTTATATAAAAAAGCTGAAAAGCAAACAAATTACATTATTTATCATTCCTAAGAGTACTTTTTGTATAGATATTTCAATTTAAATATACTTGAAGTTCACTGCCTTCTTAGTAAATGTATATTTTACAAAAGACACTAAATTTTGAAAAAACTTTTTACTTCTCTCTTTTATTAATGCTTATACCATTTTAAATACAAATAAGTTGTTCCATATCTTTCAAATGTTTCCCTCAAGACATTTTATAAATGCTTTTATCAAAATATTTTTTTGTGAAAGTTTATGGAATACAGTAATTTTAATAAATATTTAAATGTTCATCTCCAAATATCTCATATTCATGTAGTCCTTTCTGACTTTTATACTTTAAAAATGTATTTCTCTTCGAAGACTTTTGGTTATTGGCCCACCACCTGCTTTGCAGAACATATCATAAATCTTCCTTAATGGTCCTGAAGTTTCTGCATTATTTATAAACCGGTTGTACCTTCTTATGTACATTTTACCTTACAAATGTCAAAACATCTTTCTGTTGTTACCATTTTCTCGTTTTAAACCCCTTGTCAAAGCAAAAGATGAACAAGATTTTCTTCGTTGGAGTTCTTTGAAATTCCTGATAGCCGGCTCAGAGAAATTCCTTAACTAGTATTAGAGTCAAGGAGAGGTCGAGGCCTTCAGATCATTTACACTTTTATCGAGAAGAAACTCTTGAGAGGGAGGGACCGAGAAGATATTTCTTTTCTGCTCTGAATTATTGAATGCAACTCTGGCATAGTTTTCATCAATTGGGTAGGGGGTCGAGAGCGTTGATTTTATGGCCCTACGTGCAATCTGAAAATTGAATGTACTCTCCTGGTTTGGAAAATTCATTTCGGTATATGTTCCAGGAGTCTGCTTTCACTTTATTTATATTGTTACCTTTTGTTGTTCTCCAATATTTTCTGGTAAGGAATAAAAATTTAGAGAAAAGAGTTGAAGCAAGATAGGGCAATATTTGCAATGGCATTGTGGAAAAAATTTAAACTTTGGTATTATATTAATCCAAAAATTTGTTTCTTCGGCTGCTATTTTAGTTTGAATGGCTTGTAATTTAAAAAAGAGGTACGCAAAATATTTTCTGAGCATAAATCTCACTTTTGTTCCAGGCTTTTGATGTTTAAAATGTCTTATATTTTACTTGAAGTATTTTATTTTCTAATCATTTGCTTTTTAATTTTTTCTGTTTATGTGAATAACATTCCTTACCGAAAGCCAATAAACTTACGAAACCATTATTATAATAATTACATTTTCATTAAATTGCTAATTCTCTAATTATGATTATTAATATTTTTTCGTAAGAAAATTGTTAAAATATCTTTTTTAAAGCTAAATAGTTTTAAAAACTTCAATATAAATTTGCCGTATTTGAGTTGAATAAATGAATTTCATAATTTGTCTGATATAGAACAAATTAAAGCATATATAATACAAATAAATAAAAACAATTCAAATTAGAGGTTGTTTATTTATGACAATAATTATTTGCATAAATAAAAAATAGGAAATTGTTCTACGCAAGAAAATTTAAATTTCAGATTACTTAAGTAATCATTTATATCTGCAGAGAGAGAGAGAGAGAAAGAGAGGTTCATTAAATCTTCATTTATCTTTCACTACACATGTGCATAATGTTCAAAACTTTAAAGCTAGCTCCATATAGCAGGTAACTATAAAATTAATTGTGACTTAATGAGTTAAGAGTACTAAATAGGACACAAAAATAGCTACCTCATTATTATATAACTACTATTTTACCCTCTATAACAAATCTTGGAAAATATTCATCATCACAAAGAAAGAACCAACTAGCTATGACCTAACCTCTACAATTGATTTATTTACAAAGTAATTGATGATTGTTGGTGTTTGAATTGAGGTAGAATTATCAGAGTTGACAAACGCTGAATATCTACATAAAATAAAGTTTTTTAAATTACAATAAGCTAATGAGGTTTTTAAATCTACAATATAATAGCAAATTTTTCAATCTGATAACTTATTACTAATTTAGCAGAAACATTGATAGAGAAAATAAATATAAATTATTTCAATAGTAAGTCCATATAAATATTACTGAAATTCAATTTAATACTCATTATATATAATAATAAAATTTCTTAGTACTGAATTTATGCAAAACCTGTTTTCCATCTACTATAATCACCGTTTATAAAATTGGAATGTACTATTTCAGAATTGGTCTCTGTTAACTCATTCAATTTATCAATCTTAAAAATTTCATCAGAGTATTTCATTACAATTTTATAAGGACCAGAATGAAGGAAATTAAGTTTACTTGCATTCCGTATATTAAAACTCTTCATATAATACTAAATATTCAGGTTTGAGCTTCGTAGATTTAAATTTTAAATCATATCTAAATTTACTCTTTCCATTACATTATTTTGTTCTTTCGTGTGCTAAATTTCTAGCTTCTTCGACTGATGGGTATAAATTGTGAACCTCAATTACACTATTATAAGGCAATTTACCCAACATTAAATAAAGAGGAGGAAATTTAGTAATCAAAGGGGTGTATTGTTGTTTCATCAGTTACAAATGGTAACAATTTTGTTCTAGATATTGTACCAGTATAGGAGCTTAATTTACATTTTAATCTAGTAATAAGGACTTGATTCATTCTTTCTGCTTTTCTATTTGCTTGTGGATGATGACTAGACGTTAATAATTGGATGATATTATGTTTTCTTAAGAAATGTTTAAATTTATTCGCAGTAAAGATAGGATTTCTATTACTCAGTATTTTAATAGGAACATTAATTTGAAATACTTGTTTCAAGCAATTTATATTAGTACCATTATTTATGTTTTTCATAGAAAAATACCAAATATATTTAGTGGAATGACCAGTATTATTTTCAAATATTTTTGCTGAGTTTTAATAATTAAAACCACCAAATGTATCAACAGAAAATATTTCAAAATAATCATGTACATTTGGTAAGGATTGAGGCAAATCATAATTCTTTTAAAAAATTTCATAATAAAATGGCATGTTTCACAATGTTCAAAAATTGATAATATCATCAACAATAACAATCCAGTAGTATTGAGAAGAAGGCAAATTTAGGTTTGATGATTTTCCAATAATGCCAAAATCTTTATCTGTTTTATTTAATAATTTTTCTCTTCATGATATAGGAACATAAATCTTATACAAACCCTTCTTTTTTACAATTAAAACACTATTTACTTTAATTAAATTTTTACTACAAATATAATCATTATTTTGATGACATTTAATTTTTTCTAAATCCAGTAAATGATTCCTTAATTATAAACAATGAGAAATATATACATATATAGCAGGCTAACCCCAGATTGTACCTTTGTGTTAACGGGTACGGAATTAACGGGTTAACTCCCCCATCAAGCGCCTCGTCATTTTAAACCATGGTCATCTGACAAATTAAATGTTACATTTTTTCGTTGCAGTTTATTAAGTGACTCATAATCTTTGCATAATTTGGAATAAATTTGTTATAAACATTAACGTAACCAAGGAATATTTGCAGTTCTTTAACTGATAAAAAAGTGTTTCGTTTTTCTGATATCTTCAGTTTTATTATTATTATTTTGTTGATATTTACCTGGTAATCTAAGAAATTAATTTTATTTCGGGCAAATCGATACTTAGATAATTTTAATTTAAGGCTTTCTTTTTTTGTAAATATCAAAAATTCAGGCATTGAAACAATTAAACATTGCAGAGAGTTATTTCTTCTTCTAGTCCAAGTCTATGGTCAATGTGAATTTTACTTTTGAAGTAATCAATTGCATTTTCAAAATCGGAGAATTCGTAACATAAAAATTCTTCAAAGTTTGTTGATTCGTAATTCTAAAACTTAGTGATTAATTTATCCTTGACTTGTTCGAAGCTATTGACTTTAATATAATTTTGAATAAATAAATTTAAAGCATCACTAGATAAATCATTCCATAAAAGATTTAACTTCCTTTTCCCCTTCAACTTAGCTTTATCAGCGCTAATTTCACATAATATGAAAATTTTAATGAAGATGAGTTACTAAAAATTGGACTCTTCAAATCTTCATAAGTATGAACAGATTCCTTCTCAGAATACTCTGATGTGGATATAACACACTCTTTTTTCCATATTAGCGTTTGATGTTCCAAAACTTCAGTCCTTGTTTCGTTATTTATTTTTCTATTCCTAATTCAAGATTTTATCAGAGGGTTTTTTCTTTACCATCTGCTTAAAGAAAGTAGTTTCAGCTGGGAAAGGATTAAATTACTGTTTGAATCCCACCACATCAAAAAACAGAAGGTTAGCACCACGTTAATCTTGCGTGACCTCTTGATGGCTCATAATTTATCCTTTTCTGTTTGAGTTACCCCTGCTTTCTAAACATCCACTGGGGTTCGACATAAGCCATATCCTGTGGATTTTTTATTATAATAGATTATTTCTGAATATAATTCCTAATTTGGTTGCGAAGCAATCAGCAGCAGACTTTTAAGACAATAAATGCAAATCCCAATTGTAGTCCAAAGAGCATTTATTTTTAAAAAAATGATAAAATGAAAAGTGTTCATCATTTTATAGATGTGACATTAACAGTGAGTTGCAGACATTTGTATGTACTGTTCCTTATTGAAGGGGGTTTATAAAGGGATTGCTTCTGATTTGGTAAATAAATAAGAAACAAAAATTTCTCTATGGGAGATGACATGAGGTAAATATTGCATTAAAATTGTGAAAATAGATTATCTTAAGACACCATGTACAACCTTGGTTATAAAAATACAAATTAATTATCTTGATGATGTTCATAACAGGCGATATAAGTAGTTTACAAAACAAATATGCAAGCAATATAATTAAGTTTAAGTAGAAGGAGTATAAAAAAGACTGGGACAAATTTTCAATAAGTACTTGTAACTCCCTCGTGCTTTAACTGTGTCCTTTAATGTAACATTGCATTTTTCGCAATACCAAAGGACAGCATTGTCTACACGCAGATAGTTAAGATTGCATATGCGTGAATGGTATCCCATTGAACATTTAACATTTGTTGTAGGTGATAAAATGTAAAATATTTAAAGTATAACAGATTGCAATCTGCTGATTCAGTTAAAATTTTGCAGCAGCTCAACCTATGCACTGTAGTTACCACGATTAAGAAAATCATTGAACAAAAATATAAATACAATACAATAATAGGTAAAATTGCTTCAAAAAGGTGAATAAAATATATAGCAAAATATTTTACAGACACTCTAACATTACTAGAAATAATAATGAAAATTTATTGCACTAAGATTGCTAAATAGGATATTTCTGAAGACTCAAGGCAAACTTGATTATAAACACTCAGTTTTATAGTGGTTAGAAAGAGGAAAGTGTTATATAAGATGACGTACCATATGAAGATTGAATGAGAAAAAGACTAAATATATACAAATTGTTAAGTTTAAATATGCAGGAATGATATCCAATTGAACACTTAACATTTGCTGTAGGTGATAAACTCTAGAATATTCAAAGTATTACAGATTGCAATATGCTGAATGAGTCATTATTTCGCAGCAGCTCAGTCTGTGCACTGTAGTTACCACGATTAAGAAAATTATTAAACAAAAATATAACTACAATACAATAAATAATAAAAATGCTTCAAAAAAGTGAATGAAATATATATTTTACAGACACTCTAACAATACTAGAAATAAAAATGAAAATATATTGCACTAAGATTGCTAAATAGGATATTTCTGAAGACTAAAGGCAAACTTGATTATAAAAACACCCAGATTTATGGTGGTTAGAAAGAGAAAAGTGTTGTATAATATCACTTAACATATGAAGATTGTTTTAGAAAAAGACTAAATATATAAAAATAGTTAAATTTACATATATGAGTAAGAGACATTTAAATTCTTAATAATGTCATTTCTACAAATGTATTTTGCATTTTTAAAATTGATAAGTAAATTGAGGTACGGAGAGTAATATTTGATCCAATAAACATACAAACTCTTGTAAACATAAAGTTAGTTATGGATTTGAAATATTTTCATAATTTTTTGTCGAATAATTAATTTTGTAAGATTTATACATTAAATACCTTTGCATGAATGATTTCAGATATAAAAAAAATTAATCGATCTGCGCTTGTACTATTATTTAAACGTATCAATAATTCATTAATAGTAATACATATAAAATACAAATTCAATAAACTTTAAATGTTAAATATATTTAACTTTTGAAAATAATATTAAGTTATTCTAAAATTATTGAATAAACTAAAATATAATTCTAATGAAAATACAAGAAAATTAATTAATTAATAAAATTAATTTTTTTGAAAATATTAGATAAAATATAACATAATGAATAATAAAATATAAATATTAAATGATAAATAAAATATGATAAAATATATTCATTGATTATAAAAAATGCTAAATCAAAACATATATTAATAGATCGTAATCTGGTTATACATATTATGAGTCTACAACTATGCCGTTGTATTTAAGAAAAAAAAATATGATTCAGTGCAGTAATACTGTAATTCTTAAAGAATACAAAATTATAATACACACTTTAGTGAACTAAATAGTTTTATTAATAACGTTAAAAATCAATTTCTTATATAATTTAAAAATATGTATATAGTTGTGCTTTGTAAAAAATAAGCTACTTCAGTGTTGAAGAGGAGAGTAGTTTTGATATTTAATATTAAAAACTCTTAGAGGAAAATATTAAGAATTTTATTTTATAATTATGTATCGTGTTTAGTTAAAATGATTGAAATGTACAAGCACAATAACTTAAAAATGTTTTAACATATTTTCATTGTATAAATTATGTAAATATTTAACTAAGCTCTATTATTTATATCTATTTGATGTAGTGTCCGAAATGTGTGTTTGTCTTTTAAAGTTTACCAAGTTTCTTTCCTTGTATCCAGTAAATATAACTCTTTATTTAAGAAGAAATCATCAATATATAATGCGTAGATATTGTTATTGTTGGTTAATAGGCGATCTGAAGTGCTGTTTCATACATATATATATATATATATATATATATATATATATATATATATATATATAATATATTTGTACGAAGCAAATAGGACGTAGAACCTTTATCATTTTATAAATAATTCTCTTAATTTAAAATAATTTTTTTATAAATGCATGTTTTTTTGATAAGAAACTAAGTAATTTTCTTATTTTTTTATAATTTCTAAAATTCCATCGACATCTTTTTAAATTTAATCGTAATAATTAGATGTATATTTTTCGTACCGGTATCTCTATTCTTATTTAAAAATGTGTAAGACTATGTAGTTTACTTTTTGTACACAAAATTACTTCTTAACACTGAAACTTTTAATTGGAGTAATGGTGAATTCTTACTCAATTCCCAAATGCGATCCTTTGTCATCAATTCTGACAAATGTGTAATTAATTCGCCGTTTTGAAAAATTCAAATCTTTAATTATGCGCAAGGTGGCATCATGGTATAACTTACAAAAGAAAGAAGCGAATCCGTTATTCATTAATAAGTTCTGCTTCATCAAAGCCCAAGCTTAATTTAAAAAGTGATCCTTGAGGTTACGAATACTTCAGAAACTTAATACTCTACTAATTAACATTTTAATGGTCAATTATTACTCAAAAATTTTAAATAGCCATTAACAGCAGACTGAATATATTTTTTTGCCTTTGCACACAAATTAATGATTCTAGTTAATTAATTTTAAGCAACCAATTAAGTAATATTTAGTATAATGATGAGAAAATGTGCTTCAGATTAGTGTGTCAAATTTGGCATGCATGAGAGTTTCTAAACTTTTGGATATACGAGAGGCAACACTATACTTGTTATTAAAAAGGAAATATTCTCTGAAATAAAGTAAATAAACTATGAGAAGTTGTATGTTATTCTTCCAACGATAACCATTGCAAACTTTTATATTGCCTCAAAATTAAATTATCTAGACTGATGCTTCTGAAACCAAAATTTTCCTCATCTAGAGATAAGAATAAATATTTACTTAAGCTCCATACACTGTTTATAATTTTTTTGCTTTTATTATTTTTCAAAACATTTATTTAACATGAGGATCTCGACTTCAACTAAACTTTTACTCTAACTAAATTTCAAAAATATAGTCAGCTTTATTCTGAATATGGAATAAATTTTTCATTATTATACAAATTATGAATTCACAAAGTTAGCGTATAAAGTATGGGACTAAAAAAACGTATACTAACAGCAAACTAGTATTTTTAAATAGGATTTACAATAGAATTTGAGCATTTGCTTAGATAGAATGAATCTTAAATATGTATGGAAATCTTATTTTTTAAATAGGAGTTTAAATCTTTTAAATTCCTTCTATCTATACTATAATATTACATTATGATACAATTTCTACTTAAGAAAGCAGTTATTTTAAATGTACAATGAGATTTAAGCTGTTACTGATTATAATATAACTTTATTCTTTCGATAATTAAGTCTTTTTGTTATCAATCACTGTATTATGAAAATGTGTGTCTAAAGTATTTCATTAGTCAGTTTGTTAAAATGTGATAATTACGTTTACCTGTATTTTGATAACAATCTAATAGAAAGCCAATTAATAACTATAATATAAATCTACCATTATTATTACCAAGTATTAAAACCATTGTTACCAAGTTTTAAAACAAATTATAATCAATACATTGCAATAAAAGTATTTAAAAATTTGGTTTAAATAATTGGATTTTTAATTACATTTAGATATTAAAAAATTTGCTTAAACTTTAAAAGGTAACTTATATGTAATTTGTAAATCAGGCACATGCGAGTTTTTTTCCACCAATGGCCAGTTGATCTTAGGATTGATCCATTCAGCACAACAAGGGGTGAAGGTTATGACTACTTATACAATTGGGGCCCCCAGTGTGTTTGGCATTTTTGTCACAAAAACGAAAAGATAAAGAATCACACAGACATAGTGAGAAAGGAACATCCATGCTCGAACGAGATTTCAACATGGGCCTAATACTTCAAAGTTAAGGTTGTTAACTACTCTGTCATTGGTCGGTAAAGACTTGAGAGTAGATAATGATAATAAATCACATTAAAATCTGCATTAATAAATAAAAGCAATCAATACTATTTAATATCGTAGATAATGACTGATTAAGAAGGTTGCTTAATACAATCATTTTTTGCATGCGAGGAATGATTGAGCTGGGAACCACTTATAAAATTGAGAAGAAAACAAAAATTCATGCTATAAATAGGAATCTAAGCTAAGAGTTGTTGAACCAAAGACAGAAAGGTACCCATAAGGATGGCGTTACGGTAAAATAAATCAAAATCAATGGATTTTTTCATAGAAATGTAGTTAATTCAATTTTTTCGCAAACATTATCATTTTTGAAATATAGTTAAACTTTTAAATAAAATTTAAAATAATTAATTTAAATCTAGCATATAATTTTTTTCAGTTACAGCGCATAATACATGAATAAAAAGAATTTTATATGAATATAATTGCAGTGCTGTATTATTACACATTATTAAATAAGTTTTATCTCCATTTTATAATAAATTCTAAATATCATGCTCATTATTATTAATTTCAATGACTTATGACTATATTCAGATTCACTTCAATTATACTTCAATAAAAGTATAATGCAAGAAATTGGAAAAACAATCTCTATTAAAATTTATTAGACACCAAAGACCATTAGATAAATATTACTAAACATAGAATCAGAGTATATAAATTTCTACATGTTATGTTGCATTAGAATTTTTAAAATATATTAAATGCTATTTATATAAATTGATAAATGTTATAAATGCATTTAAAATGATTTTTATAATTTTGAAAATATATTTTAATAAATATTAATATCAATATTAAGTACTACATATTTATAAAAATGTAATAAAAAACAATATTTTCTAAGTGTAAGTTTAATGAGAAAGTTAATTAACGTATGCTAGAGAAGAATTTACTCGTAATAATATTACGCTTTATTTATACTCAGTGAGAACCAAAACTTGATTAATAATTCGTTTAGTATTAGTAACTAACGTCAACATAGTTTCCAATGAATTTCAAATTAAGATTTGCAGTGATAGAGTCGATTCTTACAGGCAGTCCAGAATCTCTAAGGTAAATATAGACAGAAAGGAGTAGCAGTATTTGATAGAGCTGTCTTCATGGTGTTTTAACAGTAATTTCTTCTGAAAGATTGCGTTTGCTTTATCTAGATTGAAAATCTCAAGAGTTTTCTTTAGCCATAGGCGCATTCACCAAGACCAAATTCTTTCGAATTTCTTTCATTTCTTTTAAATATAGAAACAAATTCCCATTTAAAGAAATAAATAATTTATATTAATTATTTATTTTTATTATATTAATAATTAAATTATTATATTATTTATATTATTAATTTATATTAATTATTTATTTATATTAATAATAAATGCTTACAATAAAGTATTTATTAACATATGTCAAAAATTTATACTTTCAGTACATATATTATTTCATGATTAAGTTATAAAATAACGTATGTGCTTATATATGAAGCAAAGCAAAATCATAATAACAATATATGAAGTAGAAGAAATATCTATCTATATCTATCTATAAATCAATATATATATATATATATATATACTATATATATAGCTATATATATACTAGTATATATATATATATATTGGATTACTGATGAGGAAATATTCTATAAAATAATTAAAAATAATTATTTTTTAATTTTTTTTATTTGTTAACCATCTTATAAGTAAATCGGAAAAGCAAAATAAAATATAGAGGCATAAACTACTTGAACATATGAAAGTCCTGTTTCTATATACTTAAAAATATAAAATTTATATGTTTGATTAATTTGCTCAACAAACAAGATATCAGAACATTATGAATAGATTTAAAAATAGATATAAAAGCAATGTATATTAAAAATACAAGATATACAGTTTGAATATGATTAATTTTTATATGCAAAATTTGAAATAATTTCTTAAAATTACGAGTCATAATTAGCATAACTATACTAAGATATTATAAATATTGTGATATTTATTTATTTAGGTAATATAAGATGCACTCATTTTTGTTGAATTCATAAAATTTATCTGCTTTTATCAAATCCAATTTTTCTCTAATTAAAATTGTTGTGAAATTAGGAGAAAACATTTTTGTATGCTTTTTTAAATAATAAATGGTCAGCAAAAATAAAAACATGCATAGAACAAAGTGCTTACATTATCGAAATTCATTTTTGTGTAATTACGATTGAATAAATTAAATTTATTTCAACATCAAAGATTTTCATTTTTAAATGAAACACTTTTCAAGCAATGTAATTCTGCAGAATTAAAAAAAAAACATTTATTTCCATGAAAATGTATATAATTTAAGTTAAAAACACAAGTGAATTTAAAAATTACGACGATATTGTAAAAACGTTTAAATATATAAAATCTGGATGACAATGAAGAAACAAGTGACTTAAAATCGTGCAATTATGATTGCTAAAACTCATAAATATTATCATAAAATACATGACATGTTGAATTTCACAATCAAAATCATAGCAGTTACATACAGAATAAAATCACCCACATTTTTTTCAAACTAACTGACATAGTTCGATAGGTGATGATAAATTTATTTTGCATGTTTAAATATTTAAATTTTCATTCAAAAACAATCACTTTCTATCCATTTAATAAATGAATAATTTATTTATTTAATAAAATCATAAACTCGAAGTAATCATCTCACTATACATCAATGTCAAGTTTGTAAAATGTGGAGTTTATGCAGGAAGAAATGATATCGTTGACTCAGAGGACTTAAATAGTAAGTTTGTACATGCTTGTGTGAGCCAAAAGCGAGAGAAAAAGTGAGATATTCCCTTGTATCACTTAAAAATTTAAAGTTTAAAAAGGAAACTTTACATTATTATAAACTTATTAAAGTTTTTGGGAAGATCCCAAAAACTTTAATTGAGTTACATATTTTAATGCTGACATTTACTATTCATAGAAATGTTTAATTTAAAAATAATTGACACATCAAAGTTATAACATTCCAATTACCCTTGAAAATATGTTTTTTTCTTTTCTAAGCAGATAAATAATTTTGTGCTTCGGAGAAATATTCCAAATGATTTAAAAATGTTATATTTTTACGTATACCATTCATAAGGAAGATATTCTTCAAATGGAATTATTTAATGAATATAGTATATATATTATTATGCATTTATTATAATTATTTATTATATGAAAAAGAAATTTATATGCAGAATATACAACTAAAAATGTTGATTTTCGTTGCATATGAGACATACATTTCTCTTAAGAAATAAAATCTTAGAAACAGTTACATGAGATTTCTTTTTTCTTATCAGCATGTTTTTTCTTGCCGACAGAATGTTGCTTTTGAACTGCAATCTATCATATCTTGTTGTTCTTTACTGTCAAGAAACATACGTGATAACAATGAGGAAAAAAAATAGAAATATTTACGAGATATAATTTTATTGCTCCCTACGTGTGTTGGATTAAAAGTTCTCAAACATGTATTTTTCCATTGCCTTATCAGATAAAAATTGACAGCCCGAGGTGAAACTGTTTGGATTTCTTGAGAGACAGTGGCTCATGTTGATGAGAGAAATGTAAGATATTTTCATTCTGAGCGAAATAAATTCTCCTTCTACATCTGTTTAAGTCAATAGTTTTGAAAAGAAATTTGAAATGAAGTATATCATATTTGATTTATTTTTGGTACGAGCTATTGATTTTTCTATTGTTCGGCAGTGCATGTAAATATTCGAAAAAATATGCACATGATTTATTTTGTTCATTCTTCTTTCACCAAATTTAAATTTTGGTAAAAACTTTCTTTTCTGACTGTCGTTATGAATAGATTTTAACAAGATGTAAAAAAATATCTAAATCAATATTTTGATATTTAATTTATTTTCGAAATAAATCTAAGGCTTCTGGAGAAACAATTTGGATAATTTTTAGCTATTGTTTTTTGATGGTTTTTTCTAAATCACTGTATTGATAAACTTATTGTTTTATTTTAAGGAATGCTGTTTATTAAGCTTTTCTTTCAATTAGAAACTGATTAAGGGATTAATACCATTTTATTTTACTGTAGCTTTCATACTCAAACAAAAGTTCTTATTTAATTTTAAAGTACTATATGTAATAAAGAAAGTGCTTTAAATGTATGCATGTTTAATACTATAAAATAGGAAGGTTAATTAATGATTATTCTTGTAATCATCCTTTATACTGTTTCATGAATAATGAGTAATATATACATTTACACATGAGAGAACCTAGAAAAGATCAATAAATCACCCACTTTGCCATTTTTATCAACCCACTGTCATTCTTTAACTGTAGTTGTAACGAAAACAGTGATCTTATATATTCCACATAATGAACTCGTCCTGCTACTCAATGTTTGGTATCCTCACACAAATATATATTATGATTTTATTTATATTTATAATGCATTTTATGTCTTACTAATCTTCTGACTCCTTCAAATAAACACAGCGCTAACATAAATTAATGTTTATTGTAACTAATATTCAGATTAATAAAATATAAATAATATAAGAAATCAAAGCCTAATAAAGTTGAATAAAAAATAAATATGTGGTACCTTATAGGGAAAAGTATTAAGTTAAAGTTTAAAAATAAAAAAAATTCTAAAAATCAATGTATTCATTGATATAAATATACTAAGTTATTACATTAAATCAAATCATGTATATCTTTCATTTGTAAGTTACTTAAATTTACACTTTTACAGGCTTCAAAAATGTACATTAGTATATTTTATAAAGGGAAATTTCAACTGCACAAGAGAATACACTTAATTTTAAAAACAATAAAATAATACATTTCTTAGTTAGATGGCAAATTTCAAACTAATATGTTACAATAACAATCAAAGTTGATAATTATTTCTTTAGAAACAATTCTTTAACTACTTTTTTACGATATTATGTAGTACAAACAATTCCTTAACGTTTGCCTCTATTTATTTCTTGTTCTAAGAAACTAAATTATGAAGAAACTTAATTTGATTAGTACATCTAAAAAAAATTTTATTTTCTCTCAGATAATTTTCATCTTATAATATTTTCTCTTTCATAAATCCTATTTTTATTAATTTAAAGGAAACCTCATACGTAAATAATTTAAATAAATTCAACATGTTATTATCAACCTTTAGCATATTTTACATACATATTATATTTACTCTAAATCTTTTGAAAAAGAAGTTAACTTTCACAATATCGAATTATGCTATCTAAAAATAATTTAAAGATAAGTAAATTTACAGAAACTGTTTTGGTAAACATGATGTTTAGAATGATTAATGTGTTAAAATAAATAAGTAAATTTGTCTGCCCAGTAATGAAAAATAAAATAAAATATTGAAAATAACATGTTTAAATAAAAATGAAAATCATACATTAAATTAATTTTAAGTTTTTTTATGCAAGCTGTAAGAATATAAAATTAAATTAGATATAGAGTATACTTAACTGCACGATACAGATAGACTTCAAAATAAGTCTTTCATATAAAAAGAAGAAGTTATTTTATACAAAAGGAAGACTTATTTTATCGCATATTATTCTGTATTTTCCTCAGATAAGTAATCAGACTCTAATGAATGACTATAAGGATCTTATTAATTTTCCAAATTATGAGAGAAAGATATCATTCTCTATTGTTTTGTATTAAATAGAAACACATTTTATATAAGATAATGATTTTTATTGATATAATTATACTAAACATTTTAGTTTCCTTATACCAATTCACGCAAACTGCTAATGAAAACTAGATGGTACATTTTCTTACTCTTATGTGGGAGAAATGCCACAATTTCAGTGTTTCTTGCTAAGAGGTATTATTAAAAATAAGGTTTTCTTTTTTTATTTCGGTCTAGTAATATCATTTGAGTCAAAAATACAAATAGTCAGTTTGATGTCAAGATATATATATATATATATATATATATATATATATATATATATATATATATATATATATATATATATATATATATATATATATATATATATACATATACATATATATCATATATATATATACATAAATTCTTCTTACAACAATTTTTCACTAACGAATAACTCACTAAATATTTAAATTATGGAATATATTTTTATACGATTGTGTGTTTTCTGTAATAAAATTGAAATATGAAAAGTTATCGACTGATATAACATTTTTATGTTCAGAATATATTTTTTGAAAATGTAATATTAAAAATATGGCACTTTACTTATTTGCAATTGGAATATTATATTAAGGATTATATTTTTGCTACTTCACTGTAAATAAAATTTTAAAAAAATTATTACAAGAATTACTGAAATGTTCTAAGAAGTTAATTTTAACTAATATCTTCCTGTATTCTTACTTTGAATTACTTATTCTCAATGTTATAATGTCTAATAGAGATGTATGCTAATAGGGTTGTAAGGAATTATTTATAATGTTTTTATAATTATTTCCAATATTTGTAATGATTTACAATTAGTAATTAAACTCTGATTGTATATATAGACTTTAGAATAATTTAATAGCATAGATATTAACTATATTTGAATAAATTGATAACTCAGCTATTATCGTTGAAATATTTTATGCTGTCTGCCATAAACCAAATAAAATGAGAAAAAATATCAAATATATATTTATATAGAAAATATCAAACACATACAGAAATAATTTATATATAGTTTGAAATAATATTTCTTCCTTCAGTTTTATTTCGAAAACTGAATACATTTTTTGGAGAATATTACTATAACTATTTATTATATAAAAATAAAATAATATATAAGCCATTATTACAGTCCTTTGAGAAATTTCCTGTTGCAAATATACAACTGAGATTATATTTCTAAAAAAAATTGAAATTTGTTTTTAAATATAATCTGACTTGCCAAAATGATAATGTTCCTATCAGTGTGTGTCATTAGAGTGTATTTATTCTTTTTTCTTTCCCTTTAATATTACTACTTCACTTTCAAATCCCATTCTTTATTCCTGTTCTCAAAAGAATTTTTTTCTGTATGCTCTTTGGTTGCAAATGCAAGTTTTTCTTATCGTCAAATGCATATGTCTTGTGATGTGTAGCTGTTCAAGAAAACTATTAATGAGCACACGAGTTTTCCAAATACCAGAAAAAGAGAGAAAAATCCATTTATTTCTTGTGGAAAAGATAGAAAAATTCTTGTCGGAAAAAGAACTGATATGTACTCTCAGAATAGGAACGGGCTGCCAAGGATGATGAGAAAAAGTAAATTTTAAAAATAAATACACCCTTTCATTTTGTATTAAGATATAACTTAAAGAATGTACTGTAAATTATTATTTAATATTGTTGAACAAAACTTAATATAATGTACAAATGAGAGTTATAGTAATATATAAGTATTATCTCTTTTTAGAAATTTATGTATGATTTCCAAAAAATCTAGATTTACATACATAAGTAATTTTTGTTTTATTTTCAAATCGCTTCATTTGACAAATTAGTTCCATAAGTAAAGATATTGACAAAATTGTTAAAAATATTTGAGGTTTTTTAATATCAAGGATCTGTGACATTTACATGTGGCTTCTATGGTGGGAAATGTTTTGAATATCGAGAGTGTTCATTTATTTATTAAATTATAAATAAAATTTTAAATTTGGAGCAAATCTACTTGACTTTTGAAACATCCATATACAAAACGTTGCTTATCATTATGAATGTTACAAAATTCACTATAAATGTATGATATAAATCTTTTTGATGATTTGTATCTTGTAAGTAAATTTATGAAACACGCAATATTCATTAAAATAAATTTACGTGAGAAATTTTTATACTTTGAAAAGTCTCACACCACATAATAGAAATATTTTATAGAATAACAAGCAATAAACTTCAAAACTGATGTTACGATTATAATAAAATAATGTTAATTGAACATTTAAGCTAAAAGATCATCCCAGTTGATAGGGTTTGAAACTTAAAATCTTTAATTTTATCAGAAAATTTATATTTAAAGTAATAGTGCTTATATATTAATGATCTTTTTCTAATAATGAGCATGCTTGCAAGATTTTTTATTAAATTTATAAAGCAAAGAAAATTGTCGTTTTAATTATGAGAATCATTTAAATTTTAATATTTCTCTTTATTCTGAAGTATATGGCAGTTATTCTAATTCTGATAATAAAGTTTTTTGAAATTTATTTCTGCGTGGTAGAAAAACATAAAGTAATTTAACTAACGTTAGTATTAAATTGTACCTATATTCATTCAGAAATTAAATCGACATTATATTTTAAATTATTTGTATAGTAAAAAAACTATTTTAATAAGCAAGAGTTGAAGCTAGATAAGAAAAATATATGAGAATTATACCACAGAAATTCATTGAGAAATTCACAGAAATTTATCACAAAAATTCATTGAGAACAATATAAGAGTAAGGGTAGAATAGAGCTAATAGTAAAACTGGGATTTTCACCATGGTAATGTTTGGTTGTAAGTATTTCTCAAAGCAACTTGAAAATTTAGTAAACAATGGATGATATAATAGTATATTATTTATTTTATACTATTGTCAATCTAAGTGAATCTATTTACTAAAGTCCATCTATTTGAATCTAAGTACTTATATTCAAATTCAAATTTTACTAGTCAAATGTAAAATTCAATCTTTGGAAAATCGAAACTAATTTCAGTAAGGAAGGAAAACAGAGCGTCAGCATAGTCATTGAACAACTTTGAATTTACAGATTTAATGTGAAAAGGAATTTATCATAGATTCAATTAAAAGTGTATTACTAATAATTGAAAAGTGTAAGGAAAAAAATGAGCTGAAAGTGCATTGCATATATATTGAAAAATTAAAATGATTTAATATAATAATGCCAGATTTTCTTTTTAATCTATTTTTAAGCTTCGATTTAGATTTAATTTCTTACAAATTTGTTTTTATTTAAATAGGGTAGTTAGAAACATTTTTATCCAATGTCAGAAATTAAAAAGAAGCTATAGAATATAATCGTTTTTATATAATATCTTAATAAAATTCGATGATATCTTAGATATTTATATAAAAAGATCTTAATAATATATTTCGTAATTTTTAATTTAAAATTATTAAATTTAAATTTAAAAATAAAAATAAGATAAAATTAAATTAAAATTTGTAAAATTAAAGTTTAAATAAATTTTCAAAGGAATTAAAACATTAGATCTGGAATATTCTGAATGAAGACATTAGGTATATGAAATTTATTTCTCATTTCACAATTTTGAATAACACCAGCTTTCAATAAATATATAGTAGGTTTTAATTTAATGTTCCTTGAAAATAATATTTTATAGAAAGAGAATAAGAGAATATATGGGTTTTATATTTTTATGACTATAACCAATAAAAATAAAATATAAACTTATAAAATATTTTCAAATTAATTTTTGAGATAACATTTTTATCTACCTCTTTCTATATAAAATAAATACGATCGAAAATATTTTATCTTCTTAATTTATTCAAAAATAGTTTATAAATAATGATGCAAATATATAATGCCAAGTAAATATGGATATTTAAAATTACAGAATTTATCATTTGATAGTGATTTCTTATAATTTTGAATAGTTGTATGTAGCATTTTGTAACTAAGCATTTGCAATCCTTTAATGTTCAAACAATTTGCTGCCGTCAGCAAAATATAATACTTCAATTGTAGAAAAATTCTTGTGTCACGTAGGCATATAAGAATTTACTATAATTTGTCATAAATAGAGCAAACTAAATTGTTTATGCCACACATTCATACGATACAAATGTTTATGCAATTTTTATTAAGAAACGAATTATAAATATGTCTATTTTAAGTATCAGACATTTTCGGTATTAGACATTACGTCTATGTTAGAAATTTCTATTGGTCTATCTTAGTAATTTCAGATAAAACCTGCTAAGTTCTAATGAAAGTAACTATAAGAGATTTCATATAGTTAATCATTTTTAAACTCATATAAAGCGTATGGTGGAAAGCATAGTGAAAAACTCAAACTTGGCGTTTATAATCTGATTTTTAACTAATGAACAATATTTTTCTTTTTCAAATGCTGTGTATGCCTCCTATTCATTTTGTGTGCTTTGGATACATTTTGATTGTAAATATGAACGCAAAATGTCTATAAATGTGAAACAAGAAGTCATTTTACTGTACGAGATGACATTAAAAACAAATATTTCTGCGCATTCAAACATGTTTCTACTCAAATTCCATCACATATGTATGCACAATGAATGTCTTAAAAATATAAGAATGCTGAATGATTAAACAATGTATTGTCCCACTCACTAAGTTTTTATAATTATTTTAAAATGCGAAAATTTATTTGACTATACATAGTCTATGATTTCAAATGCAATTTTTCTGCATTTGCTTATGGAAAGGATAATATTTTCTGAATACACAGTGTTTCATTTAGTTCACACAATGTCATGAATAACATATTAAATATTTTTAGAAACAAAATCATATTTCGAATTTTTTGTTTAATTTTATTTCTAAAACCAATGAAAAATGCTTCACTAAGCAAACGAGAACTCTTAGCGAAATGAATTCTAAATCAACGCTAACGATCTTTCTCCCTTGCGAATAAACCAAGGATATATTTAATAAATGAATAATGCAAGATCTATGACAATATAAAGGCTTGTTGTGCTTAAGAATTATATATTTTAATATATCATTAATCACATAAATGAAGAGAAAGAATTTGTTTTCTGTTAAACTGAAACACAATTAGGTATGTATACAAGAGTAATTTGTTTAAGAGCAAATACTATACGTTACTCTTAATGAATTAAAATTCTTCCTCGTATATCAAAACTAAGTAAACTTATATTTTAAAATAATTATATTTTAGTGTAATTTTAATGTATTGAATAAAAGTTATATATTTCTAAAATTGTTAATTTAGAGATTGTGCTGATTATAAAGAAGGATAATTTGTACATATAGCTCTTTAAAATGTCCATTTTCACCCTCAGATTTTAAAATAATCAAAATATATTTCTAAAATATTTGAAAAAATAAGAATAATATAAAAAAGCAAAAGTAATAATCTTATATATATGTATATATATGTGTGTGTGTGTGTGTGTGTGTGTGTGTGTGTGTGTATTAATCAATTATACAAATTAAATTTTATAATTAAAATTACAAAAGATTTTAACAGCTATCATTCTTATATTAAATATAGTGTGCTAGGATTTTTTGTGGGAATTCATTTGTAAAACTCTGCAAATGTATTCAGAAATCATTGAACAAATCTATGAAATCTTGAATTTTGATGAGATTTGATAAATAGCATAAATTATGTCAAAAACAACATTCACCAAAAAGAGTTTTGTTAATAAAATAAACTATTTCAATAACTTCAAATGTGTCATTCTAGGTGAAGGATGAGTAATTACATCTAGACTTCTAAGGACAAATGACAAGTTGATGGTCATTGGTGTGTACTTTGCTAGGATTTTCAATGGGAATTTATCGGACATTTTAATGGCTTGTAACATAGAGTTGTAATAACTCAATTGGTTCAAATGATACAGGTTTGATATAGTTGAGTTTTATTGATTGGAGATATCAGAGAGGCACACTAAATGATTTAAAGATTCGAAAACAATTTTAGTACAAAAATACAAGCATTGATTGAAAAAGTAAGAAATCAATCAATTCTACATGGTTCATATAAAATAACTTGTATCATTTGGTTTTGATCTAGTCGTAAGCTATTGCATGCCTTTTATAAATTAATCAACTTTTATAAATTAATCAACTGTGCAATTGATGCCATCTAATAAAATAATTTTAATAACTGCTTTTGTAAGTGGTATGAATCAATTAATTTTCTATCAACTGCAGAAAAGATAAACATTTTTGTCTGAATATTTTGAAATGTTGACATTCCTAATTTCTGTATGTTTTGATAACTATTGTCGAGAAATTTAAAAGTTATGTAAGTTGATCAATCAAAATATTGTCTTTGGACAGATGACTTCCGTAATAATTTACTCGACTGCAAAAAATAAATAAATAAATAAAATTAAAAAAAATCTGTATGGGAAACCGATACCATTATGTAATGTCAGAAAATTTTTGATATCACAATTAAATCAACAACTTATCCAATAATTCATTTCTCTTCAAGCATTTAAATCCACTAGCACTTATAAACAATGTATTAACTCACCATAGCGGCACCGGTGCCGTATAATCCACAATTTCAAATTCTGAATTTTTTGGCGATGAAGAAATGTTGCCAAGATGACGTAAATACTAGGATTACCAAAATAGAATTTTTTGCATAATTCTTATAGGTCTCCAAATGTATAACGTAATGAAAACGAGGTTGCCAGATACATAAGAAAATCCACCAAAAAACCACCAATCTCAGAATTTGGCATCCTGGATTATACGGCACCTGTGCCACCACAGCTAGCTGTACAACGTTTCCAAGTGCCTAAACTCATTAAATGGCTTTGTAGATCATTAGATTTATTTCCAATTATGCATTTTTGTAATAGCCATTTATCCCAAATATGATTTTTCTTATTAAGTAAAGACTGAATAAAATAGTTAAATCAGAAGACAAATTTATTCATTTTGAAACAAAAAAAATAACCCATAGAAATCTAATATAGATAAACTCATTTAATTTAGTAATTTCTTCACTTAATGAACACAATATTTCTGCTTAAACGAAGACTATGCAGCTTACTATAAATAATTTTAATTGCAGCTTCACATAGAAATATATATTTATTCTCTGAATTTTAAATATATACTTGTTCTCTTAACCATTAATCAAATACTATGCATATACCAATTTTTGTGCTTATGCCTAAGTATTTTCATGATTTGCATTTTTTAAGCAAAACGTATTTTTAATTAGCAAATGCTTTGAAAGTTATAAGCATTAACTTTAAGCTACTTTTTTCATCGTCAACTAATGTGAGTATTAATTTGAAAAATAATCTTATTCCCACATAATTTTGTGTTCTTTACAATTTATAACATTATTCATTTGAATAAATAATGGCTACTGTACATTTTACTTTTTCTTATTCAGCTGTATAGCTTAGTTAACAGATTTTTTTGCAAAATAAGAATTTGGTGTCATACGTTTTTCATTATATTCGCTCCAGCGTAAATATAAAAAAAAACAAACACTTGTTAGATTATGAACATCGATGTTATTTAAGGCATTACATGTGAAAGTATTCACAATAATATTAAATATATATAATAAATAAATATATGTTGCGCAAGATTTACTTGCAGTGCATTTTCAATGAATATTGAAATCAATATCATAACTTCATTCATGAAAGATAAGACTACACATTATTTGAAGGTTGAGCTTATAGTATAAAGCATTTCAATTAAATTTCTGATTAAACATTATAATTATTTTAAATTATTATTTCAATTTATAAGAATATTTACCTATTAATATTTGGATCATTTTTCTTGATAATTGGAAAACAGCAAATTAATAATTATTGAGCTCATTTCAAATTTAAATAATGAGTAGTTTTACAATTTACTTAAACATTATTACTTTGTCTGAAGGAGTATTAAGTAAATCAACCAAAATTAATTTTGAATTATGCAAACAACTAAATTTTAAACAACATGACAAAGTAAAAGTTTACCTGCGAGCATTAATTTCTCCGAGAATGCTACTGCATGCCTCCTTATCAAGAGGTCCTCTAGCAGTGTTATCCTTGAAGTACTAGAAGCTCCATCTTCAGTCCAACGAATTTGTTATGCTATGCTAATTTAAGCCTCAGGAGATGCCGCGATGACATCTAGTGTTAGCGCAATTTACAAGCCAACCCTGAATAAATCATAAGGCATACAGATTTTAATAGCAAAGTTCAGCAGTGCACCTCCAGTTAATCCTGTCTTACTTGTTATATGAATGCCTCAAGATACGATTCATCTACTAAGCTTCAAACTAAGATAATGCTATAAGCTTTAGTTTGTGTGAATATTGGGTGTATTGTAAATTATTTTTATGAAGTTATTATTTCTTACGGCACGCTAGAAACTGTGCTATTTCTTTCTTACGATTGATTAAAATATATTATCAGCATTTCCTTTTCCAGTGAGTCAGTGTTTACTTTAATGAAACTAATTTATTTCTTAAGTAAAAGGTACATATTTATTGAAAGTTTTTAAATATATAACAAAAATATTATTTCCCATCTTTCAATCACTTAAGCTATCTACTAAGCTACAAACTAAGATAATGCTATAAGTTTTAGTTTGTGTGCATACTTTGGGTGTATTATAAATTATTTTTATGAAGTTATTATTTCTTACGGCACGCTAGAAACTGTGTTATTTCTTTCTTACGATTGATTAAAATATATTATCATGCATTTCCTTTTCCAGTGAAGTCAGTGTTTACTTTAATGAAACTAATTTATGTTTTATAAATAAAAGGTACATATTTATTGAGACACTTTTAAATATATAACAAAAATATTATTCCTATATTTCAATTACCTAAGCTATCTACTAAGTTACAAACTAAGATAATGTTTTTTTATTAAGTTATAAGTTTTAGTTTGTGTGAATATTGGATGTATTATAAATTATTTTTATGGAGTTATTATTTCTTACAGCATGTTAGAAACGGGTCTATTTTTTTCTGATTGATTTTGATTGAAATATAGTATCCGCATTTCCTGTTTCAGTGTGAGTCCCTTTATTTTTATGAAACAAATTTATTTCTTAAGTAAAAGGTACATATTTATTGAAAACTTTTAAAATATATAACAAAAATATTATTCCTATCTTTAAATTAACTAAGCTATCTACTAAGCTTCAAACTAAGATAATGCTATAAGTTTTAGTTTGTGTGAATATTGGATGTATTATAAACAATATTTATGAAGTTATTGTTTCGTACAGCAGTCTAGAAATTGCGTTATAACTTTCTGGTGATTGATAAAAATATAGTATCCGCATTTTCTTTTCCAGTGAGTCACTGTTTATTTTTATTAAACTAATTTATTTTTTAAATAAAAGGTACATATTTATTGAGAACTTTTAAAATATATAACATAAAAAATATTATTCCCATCTTTCATTTAACGAAGATCATTTGATAGTAAAATATATTGAAATATAGTTATACTCCTGAAAATTTCGTAAATTATGTGCTTTTAGTACTAAGAATAAATGTATTTATGTTTTTGAAAATATCTTACACTTTTATATTCCATACTTCCAATTACTTATTCACATTTTCCTCAATGCAATCTTAAAATGGAAAAATATTGAAGAATATCGGAAATATTTTAAATTAATAAATTTTGAAAGGAAATAATTTACAAAATTAATAAAAAAATCGAGTTTTTCTTTTATGTTTGATTAAAAATTGCAAAATAAGAAATGTTTTTGAAAATTTTCTTTTACTTCGTTAAACAATTTTTTCAAGAAAAAGGGATATATTTAAATTTACTTATTACAGCTTTTTTATAATAACATAATAAAGTTAGGTTTGCCATGTACAGGATTATAATCATTTCTCCATAGTAATATTTGTTATAAAACAATGACAAGCTTAAAATTTTTAAATACATTTATAAAAAAAGTGTTCTTTATTTTTTCTAATACCCAGCCGTCTTTTAGTATTTAATCAGATTTTTCACAACAATATGAAATTGATGGGGATTTTTTTATAGTGTGTCACACAGTGGGTACACCATCCTTGCCCTAAAAGTGAAAAGATAGAAAAACACACACAGAAAAGAATATCCATGCCCGAACCAGATTCGGAACCGAAACCAAATGCTTTAACTTTAGGGACGCTAAGCATTCTGTTATCGATCGGTTTTAAGAAACCGCATATAATGCAATGTATTCCATAAAAGTATATTAAGTATATCTTTGTACTATCATTCTATTCTATTCTATGTATATTCGAAAATATTCGAATTTACAAAACACTATATTATAAAAAAATTATATATGCAACATTTATATATGGTCGTCTATTTAAAAATTATATTGTATATCAAATACGTTTTATGTTTATCACTAGATATGAGGTATAGCAAACTAAAAATATTTTTTTTAAATTTTATTTCATTGTATGTACATTTTATAAAAATTAATTCGTGAATGCATGTGTTAGCAGATTTTTTAAAGAATAATCCAACCTTCAATATGAGAAAAAATTAGTTACTAATCAATATTTCATTAAAATAAACACTGAATTCAAATCCTTGTTATAAAAGAACTAATATATTCTCCTTAAACTATCTTTCCTTTTATGAAGTTTTATAAAGAATGGCAGAAATAATAAATTTGAAATTTTACATTCAATGAGTTTTATTTAATGCTTCTACTTAATCACACTATGCATATTTATTAAACAAACAGTAAATGTTTATGCTACGCTCAAACTTTATGTTAATTGAATATATATTCTGAAAATACATGCAACTGCTGCTGTTGTTTCTAATCCCAGATGGTGTGGCGAAGTTAAATCATTTCCATAAAACCAAAAATTATTAAAAAATCTAAAAATAAAATAGGATTCTCCAAAACCTCATTCACAGGAAAATTCAGACAGTCAAGAGTATGTCTCGGGAAGGGCTGATCAGCCTTGCACCAGTGATATTCCAGAAAGACTTTCTGGCCCGGTTGAATAAGAAAGGGGCCTAATGTGGTCACTCAAAAAACACTGAAGGAGCAGTCTGCTGTATCCTAGGGATACTAAGCTGATGCCACCAACGAGGTTTTTTCCCAAAGTACCCAGAGTGGGCAGGCGGATCTCTCTAAATTACGTTTAATTCCATCTTTTAATAGTAGAGATTTCCGAAAACGTTAGAATAGCGTTGCCCTGAAATGTGTCAGCAGTGGTGGTCTTAGCCAAGCTATCTGCGATTTCGTTTCCACTCAATCCAACATGAGAAAGAACCCATTGAAAATGCATAAAGTGTTAAGTAGAAAGTCGTGTCACAAGGTCTAAAATATTCAATTTTGTCTTATCCCCAATGGTCGTCCAATGAGGCAGATGCTGTATAGAGGCACGATTGTCCGTTAGAATCCAGATGTCTCTGAAAACAAGTTCAGAAGTCATGTCTATATAATTCAATCCCTTATACATAGCTATTAGTTCTGATCTAAAAATCTTACAATAGTTAGCATTTATAACTCTTATGAAAACTGTACCATCAGATAACTCAATACACACACCACTCTTAGAAATACCGCTGTCGCCCTTGTATAAATTATCCTACCATCAGTATAAATTTTTATAATCTGACAGACACCAAAAAGAGTTCTGGAGTACTTAATTTCATTTTATTCACCTGTATAAAATAAATGTAGAAAAATAATCAATAATATTCTATAAAATATATTAATTTTATATTATGCAATTATGTATAGCAAAATTATCGGTTTTAAAAATTATTTCATAACATGTTGAAAAAAACCTGGAATTTATTGCAGTCTATTTATTTTCAAAGAACAAATGCATATTATACCTCATCTCCAATTTATTCTTTTAGTCCAGTACAAATATCAGCAATATACATATTTTCAAAATATTTTAATATTACGTAAATATCTTTCTTTAATGCCCTTCAAGACATTTCATCATATTTTAAAGTGAAAATAACCATTCCGCTTTCTTTCGCTGAAAGATATGTTCCACCATTTCCCTCAATATTCAAATAAATATGAAAAGAGGAATGTATGTATTTTTAATACATAATACAAGACATTAAAAATAGAGAGGAGATCGGCAACTCGAAGATGCATGAAGAGTTCTATAAAAATAAGATTGGGTAATAAAAATATGCTATCTAACCCAGAGGCACACATTTGATGGCGGATATATCAATCAGAATATTCTTTGTGAATTCTGTTCCTTCAGTAGTGGCAGATCAAAAGGAATAGTTCTTCATTTTACATTCCGCGAATCATATTCCTTAAATTGGAAAATAAGCAAATATTTCCATACATAGTGATGTGGCCAGTGCTATACTAGATTGAATGTACGTGTTTGCATGGGTGCCAACTAGACTTGCCTTTTCCTATCCCTTTCTCTTCTTTATCCGTCTTTGATTTCATTCTACTTCTACATGCAGGGAAAAAAAAGTGATACTACTAAATTATATTTTTGCTTTTCCAAAAAGTTAAATTACGTGACATGGAAGGATTTTTAGGAAAGATTGCACAGATAAGAATATTTCTATTTCTCTCTGGCTTATTTTGGAAATTTTTTTATTATAATTAAAAAAAAAGTCGGCAGCGCTGAAAATTTAAATTGAGAAAAAAAGTTGAAGCCTTCCTTCCGAATTGGAGTCTGAACTCAGCGCTCAGGAAACAGAAATATTCAATTGTTTGCTTCTTTATGGAAATAAAAAGCAAATGTAGCACGTCGATACTAGAAGTTGAAAACGAATGCGGCTTTTGTCATACAAATGTCCCCAGCTTTAATCTTCCAGAATTGTCCTTTATGCTAATATAAATAAATCACTTATATAAATCTGCATATTCTCATTTAAATCTTCAGACTTTTTTACTTATATATTGATATTAAGATATTTATTTATATTTTGATAAAAAGTAAATTACCTATGCAAATATATTTCATGAATTAATCATTACTTGTTTTTAAAACGACTAAAATGTTGATACATTTTGAATTCAAATATCCAATTTTTAAAATACGGTCACTGTGATGAAATAAGTATTTCAAAAACTAAAGATGTCATTAACTGCATTGGTTAAGAGTTTTATTTTCATAGATATGTGAGGAAATCAAATTCATTTTGGATTTAGTTATGTAAATTTTGTAGATCTGATATTAAGGAAAAAGTTAATGTGAAGACTTCTATAAATCATTTTCTTATTTTAGATCATTTCCTGATTTTACATTAACTTTAAGTCATGAAAATATTATCTGACATTTGAATTCATATAGTAAATGATTTTCTTAGTATTGTAGATATTTTCACGTCGAAGATTAATATAATGATATTACATTTATAGTAAATTCATTTTTGGAAATTTTTTGAATACATTTTGTAATATGAATATAATTTCTTATGTTAGAGTTTGGCATTTTTAATTAATAATAATTTTTACGTTCTCATTAGAAACATTTTCAGATAATTATTATGTAAGAAAATTATGTACTTTATACATGTAAACATTAATAAAAGTAAATTGTTTGCTTAAGTATATGAATTTAATATATTAGCTAAATTGAAAGCAATTATGTCCAGAATAAAAAATAAATTGTGATTAATTTTCCTGTATTGTTAAATTATTCAAAAATCGTTTTCAAACCAATTATAATTTCAACAAATGTTTACTTTTTAATTTTGTTTCTAAAACAGTGAATGAAATAGAAAAAAATACATAATTATGCATATAATGCAGTCTTTATGTATTCTAAATTTTTATCATTACATCAGTTTTGAAAATACAAATTTATCCTATTATTATGCATAATAACTTTCTAATAAGCTTAGCTGAACTTTTCTTCAAATTACAAGTGCAGAACTGAATTTATACAAAAAAGTAATTACTTATAAAACTTCAAATGACTAAACTTTAAAATATTTAGTTAAACTTAAAAAAATGTTTATTTCTGTATAAACATAGAACTTTGTTTGCCGTGATGGGGTTTCTACCCAAAATATATAAGATCTTCTTAATTTTACTTGGGGTAATGAACTATTTTAAAATTCACCCTTTACAAATAGGGATTTTCTTAATGGCAGGTATCTGCTATCACTTAAGTAGATCAATTTGTACAGTGATGAATAGAAAGATCGATGAATACAAATAGAATTAAGTTCAAGTGAATTGTTCTTTTTAAAGTAGAAACGATTTGCATTAAATTAGGTATCACTACTAAATTTACTGATTGAAATGAAATCGAATTGAATTACTTAAATGACATTAAAATAACCTTGAACTTAAAGGGTTTTTTTTTTTAAATAACGTATAATGAGATATAAGAATATGAATACAACTATTGTAAATAAGGTTGTTGTAGAATAACTGTTGTTAATCGGGATTATATACTCTTAATTGATAAAAAGTTTATTTATTTAAAAAAATAATGCAACACTAAAATAGAAGAAATCTATGCCTCTAAATAAATTTTCACAATTCACTGCAAAAACCAGTTTAAAAGTATATGATGTATATTGTAAGAAACTTTATGTATTATTTTATTTTATATTTCATATGACATTAATTACTTGATGTATTAGTTAGAAAATAAACTAACTATACATTGTAGCATAATTGAATCTGACACAAAATTACAACAAGCAATAATATTAAATTATTCACGGGAAATAACTATTATGAATGAGGAATTAGAAATAAATATCTAATAAATAATAAAAAGAGACTTTGTATTTATGTATTTCTTGTGTCACAATAATGATATCCCTGTGATATGTTATAAAGATATAGTTTCTATAAAATATATTTATAATGTAATTTTCCCTGAATGTCGTCATAAAATATTACTGTAAACATGTCATAAAAGTTTACTCTCATATTTTCTGCAATGTGTTATTTTTAATGTTTTCAAAGGAGCCATGATGTTTTTAAATTAAGTATCGGTGGTCAACTGCTGTCTAATATTATTCAAAGGAAGTATCGCTTTTACACCGCGAGACGTTTGAATACACAGTGTAACTTCCAATATAGTTGTCCTGCATATCCTCACTTAAACCGATGAAATATATGAAAAATGTCTTCACTTTTCATGTTTTATCGTTTCGAAGAAAAAATATCCGGAATTCATGACTCTACCTCAAATACAACACTGGCAACATATTGTCCCTTGTACCAGACAGAAGCGGCTTATATTTCTAGCAGACGCATTCAAGCACAGTGCTCCAAAGGATTTATATCAGGGTTATTGAAAGTTAATGCTGCGAAAATAATATCTATAACACTGAGGAAGAAAGATTGCTTGATCTAAAAGTTATTGAAATGGAGAAAGTCTCCTTTTTTGTGTTATTGTGTGGAGTCCCATTACAAAACCATAAGATATTTGTTATTTCTGTTATTATAAATTATTTATAGTTATTTAGTGACATTTTATTTTTCTGCAAACAGTTTAATAGCGCAAATCAACGTTATTAAATCTAAATCTTCTGAAAGAATAACTGTTAATTTTAGAAGATATAGAAGATATATATTAATTTAGATATATATATATTTACATATATACCTACATATATTTACATATATGTATATTATGATATATATATATATATATATATATATATATATATATATATATATATATATATATATATATATATATATATATATATATATATATATTATACAATATTTACCCTAATGGAATAGAGTTTACTCACAAATAAGGAAGTTCTTTGGTAATTTAATTAAAGAAAATTGTTACGAACATATAATTGTTTATTAAGGAGGAAAAAAATCATTTGTTTAACTTGTATCCGAATCTTGAGAAATTAGAATAGAATTTTAATTGAAAACATAAATGTATTTCGATGCATTTTCTGCTTACATTTATTAGATTATTTTAGTCGTTGAATCTAGAATAGCGGGAAAAACTTAGTATTAACATAATGTTTTGGAAACTTATTCGATAAATATTATGTTTAATCTACGAAAATACCAATTTTGTGACAACAGATATCATTAAAGAAATGATAATTTTGCAGTTCCACTGATATTATTAAGTAATTAAGGATATACGAATTATAATTAATTCGGGAAGACATATTCTGCATAATTTTTTTATAAAATATATGTGCTTTTAAGATACTTTTATAATTTTTCGCTTGTTTAATTATATCGTTTTGTTTATTCTTTAGTTTTATTAAACACATACTCATGGAACATAAAAGTCAAAGGAAATATACTTTACTTTAAATAAACCTTTACTTTTTCACTTCATAAATTCAACTACAAAAGGATCAACAAAATGTATTGCAAAATTGACCAAAAAATTAATAAGCTATTACTTTTTCTGAAATTGAAAAAAAAGCTTAGTTATTTAAGTTAATTATAGTAAAGATAATTAATAATTATTTTAGAATCCTACAATCACTTTGTATTTTTTAGAATAAATATAATTCAGATTTATAAAATTAATATTATCTGTTAAACAATTATTCTTTGAAACAAATAATAATTAAACTCTATATATTTGTAAACAGTTGAAACCAGCAATATTGTTTTCAAATGGATAACACTTCAGTATTTTTTACATTTGTCAAGTAAATAAATTGTAAGGAATTTAGGGAAATAGAAAGCAAAGAAGACCTCTTGATTTATTTATTCTGTGTGAACCCATGAAATGATCATTTTATTTAATAGCCTAATTGAAAGTATTATCTGCACTTAATAGCAAACAACTGAAAAATTGACACTTCTCGTAACTCTTGGACTACATAGAATCAATATATTTCCACAAACTTAATTCCATGAATTTTGGGAAAGAATTTATGAGTATTTGTCTCCAAAAATAGGATAAAGTTATATATTTGAGGTAATTAAAGGAAAGGGAGGGATTACGAATATAATCCCAGGGTTCTGCATGCGAAGATTAATTAATATCATGTTTCACTAAAAGTAATTCGATACTTTATATAAAGTAAGGCTATATTTTTAAGAAAGCTTCTGTAAATTTTTATATTAATTAAAATTTTATATTTGTTTTGAGACGTAGCTAAAGAGTTTTACTAAAATTATAATATTTAAAATTTTAAACTTTTTAATTTAAATTAACCATAAAACGGATGTTTATACTTGTCTTTTTTGGTTTGCTTTTACTTTTTTTTATTTCGACGCTGTTTCTCCTAACTGATTTGATTTAAATTAATTGAAAAACTTAATATCAATTTAACACTTTATAAAGTTATATCGCTCGAAAATTCCTTAAAATGTTTTATCTCTCTCATTGGACTTTTTTTAACAATAATTATTAATAAATAACATAATGTTCTTTGTAAATAAATTTAAAATTTCTGCTTTTTATAAACATTTATGAATATGAATTTTACATTACACAATACTCAAAAACGACAAAATATGACTAATAAAGGTGCAGAGAAGCAATTCGTTTCTTTCATAAAAATTTGCTTTACATATATATATATATATATATATATATATATATATATATATATATATATATATATATATATATATATATATATATATATATATATATATATATATATATATATATATATATATATATATATATATATATATATATATATATATATATATATATATATATATATATATATATATATATATATATATATATATATATATATATATATATATATATAATATATATATATATATATATATATATATATATATATATATATATATATATATATATATATATATATATATATATATATATATATATATATATATATATATATATATGTATTTATATAAATATGTATATAATATATTATATAAAATATTATATTATATAAAGTTATTTCAATCTCATTTGAAGGAAGTAATTAATTCTAGGTACTCAAACCCATACGATTATTATATATACATAATTTGAAATATGAAATATTTTGACGGTTTTTTGCATAAAAATATTTTTATATGGAATGTACAATGCATTTATTAAATTACTTCATCTTCATCAAACTACAGCGCATCACAATGCTATAAAATATTCCAAAAATAATTGCATACTTTATTGATGCTTAACAAAATTACTTTCACATAACTCACTAGAGCAATAATGGACAGTAAAATGAATTGTAGCTTTAAAAAACACTGAATATATATATATATATATATATATATATATATATATATATACATATATATATATATATATATATATATATATATATATATATATATATATATATATATATATATATATGTATATATTGAATCTACATTTTTATATGTGATCTTTCACAAATATCTTTAGCTTTCATATTATTTTTAATTAATGTCAAAGCTAACAATATTAGAGTAAAAGTATTTTTTGAATGACTTGTTTTTATATTTTTAGTCGTGAATCTCTTTTTTATTCTAATTTATGAAATTCCTATTTTAAAAAAAATTATTTGTATTACTTAAATAAAACTTTTATCATATATATAAATATTTACTGATTTGAAATTCAGGTCTAAATGCCAAACTCATTTAACTTCAAATACCAAGAGAAAAAGGATTATCCTCCAAATGGGAAAGTTTTATAATAATAATTTGCAATTTAAATATTTTAATGAGCGATTCTGTCTTCTAAAATCTTGTTTTACTGGTATTTTTCCTTTATTTTCCTTAAAAACAATTCCAAATTATTTCAAAACATTAAATTACGAACTTTAAAAATGAACTCATCACGATATGTTAATAAAGCCGATATTTTAAAAATTTATAATATAATTTCCTGCGGCTCTACACTGAAAACAGACTCTGGAAATTCTACTTTTTTATTGCAATCGTATTTCTTGAAGTGAATATTTTCAAGTGTTCCTGTTAGTCTCTTTTTAGCATTTTTAAATGACCATTATTGAGGGATTAATACATATGGAAATTATTTCACGGCTGTTATTTATATGTCTTATATATTCTAAATAAATTTTATGCTAGCTTTGGAATATTTATAAATTTAAAATATATAAATAATACTATTTTTCTTATGTTTTTCATAGCTATTTTAATATCGTTTTCACTAAAATACTTTCAAATTTTACAATTATTTTCTGCAGCATTTACTGTTTCAAAATAAAAATTGTTAAAATTATTTTTAATGTTGTTTTATTTTTTATTACAGTATCATGCAGCTATAATTTGAAATTTGTAATTTAAAAATATGACTCAAAGACATATATTAGATATTTTTGCAAAAATATTTAACTAGATAATTCTTACATGAATTATCAACTAATAACTTTTTAATAAGACTAAAAAGTTAAAATGAAACTAATATTGAACACATTTAGCAAACACTTCCAAAACTATTCATAGTTCTATATTAAATTAAAGAACAAACTTTCTTCGAAGTAATCATTATTGGTTAAATTATTCTTGGTATAAAAAAATCATTAAATATATCATACGGAAATCAGAATAAATCATGTTATTGCACACTAGAATTACAAACATTACATGATTTATCAAATGAATTCTAAGCTCCACCCATTAGTTTCATAATGTTCACCTGACATAATGCGTCAACTATATATGCTTATGATATTTTAATCTCATGTAAGTATCAACTACATGAGATCAAAATACCATTTTGATCTCATATAGTTGATAATTACATGAAACTACAATCATAGTTAGCAATCATATCTTCAAGTGTTTTCTAATAAACACTTTTCTACTAAGCATTGCATTCTAACAAATATAAAATATATATTTTCAGATTAAATACATGATAAATTTATTACAGAATAAGAAAATATAATAAAATAACAAGATTTTCAATGATAAAATATTATCAGATAAAAGAATTATCAAAATTAAATCATATATAAAAATAACATCTGATAAAACATTTATTTTCTATGATAGATGCAAATTTAATGTAGGTTACCTATAATAAATGAATGCTTGATTTTACTATTCTATTCTTGCTAAAATATGGTAGATGTGATTTTTGTGACGAACTAGTATATAGTATGTTTCCTTGACTTCTTTCAGTAAAGATATTTTTTGGAAAAAAAAGCAAATCTTTTAGGTGATACTTGAGAGCGTTATAATACGCGATTATTAACAGATTGGAAGATAAGACCTGTTATAAATTCTAACTTAAAGTAACCTCCTCCTCATCTGAAAGTAACATATCTGTGGCAAGAGAAATAAGAGAGCAAGCAGTAATATATATAAATTTAGTTCTTTCATTGTCTTTCTTTCATAATAGTATTTTTCCATTACTTTTATTTCTATTTACTGATTTTCTCGCCCGTCCCACTATGCGTTTGGTCTTTTTTCTCTTCCGCTGATCTTCTATGGTCAAGTATTGATCGGTACCAAGCTCAAACTGTGTCATCTTATCGAGAACCAACAATAAAAAGCAGTAATGAAAGAGAAGAGAGTCTGCTTTGCCCTCTTTCAAATATTACCTCATCCATACCGAAATAAAGTGGTTTCAATCTCTTAAATAAATATCCGTGTTGAATTCTCCTGCTCGTTAAGAAATTCGCCTTTCGAAATTAGCTTTTCCTTATATTTCACCTCTTACAAATTCAGATTTCACATTGTGACCTTACATTTTCATTTCTGTTTGCTTAGACTGGGATATAAAAGAGTTTTATTTCTACGATAATTAAATCGCTATGCTTTGGACCGCTGTTCTCATAAAACATTTTAGTAACTATATTTTAGAATAATCTTCTAGTGCATTAATTTATTTAAAACTTGGCTTCTAAAAAGTTTATCAATCTTAAACTGTTTTTAAATTTACTTAAATTCTTAATAAAACACTATTTCGTTAAAATAAGAATTATTCATTTTGTTTTTTGTGCATTATATAATCTCGTAATCAAAATGTTGTTCTAAAAAGTATGTTTTCTATTGCGATTACATTAAACTACTGATAAAATAAATAACATTTCACAGTTTTTGTGTAAGAAACAAAACACTAGACTCTTAGAATACAAACCTAAATTAAATGTTAAATTAATTTTTAGTTTGCTGACATTTTAATACATTCAGCAAATGTTGCATATATTTTTTTACGAGCTGATAATTGAATATTTTAAGTTGTTGAGTTTTAGTAATTCTTGAGTTTAACATGCTTATTTGTTTTACATGCTTTCACAATTATTGTGAATTGAATGGTAATTTAGGTTAAACTATATTTTTATGTAGTAACTTTGATCACTGTGAAAAAACGAAAATTATCTTTTTCAATTTGGATTATACGTATATAAATTGAAAAAGAAAAAAAGTTTAATTATCCATAAATATCCGCAGATAAGTTTCTAATTCTAGACATCACTAATTTTTTTTAAAAAAATATAATGAATACTTGTAATAACAAACAATCAAAACAAATCTGATTAATTACAAAAAATATTGAAAAGCTTATAAAATGCGAGATAAATTAACTAAAATACAGCTTTATAACACTCTTGAAATAAAAAAATGTAATATTCCTCCAAGCATTACATAATTCAGTCATCTATAAAAATAAGATCCATGTTTTAAAAATGCTCAAAAAAGTTATGCATATCAGTCTAAATGCATATTTAGAGCTCTATCTAAATATCTTTTCAAGTATATCATAATTTCCTATCAAAATTGTTAGATTAAAAATTTGCATCAAATTAAGTACTTATTATTCTTATACATTTTATCCTCTTTCAAACCATAAAAGGATCAATTATAGATCTCTAAATTCATTGTACACAATTTATGACATTTCTTCCCACAGAATTAAAATCACATCACTTGATTAGATACTCCCTCATTTAAAGTTGCTTAAATCTCTTTAATATTTATAAGTACATTCATCTAGAGAATTTGAACGTAAATGAAATATAAACTAATGCATAGCTTCTACTTTAATTAAATTCAAAATGCAAATTAAATTAATTAGCCTAAATGATAACACACAAAGAACAAAAAGATTAATGTAATTTTAGAAGCAAATAGTTTGCTTGACAAAATAATTCAATGTTAATTCCACAAGTTGAAATTTAGTTATGGATCTTGAAAGAAGTAAATTTTGTTTTTTATTTTTATTATTTCCATAAAATGTATTAAGCACATGATTGCATATTTGTATTGATAATTTAACATCTATTTTTAAGCAATTTGTACAATATGGGTTCATAAAAACGTTTCCAAGATCGTAAATAATTAATGTAATACTTGCTGCTTAGTTATCAAAAATTCTAATCTAAGAATTATGAATTATTTTACTAATATAAAATATTTTAAGGGTATGGTAAAATTTGTTGATAATGATTATGTATTTTAATTTTACTATCAAAACTGTATCATTGTCTACACAATATGGAATCTCGTTTTTTAATAAAAGTGCAAACGCGATTTATCCTAGTAGATTCTCAGAAAAATTCCAATTTGTTCATTCCAGTATACTACTAGTAAAATAAAGGAGATACCGATAGCTGCAAATGAAGAGCAAATTTTTTAACAGTCCTAAAGGAGTTAAAAGTACTGAATTAACGGAAGAATTAATCTGATTACGAGACTCAATTAATGCTGAATTGAAGTTCAGCTTAATGAAGACTATTGACACCATAACATTGTTTACAGTTTTATAATAAAAGTTGAAATTGAATGCCTTCTAGGAAAAAATATACTAGAGAAAATTAATTTTTTTAACACATGTGTTTTGATAAAGTTAAGATTGTTTGCTTAATAGATTTGAAGCTAATTTATATTTATATGGATACTGGAAGCGATACATTGCTTAATACACAATAAGATGTAATTCACAAACATATTTTAAATTTCTTGATAATTTTTTAAATTATTCTTGAAAATAATGGCCAGAATTTCAAAATGTATGATATTGGAAGAAATTAATGTATTATAAAAAATACTAAGATTTGTAAGTGATTAAAGGAAATTTTTTCTATAAATAATCTGATGTTATTTTGTCATAAAAGCGCAAGAACGCTTCCAGTCTAGATTAATATATAGTTTTACCCCGTTTTTAATGTTATTTTTCTTTAATTATTACATTTGTCTTTTTTAGCTTAGTATTATAAATATTGATCCCAAATAATAAGGTAAAGTAAAAAAAAAAAAAAAAAAAACTAAAGTAGGAGACAAATAAAAGCATTTACGTAATATTATGGTGTAAAGTTCAAATTGATGCATTTACTTTAAGCTGATTATTATTGCTTTACGTGTTTTGGATTATTATATATTCCATTCATGGAAAATCCATAACTATTACCGGCACACATACCAAATGGAGTGCCATGAATATTTTCATCAATAGAAACCTATGGAAAATAATATTTCATTTTATGCATTATAATAAGTCTTACTATGTTGAACAACTTACAATATTTTCTTCGTTAAGGATTTTGTGAATTTAAAGAAACGCATAAATGTTCGCAGATAAAAATGTTACGATTTATATTATTTAAACATAAACGTAATTTTATGCGCGTAACTTAAATATGTTATTTAAAGTACTTTATTTAATAGAAATATTTCCATTAAGTATATGCGATGACTTTATGTTTTATATGATAAAAAAATAAATAACGTAATATTTATATTGTAAAATGTATTCTGACACTTTGGTCATTATGTAAAATCTACAGTTAAATTAAATATTATCATTATTATGATCAATATTATCAATATATTAAGCAGACTTTAAAGCTAAATTAAATTATATTTTGCTTACAAATATTTACTAAAAGCTTAAGTATTTAATAAAGTCATTGTCTAGTCATTATTTTCCGTTAATGAATAGTATATTTTAATGAAAATATCTAAGAGTGTCTAGAAATTATTATATGTTTAATAATATTACCCTGCTGATGACGATAAATTTAATAAGTTGCGTGTATTTTTTTAAAAAAAAGTATAATAAATTTTAATGAAATAATATTAACCATATGTAGAAAAATAAATTTTAAAAAAAGTTAATATTGTCAAATGTTATAAAAAATAAAAGTTTACTATTATTGTTAAAAATATTTTATAGATAATTTCCTCCATTGTATTTACTTCATAACCACAAATAGCTTTCTATAAATTAACTTTTTTTAACAAAATTAATTGTAAATTTTGTTTTCAAACTATGAATAGAATTATTTGGGGGGATTTTTTCTAACTGTAGATGCGTGAAGGATTTTAACCATTTTATCTTCTTTAAATATTTATCTCTGAGAGCAAAACTTTTAGCGCACGAAATATTAAAAATAATCTCTCTCTCTCTCTCACTATTCATTTTCATGCTTTCTCTAGAGATTTATATTTTTTGCATGTGAATGTAGTTTCGGTAATTAAATTATAATAATATTGTAAATAGAATTAACTTATATATTTATGATAATAAAAAATAATAAAGAATGTTGTGATGTTAAAGTTTATAGAACACTATTAAATTGCTCAAATTACCATCAAAGTGACTATCATATATTACATTTATGTATTTAATTTCATAAATATTTGTATATAAAATTATACAAATAAAATAGTGTATTTTTTCATTCAAATGAACATATTTGTCAGAATATAGCATGTTGTTTTGCTGACATTTATATATTATACCTGCGACAAAATTTTCATCAAAAGGTATGTCTCTAAATATTGTGAATTTTAATCATTTGTTTTCAAAATTTGAAAAAAATAAGGAGATTTTTATTTATATCTTAACTGTAAAAAATAACTAAATTCTTAATTTTCTATTCTTATACAAATTTTTAATCACAAATTTAAAACTTGCATCCACAAATTTGAAAAATATATAATGTGAACTTAAATATGATAAAATGCATAAAGTATAAGGGTTATCAATAAAATTGTAACACTTCGCTGCATATTTTTTTTCACAGAATTAAGCAATTGGATTGCAATTTGCTATTGTTTTGCTATGTTCAGATATTATTTTATTTATTTTATCTCTAAAAACCTTCAAATAATTAATTCGATTGGGATATCAATGACAGTGAGGCAAAATAAATATTACCAATAAGAAATTTTATAATTCCTTGGAACATTAAATAGTTCACCACTCTAATTTACTATTTTCTATATATGCACCACTAAAATTATATCAGAAATTTTTACAGTGAATTTGGGTTCTGTTTTGTTGTGTTGTTGTTTCTCATCCTCGAGACCAGCAGTGTTGAATTTGGCTTCTTTTTGCTTTTGTAGAAAATAACTGTTTCGTCATTTCTTTTTAAATGGTTATATTTTTAAAAGAAGAGGATAGAATTGCAAGGTGGGAATATAGATTTAACTAGCAAATTTTGGTAAAATAAATAAATTTTATTCATATGGTGTCCTTCAAATGATTAAATATTTCTTTGATTTCCCAATTTCGTATAGCATTTAATTGTAACATAAAAAGAAAATGGTAAATTATAAATCATTCTATAAACTGTAGGTAAAAAAGTAATTTAATTAAAAAAATAGGTAAAATAAAAATATTGTTATTACATTTTTTAATAATGCATTTTTCTTGGATACCACAGACTGCTTGTGTGTTCAACATATTTACTTAAATTTATTATAAGCGAAAATTGTCACATCGATATTTATTTTACGTGAAATTTTGCTAATTTCTTGCAAGATTAACGCTTTTTCTCAAATTTCTTTCTCCGCAAGATTAACTATAATTTATTGCACCAAAATAAACATGAGCAATATTAGTGCCATAAAATTGTATAGAAAGACTGAAGTAGATACATTTTATTACAGATTTTTCTTGCTGAGTAAAACCAATTTTGTAGAAAAGAATAAAATAATTAAGTTTTTAAGGTGAAACTTATAAGGGAAAATAATATCTTCCAACTCAGTTTTACATCTTCAACTCTTTCTTATAAAGCGACATGAAATTTATAAGGTAAAATTAAATTGTTATTTCTAATTTAGAAAAATATCCTTTTGTAGAAAGTAGGTATTTAAAGGAGGTATTTTTTTCATTAATAACGTATAATTTTGATAATGTTAGTACATTTTATCCAAATTTCAAGCTATTGAAAAATTTTATTCATTATCATTTTCAACTAGTCTTCTTACATAAAACAATACACATATTTAAATGTTTTTAAATTTAAAATTTTGCAAAAATTGGAACCAAAATTAGTGGCAAAAATGCTATTTAGTATATATATATTATATATATATATATATATATATATATATATATATATATATATATATATATATATATATATATATATATATATATATAGATAGATATAGATATAGATATAGATATATAGATATATATATATATATGTATATGTGTGTGTGTGTGTGTGTGTGTGTGTGTGTGTGTGTGTGTGTGTGTGTGTGTGTGTGTGTGTGTGTGTGTGTGTGTGCTTTATTTAAATGCATTAGCTTTCATTTGCAGCAAGATTATTATATATTTCACGTAAAAAAATTCAAAAATCATTAAATATTTATCTGAATCATATAAAACGTACTTAATGATGTCTTATATCTTAGGATCCCAATAATTCCAAAGCATTATTTTTACGCATGATAATTAAATCAATTAATAACTACTGGTGATCATTACAAAATTATTAAATTATAATATGAAAAATAAATAGTTCTATTATGTGTTCCCCTTATTTTAGATATTTAGGATTCAAGGGAACTGACTTTTACAAAACTTTTTTCAAAACATTGCTATTCCTAATGTATATTGAAAACATTTATTTGCACTATTTATTATTATTTGAATAAATTTTAATATTTTATTAATAATTTAACCTGATAAGGAGCACCAAAAATTTATTTATAATTGGACATTATACTATTAAATGCAACTGTGCTAAACTTCAAAACAATGTTTTAATATGTGGAGTAATGCTTTAATATGAGAGTTAATGTTTTAATATCATTTAAAAATATGTTTAAGTTTTATTATCTTTTAACAAATAAAAATTTGAAATTTCGTTTTTGATTTGTAAAATTTAAAAATGTCTGAGCAGGAGTAGAACTTTTATATTTAATATTTCTTTAAGGTTTATAATACATGGTCATAAATTTTATACCCATTACCATAAATAAATATTAAAATTATTTGTAATTTTTGTGAATTTATTGCTAATAAATTAGTTTAGCAAATGTATATGCATACGTTTTTTTTTTTTTACTTTTTTACTCTTTTTAGCAAATGAAGATAAAATTAATTGCATTTAAGTAAAATTTATTTTTAATATATTTGTGATTATTTAGTAAAACCATTTTCCAATTTAGATTATTAAATATTTCACTTTAATACTTTTAAATATTTATACACGTAAGAATTAATTTATACACGTATATATATATATATATATATATATATATATATATATATATATATATATATATATATATATATATATATATATATATATATATATATATATATATATATATATATATATATATATATATATATATATATATATATATATATATATATATATATATATATACATAAGAATTAAAAAGAGTATTTGTAAATATAGTAGTAGTCAATAAAAATTATATTTTTAAGATAATTTTAAAATTATGCATTTAGTTTTAATTAAATGATAATCTGTATGAAAATACTAAAAACTAGTTTTAAAAGTCTAGTACGGATTTTTTTTACGTCAAAAATCCTCTTTTGGCATCGAAAATCCTATTTCCATTCCATGTCATTGAAATAGGAGAGTTCCAAATCTCCAGAAACACACAAAAGAAATCAGATGAAGATGGTATACGTTCTTTTTTTATTTCCTCAACCTATTTCCGTATCGGAATCTTGAAACTCATATTATGTTCTGAGATACTTCAAGAACTTTGTCAGACAAATCTCATAGAATCAACATGACGAAAGGGGTGGTGTTCGACTCAAGATATCAAAGTTCTCCTTCTTGTCTCCAACTATCTTTCATGCATTTTTTGGCATACGTAAAAATAACTTATCACTAAAAACCAACCAAATGTCTTCTTCTTTTAAGTATAAAACAAAACAACTTTTTAAGTATCTTCATCAAAGAAAAACAATGAATTATAGTTTGTAGCAATAACATTAATTTTGAATTAATATTCGAGTTAAATTATTCTACTTAAGATTAAGAATGAATAAAAGTAAAAAAAGTTTAATTAGATTACATACTCAAACAGAAATACCACTTCAAATATTTATCATGAATCTGAAATTGTATGTAAGAGAGTCTTACTTTTAAAGCAGTCAAGTTTATTTCTCTATATTTAAATGCAATTTATAAAAGTAACTAATGATCTTGATTTAAATTATTTCAAAAATAGCTAACAGTCAAAATATTGTAGACATCTTATAGCAGATTAATAGGGATTTCTATCAATAACTAATTTATGATTAGAAATAGAAATATTTATTTTTTAAATAAATATTTTCAACTTAAACTTTGTTATTGATAACCTATATTTTATCAATAACAATAACTTTTTTTTAAGTTTTAATCATATTATAAGAGTTTAATATATAATTTTCTTTAAGAGTTCAATCTGTTTCCTTCTTTTGAATACCTAATTTCATTTTATGAATCAAGTTATAACTTTACTACATATGAGTGATGTGAAAATGGAAGAAGAAGTTTGATAAACTTTCAGCCTTTGAGTAATTAAAAATTTCATTATTACTTTTGCTATATATATATATATATATATATATATATATATATATATATATATATATATATATATATATATATATATATATATATATATATATAAATCCCTAAAGATTTTATTAGTTTTAAAAGTTATAAATTTAACGTCATTTTTTCTGATAAGCAAATGCAATTAGTAACAAATTTGATAACTCTGTAAATAATCACCTAGAATGTATAAAAATCCATGGTTTAGTAATATTTATAAGAGTATAAAATTACGTTAGCATTAGAATTATTTGTAACTATACATCCTGAAAGTAGACAAAAAGCTGAAAATGGTTTTTTCATAAATACCAGTATATCAACGAGAGTATGTAATATAAAGAAAACAATAAACGTAAGAATATTTGTTTTTAAAATTATATGTGAATTATTGTCAACATTTCAGTACTTTATTATATTATTTTATAATTACGAAATTGTAGCTCTTTTATCCTACAGGCTGAAAAAAAATATGATTGTTAAAATATTATACTAAGATTTTTTCAGCTTAAAAAGAAATTCTGCATTATTTTCTATATATTTACTTAAGAGATATTTTTAATACATCATAAATTGTTTAATGCTATTGATATAAAAATACAAGGTTAGCAAGAAATAAGTTTCCCACTTCAGAGGACTGTAGAACGTTACGTTCTATTTATCCAAATGAGACAAAATTTGAACTACAGATAACTCAAATGATGCACTTGACATTTGTTAAAAAATAGTGCAAAATTTCACCTATAGATGGCGCTGTAATACACATAAAATTTTTGATATGCTTTATAAATGTTAAATAATAATAATAATAATAAAGTAGCATTACAACTGTTCAATATGCATTCAACAATTCAACTTCATTTTCAACAATGTGCTCTAATCGCAGAAGAATATTTTCGACAGCAGACTGGAGTGAGTCTCTCGGAATATCAAGGATATGGCGCCGAATGCTGTCCTCCAGATCTGGTACAGATGCTGGCCTTTTACTTTAGACATTGTCCTTCAAAAAACCCCACAACCAAAAGTCGCAGGGGGTTATATCAGGCGAACGAGGAGGCCATGCCATAGAAAATTACGGCTGATAACCCATGCCTGCTAAAATGCTGTGATAACAGTTGCTTTACACGACGATCAATATGAGGAGGTGCGCCACCCTGCATGACAATGATGATGTCCTGAAAGCATCCACGCTGTTGAAGTTGTGGGATTACATAATCCCTCAGCATATCTTGGTACCGTTGTCTTGTGATCGAAAAGGTTTTGATTCCATTTGCAGTTATCTCTTCAAAAAAATACGGTCCAATTACAAAAGTAGCCGTAAACTCACACCATACTGTCACATTTTCAGGATGCAAGGGTTTTTCCTGGATACCGCGAATGTTTTCTGCTGCCCAAATTTGACAATTGTGGGTGTTAACTTGCCCATTAAATTGAAAGTGGACTTCATCAGTCCACAGAATATCCCATGACCATGTGACGTCAACCACCATTCGTGCAAGGAACTGAAGTGCAAAAGTCTTACGAACCTCTGAGTCCCCGTCCTGCAATAAGTGCAGAGGCATGATTTTGTAGGGATAAAAATGAAAAATCAGCCGTAAGATTTTTTGTACAGTGGAATACGGCATATCCAATACACGGGAAACAACTGGTACATCCGGTGACTGTCTGCTGGCTTCAACGACCGCGGTAGTCACATTTTCGACGCTAGAAGAGTGGATTGGCTTTCGTCCTCTACCGGGAAGAATTGCAAGTTGTCCAGTTCTTTCAAATTTCTTCATCATCTTGCGTAACGCACTTGGAGACATTAGACCTCTTCGTATCTGCTTGATATGGCGAAATTCTTTTACAGCTGCAACGGAGTTCTGCTGGTTCTGGTAGAACAATTTTACAACTAGCGCTTTTTTTTGTAAAGAATGCATGATATGCAAAGAAGTAACAAATGCTCTTTCAGAATCCGCCTTCTTTTTATCCAAAGATAATGCTAATAGGCATGCGCTCTAAAGCAAATGACTTTTCATATTTTCAGTATATGCAAATAAGTACCATTAGTTAGAATATTGAGGAAAACAAAAAAAATCTATTTACAATGAAAGTCGGAACAAGATTTATATATATACTTGAATAAAAACTTATCAAAAATTACGGCTGGAGAAAAGAGACTGCATTAAATGTGAAATATTTTTACATACAAATAGTAAATAACAATTTTTTGGAAATTGGAATTTGTTTAATAATTTATTTCATCAAAGGATATATTTATCAGAGATTTCATGATATTATAATTTCATGATAACACAAATTCTGAAAATAAATCAGGCAATTTAATAAATAAAGCTATTAAAGGAATTTTTTTACATTTTCTTTCCATTTTAAAAAATCAAATTATAAACACAAACAAAACTATAAGCTAAAGGAAATGTGAGATTTAATGTTTTGGAAACAGCTTATATGTTTCAAACTTAAGACCATTCTCACCACGTTTTCTATTGCACATTAACATCACGTAATCCATAATCAACTTTTAGGTTATAAATGTCGCCAATATTACTCTTAAGGCGTGTAATCACGAAAGACATCATTTTCTTTTACAGAAAAAAGAACAAATAAAATTTACAAAAATAAAGGATGTGTGAGTAAATTGCTCTTGTTTTAGATACGTGATGTACTTCAATAGTATTCTCAACAACCCAGAACCGTAACTCTTTTCAAACTAAGTTTCAAACTGGAGATTTTGAGAAAGGTGCCATCTGGAAGGATTTGCTTTAGGGAGATAACTAGAGAATTTAATGCGTTGTTGGGTGAATCCTTTTGTTTTTTCACCACTTGTCTCTTTGAAATATTCTGGTGAAATTGAACTTGTGATTCTCTCTTTAAAACAGTATTATGTTTAAAATTGATTCACTGATATATTCGTTGTTGAACAGGTGCGGAATGTATGAATCAGTGAAATTTTTGCACTCGAAAAAATATTCTTGTAATTATATGTCCCTTTTACAATGACTAAATTTGTCAGACTTTTAATCAATAAATTGTAATTTTCATTTAATTTATGAGTATTTGTTTGCATTGGTTATTGTGCAGAGCTACTTATTCTAATAGTATTTAGTTTATTACTTAATACATATTTTTCTTAATTTAATTTTGGAAGTTGTTGATTTAAAAAATTTATTTATTTCGTTTAAATGATTAAAATGATAATTATTATATTTGTATAGATTATGCTCAGTAATTCTTTATTGCTTAAATACTAGGTCTGATGTATTTATTACATTCATTATATAATTATTACAAAATTTGTCATTGGTACATTAAAAATACACACTAATTTCAAAATATGTACAAATAACAGCAAAAATTTGCATGCTATATAATTAATAGAAAGAAAGATTATCGGTATTTTTGTTATCATAATATTTTGCAATTATACAATTTAAATTTTTAAGCCAATACATTTTTCAACCATTTTTAAAATAAGTAAAAATTAATTTCTGTCTAAGATAGTCAGATAAAAAAATGTTGCATATGAAATTGAATAAAAATTAATTACACACATTAATCTAATCTAAAATCTAAACAAATTCATCTAATGAAAATTGCAGTTTAATAGTTATGTGAATTATGAATGCGCGCGCACTCACTTTTTCTTAAGCCCCTTACAATATTTTTATTAAATATTGCTGTAGTAATTTCTTTTTCCTTAAAACTATTTTAATTGATGTATATATCTAAAGGCTGGATTTTAGGGATTTCTAATAAGAAAACTTTGATATGAAAAAAACACTTTTTTGATTACAACTGTTATAAGCACACACACACATTATGAAACTAAAAAAACAGTCATATCAATATTTGATCCTTTCATGTCATACCCTATTTTAGAGTTTCAGAGACAGAAAAAAACATGAAAATCCATGAAATTGAACATTTTTAAAGATAATAATATGCTGAATATACTTTTCATTAATTTCTTTATTTTTCAAATTTATTTTAGGAAAACTTTGTACTTAAACATTCTGACTTTAAAATTTAAAAGAATGTTGCATTATGTAATATATGATACTAAGATAATGTTTCAGCAAATATTTTATTACCCATGAAGCTAATTAAATGCTTTTTAAAATTTAATTTATTCTATTCAGTGAGTCAATCGCATTATTCATTAATTCATTATTGGAATTAAATACCCTTCAATGATATTTCACAAATAAATCAAAGCTATTGATAGAAAACAATAAATTATAATTTTATCTAAATTTTGTTTCTATGTATTTTTTATGACTCTGCGTATCCTGACATCTCGAATAAGAATGAGAGTAATGTACTTAAATATGAACTAGTTTCTATAAGATTACGAAATACATTTGATTTTTACCAGATGTTACAAGCTTCTACATCTGCCTGAACTTTCATGTTAGAAGTTATTTGTGTTAACTTTCTCAGTTTGCGTTGATGCTATATTTTATAGCATAAATGCAGTGTACATTAGTGTAATGATACAATTAAAATAAGGGTTTGTAATTTAACTTAAACTAAAGTAGTGCACGTGGGATTTCATTATAATTTTAATTTCACACAGAAATTTATACATGGTAGAGTTTATAACATTTTCTGAACAACAGTAATTCTACATATGCAATGTTTCTAAATTCAAAATGAAAGCTTTTGTGTTCGCTTCATATATATTTTCAAAAGATACCTTCCACATATTTTTGTGTGTCACTTTTACAAGTCACAATGGATGAAAATTGAAGTAGTCATGATATTACATAAAATCATAAATATCCCCAGACAATGGGAATTTTTTAAACGCCTTCATTTTATTTAAAAATATACTATTAAATTGCACACTTGTTAAGTAATACATTACTTAAATAATTGTTTAAACTAATGTGCTTAATGTTTTGATGAAATCAAGGTATTGTAAAAATTAACTAAAATTGAAATTCATCGGAGATCTATTTTTGAAAAACGATTACATTAAATAAGAAATAAAGTTTTGGCACAATATTAATTGGTTAGAAATTATAAATTTTAAAATATATAAAATTGTATATATATATATATATATATATATATATATATATATATACATATATAATTAAGAAATTGGTGTAATTAAGAAGGATAAGGATTATTAAAGAGGTAGATTTTCAAAAGTAAATTTTGTTACACAGGAACAATTTCTTTGTGTGAAAACCAACCATGACATCTGTAACCCGTTCGCTGGACATGAGAGCTCAACCAAAAAAAGTCTTCAGAAAACGTAACCTTCAGAAGGGTAGCATAGTGTTTACTCATCCGTTGAGAATAATGATGTGAGGTGACATCATTGGTCCGTTCGAAATACCTTAACACCATATTTGGTAATGTACATTTTTGAATTCCCCAACAGGAAAGTGTAACCAATACATTTGTTAAAAGGGGGCTATATATACAATTAAGATATACGAATATATATATATATATATATATATATATATATATATATATATATATATATATATATATATATATATATATAGGTGATTATATAAAAACTTTGCCAACATCTACACTTCTAGCGTCCATTCTATTTAACCGATCAAGATGATACTTCAAATATAGTTCTTTTGAGATATGCGCTCGAGATTCCGTGAATGGCAACACAGTGGCCCTCGCAGTTACAGTTATAGTGACAGAAACTCGAAATTTTCGAATGGCAACGCCTACTTTTTACCATCGCAAAATGTTCAGCACATGCGAAAACCCTAAATAGCGTTGAAACGGTACCGATATGTCCGAAAACCGACTTGTTATACACATACAAACAGTTCTTCAAGGCGCACGGAGGAATAATGCATACGACAGAGACAAGACACTGCTTAATGATGAGAACACATAGAGAAAAAAATCTTTATTAATTTCAAACATTTTCCACATGAGTGCCATCACAGTCAATTACACATTGCATGCGGGAGATGGTGGACAATGTCGCTGCACGCAACATGGCACGAGGGATGTTTCCAATCTCACGCCGTATAGAATCCTTTATGTCCGACAATGTTTGAGGATTGCACAGATAAACTCTGGATTTGAGATAGCCCCAAAACCAGAAATCCATAGGCGTCAGATCTGGGGATCGCGCAGGCCACGGAAAAGGATAATAGCGTGAGATGATGCGATCACCAAAATGCTGATCCAGGAGCCTTTTAACTGACCTCGCTATATGTGGAGGTGCGCCATCTTGCATCCAAGCAATGTCATTGAATGCATTCAGCCGACGCAACTCCGGTAAGACATAATTTTTCAGCATGGCTGCATACCGAGGGCCCGTTACAGAACATGTTGCAGGGCCAGTCGGGGTCGTTTCCTCAAAGAAGAACGGGCCCAGAACAAATGTAGCTGTAATGCCGCAACACGCAGTCACTTTGGAGTCAAATAATGGTACTGGCGCCACAGCATGAGGATTCGTCTCTCCCCAGCATTAAAAGTCCTTAAATTGCAGCATTAACACAATTCTTTGTGTTAATGCTGCCATTTAAGGTGAAATGCACCTCATCCGTCCATAGTATGCGAAGTGGCCAGTCGTTATCCGCATCATATCGTAACAAAAATGCATTTGCGATGTCCAGACGTTGTTGTGGGTCACCCGGCTCCAACATCTGGACGCGCTGGAACCGATAGGGAAACATGTGAAGTACCGAGCGTAAGAGCTTGCGGACCGTTGAGTTCGGAATATCCAACACGCGCGCTATGCCTCTTGCGGTTTCTGTGTGTCCTGCAGTCACTGTTTGGTGCACTTCCATGACAACGTCCTCAGAAACAGTTGGCCGTCCGGCGAGCTGTTTGTCACAGGTGCAGCCTGTATCTTCGAATTTCCGCACTAAATCACGCAGAGCTTGCAGAGTACATGGGCCGCGTCGTTGTCGATGATTGCGGCGATACACACGCAAGGCTTCCGCAGCGTTCATCCCATTTTGGTAATAGAGTTCGATCAATTCACCGCGAACTTTCCTAGGAAGACTCATATCGTCGGCATGTGCGATTTCCCGAATGACGACTTCGCATACCCGCTTGGTATTTTATAGGTTTCCTACGCTGAATATCTGGCGACCGGCGTTCTGTGATTGGTTTCTTGACTCTGTCACATGCAAATTTATTGCGTGCGCCCAGATCGTGTTTTATCGGCCGGTTTTCAGAACTCTTTTTTGTGTTTGCAGAACACGTCCGTTTTTAGACATATCGGTACCGTTTCAACGCTATTTAGGGTTTTCGCATGTGCTGAACATTTTGCGATGGTAAAAAGTAGACGTTGCCATTCGAAAATTTCGAGTTTCTGTCACTATAACTGTAACCGTGAGGGCCACTGTGTTGCCATTCACAGAATCTCGAGCGCATATCTCAAAAGAACTATATTTGAAATATCATCTTGATCGGTTAAATAGAATGGACGCTAGAAGTGCAGATGTTGGCAAAGTTTTTTTATAATCACCCTGTATATATATGTATATATATATATATATATATATATATATATATATATATATATATATATATAGACAGATAGATAGATAGATATAGATATATATAATTCTTCTGTATTCTGACCTGATAGATATGGAAATTGAAATGATCAATATATGAGTCGAAGTGATGTGAACTAATATTTTTGGCAGTAATTAAAAGATAGGCATCTATATAAAACTAAATAAAATTTATACGTAAATAGAATAGTCTGTATTCTTATTAAATTGTTTATTAATATTTCGAGATTAGTATATAAACAATACACATTTTATAAATTTGTCTGGAAGAAGAAAAATTTTTTAGTACGGGCACTAAAAATCATGTTTGATTCAAAAACCATATAAACTTTTTTTCAAGTTGATAAGCCAATGTTCACCTTTTTAATTGTTGAGCTAGTAAAAGGGAGTAATTTTCTTGAAAAAAATTGAGTCGTTCAATTAGATAGTTTAAGTTTCATTAAAATGTATATAAACTAAGTTCTAAAATATGAGTATTTTTATGAATTGTATGTTACAAATGACTACAGTTTGTTGGACGAACATAGTATTATTTCTGTCTTTTTAACTTAAAATTTTCTTTAAAAAAATGTTGGTATATTTTCTAAAATTTTGAGTTTCTTTGTTGATTTTTTTCCTTTACATGGTATAAAAAGATTGTTAATAAATTAATTACACTTAAACTTAAGTTGTTTTTTAAATTTTTTTAATTGCACTTAGTATATAAACAGGAAAACCCTCAATTTCATTAAATCTGAATAATATCAATTATTAAATTTAGTTTTAATGCGAGTATTATGTCATATTATTGTAAATATAGTTAAAAATATTCTATGTAAATTAACATCTCAAATTACTTATTGAGTATATTGCTGCTTTGGAGCTTCAAAAAGGCAATACCTGAATTTCCTCTAGAAATTTATTGTAAATTATCTTATAAAAAGAAAGTTTTACCCTCCAAATTCCCATAACTAGAGAATTCTATATTTCAGGGCGTTATTGGAAAAAAATAAAAAAATGCATAAACTGTTTGCTTATTAAAATAATGTGAAATGCATTTTTCATACTAGCAATATGTAGCTACTGGGTCTTTTATGCATAACTTTGAAACTCAAATTTAATCTGATAAAACTGTCCGTATTATTTTCAGTTTGAAATATTTCATAACTTCAGTGTATTAAATATGGATGTAGCAGAATTATATGTTCTTTAAGTTATCTGTATAATACAATAATTTATTATTCTACTCTTGGTGACACATTTAATCTGTTCACTTTCTTAAACTCATTAATAAATCCAAAATTCTAAAGAAAAGATTTGTCGACTCCACCCAATATGATACTATCCCATATGCTCGAAAGTAAAAATCAATCAAATAATATATAAAAAAGAAAGTTGATAAATACGTAACGACAAGCCTTGGAGACAAGACTCTGTTACTTAAAAAGAGTAAAAAGGGGAAACCGGGAAGAAAAAGGATGTCTGGAAAGTGAAGAAAAAATAAGAATTTAGCTAGAATAAGAAAGGGAGGATTACTTGGGATAAGAACTTCGTAAGCGAAGGTTAAATCCCGGCGGAGATAAGAATGACTTCGTATGGCATTATTTAGTGAAGAGAACGTAAATATGAATTAGTTATAGCGCCTCAATTTATGGGAATACGAAAGAAGGGCGTAGAAGTGATATAGAAAAGGTTTAAATAACTGTTTTCTTTCCTTTCGTGTCCATGTGATAAATTTTTAGTTTAGAACTTGTAAAATATATAGGATACAAATTGATTTGATATGAAATTCTAGAATCAGCTTTTATGTTCATATTTGATTTTTCTTGATTTGACTTTTTTATTTCTTTTGAAAAGTGAGTCTGTTTGTGTGATGAACAATTCTAGCTTGCTAAGTGCTTTTTCCATTTTTACTGTCACGATTTCAAAAATCACTAGTATATTGTTACTAGTAATATAAAGTTCCTAATAGTTTGCTTTTTAAATATAAAAATGCATTTTAATTTATATTTCATTATTTGCAAGAATTTTGAGATACGCTATTCTAAGAAGCGGGAGAAGCTATTGAGTATTTCATTAATCAACTAAGTACCACAAATAGAGGATATGTCAGACTCAATAAAGACACTTTTAATTTATGTAAAGATAGTGATTCTGTCAAAGTGTAAATGATGATGAAAATCACGTAACATTCAATGAAAATACAATACGTCACGTGAATAAAGTTTGGGTTTTTGAAGATGATTTCGAGAACACAATGGTGCAAATGAATGTTGTGAAAAAGTAAAGTATGTATACTGCATTCTTCAAAAGTACATAAGTGTTCAAAACTATAAAGATTTTAAGAACAGAAAATATTTATAACTAACTAGAATCAAACTAAATAATGCATAAATTCTTCAAGAAATGCATGTTAGAAGATTCTTGTTCTACCACATGACAATTCAACACAACAGATTGAGTACATTTGCCACTTATCTTTTTGAATTCATGCATTAAAATGATATAACATTCTTCAATTTGCTTTATTTAGACATCTGCCACTTTCGACCCCTTTTCAATCGTAAAAAAAGCAGTTATCAATAACGTTTTAAATCCGAAAAGGAGACTAATGAGACCAATATGATGACTGAGACTAATGAGATATATGAGTAAATATATGATTTTCATCTATTCTAAGAAATGAATGACTGATCATTGGAAAATACATACAGATGTGCACTGATGATGATTTGAAGAACCTAGATAGATATATTTAAAATCCTATGTGAATCTGAAAAGATTTGAACTGAATCTCATGAAAACATACATTTTATTTCTTACAATTACATTTTAAAGAAGCCGGCCGATGCTTTATTGGTTAGCTTCTCCAACTTCTACGCAGTAGGACTCTGGTTCAAATCTTGGCTTTATCGTGGATGATCCTTTCCGTGGGTGTATTTGTTTCTCGATCCTTTCACTTTGGGGTTGAAGATGATATGCCCACTGGGTGTTCCACTGTATAAGCTGTCATCACCTTCATAGAGTTCAATGGATTAATCCTTTCGCATTCCGGCAATGAAGAAAAAACAAAACTTTTTAATCAATATTTTAAATGTATAATGATTGAATTATGTGAAAATTTTATCTCTTTTCCAAGATTAGCTTTCAAATAAATAAAAATATTCTTCTAATCCTTCAAATTATGCTTTTCTTAATCACGACAAGCTATCTTAACTAATATTTTGTCAAATTTAAGTAGACGCAAAATATTTTTACAGCAAAAAATTCAGTGCTTTTGATCGTAATTCAAGATACTTAAGTAAATTTCATGTTTCAAAAACTTCTAAAATGGTACTATAAACTAATTTATGAGAAATAAATTTTAAAATATATACGAAAATCAAGAGAATTTATTCAGTAGCAGTTTTTCATTTTGATGAAATTTCTAGTTTTCCATATAAAAAGCTATTCAAATTATAAATTAATATAAATGTTTCATAAAATATACAAATGAGAATAATTTAAAATCTAAATAAAGTAATACTATAATTTTATAATTTCCTTTACACTATTTTACTATACAAACAAAATATATTAATGTACTGATTAAATACAAATTTCTATTTTGGAACTTAGCAAATTACTATTTAACAAATGAAAAGAGTTTAAATAAATAAGATTTTATTGATTGAATGTACCAAATAATTAACGTAAATGGAAAACAAGAACTATGACAGTACTTTATAAATAAAGATATCTTACCTTAAATGGAGTAAACTTTAAACTCAAAACTCAATTCCTAACGACACTAATTTCAAATTCTGTTCCTTGCTTTAAAAAAAAGTCTTCCAGATGAGAGATAGAGAATTCGGGTAAATCGACATTTTCCGTTTATTCTCCTCTTCGACAACGCATAATTTGACCTAGAAAAGAACTCTTTTTAGAGAGGGAACTGTATAAGTCTTAGTTTTTGAACGCAGTCATTTTATCGATGAAACGAAAAGTTTAAAGACAGTTTTGACAATATCTAATCTACTAGAAATGTCAGAGATCTATTTTAAAGAAATTTTTAAATTGCTTCGAATGGAGTTTTTATTAGATTCTTTTGGCCACAGTGAGGTTGAAGTAATTCAAAAAATATTTGAGTTAGTCAATAATAAACAATTTGGTGACAGCTGAATTATATTTTAAAATATCGATTATTAATTTAAAACCTATAAATTAAACTGTTAAAAAACCTTTTAAGCATTATCTGTTTTTTAGACCTCAGCAAAATCTAACTCATACGCATGCATTCGAGTTTTAGACAAATAATATAGACAAATAAAAACTTTAATCTTTATTTTATGTACTCTATATTTATCAACAATAATGTTTTATGTTATATTATAACATATGTAGTTATCCAATGTTTATTCTTATATTATTATCAAATTTCATCTCGTATTGATTTCATATGTAGTATTTACATTGCCTCTATGAAATATTTGATGTGATCCTGTCTATATTTGGTATCTACAGTAAATTTCCACGTATGATAGGTGAACTGACACAAACTTTCTCTTTATATTGAATTCAAAAGCATTAAAACTGCTTAATCTCGAGAGAAACATGGAATCCACAAAATTTTATTTCAAACACAACCATTAAAACTCCCTCAAGCAGGATCCTGGTTAATCAAAATATATTATGTAACCAAAAATGTTTTGGAAAACATGTTTATTTATTGACGACTATTGAAGCTACCGAGAGATTCTAACAAAGTAATACTGTGTAGAATATTGATAGATTTCGTCAAAATAAATATACCAATGGAGAATATTTTAACAGTTCAGGTAAAACATTTTTCTTTAATGTTTATAATGACGTTTGACTTTAAATTTTTATTTAACCCTATCTATAAACTTGTTTACAGCATTTATTATATGTGTATTAAAACCGATGGCGCTGTATAATTTAATTAACTTGAACCGCAACTATAGCTTTAAATATCAATGTGTATCCAAGAAATTGGACAAAGAAAATGGCAGGATAGCATTTTAGCAATAATAGCTGGAGTAAGTTCTAATACCTGCCAAAGAATGAGTAGTAAACGCAATGGAAAATTTTAGTGAACTTGTAGCATCTTAGAATATTTTTAACATTTGCTGGAATTATGACCCTCAGATTAAGTAATAAAAAAATTCAGTGAGACTCAATCACAAATCTAAGTTTATGTGGTAGTGAATATCACATCATTTTACCGTTAAATTAAATGCTGTAAATATAAGACAACTTACATGCGGAGAATGTGAACTCATTACTTCAGCGTTTCTCAACCTTTTAGTATTCACGGCCCAATTTTCAATCATAATTTTCTTCGCGCCCAACCCCTCCCCATCACATACAATAAAATGTATACAATAATGTATTTTCAGTATTTTGGCGCTAAACCTACATTACAACCTTAATTTTAAACTTCACAAATTACCAAGAAAATACGGAAATTTATTAACATTTTGTAACACCGCGATCCTCAGCATTGAAAAAAAAATCCTATGCCTTTTTATTGCTCTTGCGTCCCGCCATGTCGGGCATTCTCACGGTTTCGCGAGAAGTTTCATTTTGTCTGTTAGCTTAAAAGTTAGGTTAGGAGCGTACGCACATGTGAGCAAATGTTTTCTCATAGAGAGAAGGAGAAAGTTCTATGACGTCAATTTCAATTCCATAAAATCTCATTCGAGTCGATCCTGATATCGCTTTTGAATCTATTCTGAATGTGTATGTTATATACATCTTCGCGTAATTGTAAGTCACCGTATTAAATATTCACGGCAGCAGACTTATACAGAATCATGGATACATTTTTAAGCGGGCGTAAGCGAGCATTAGACGATAGACAAGCATCAACAAGTACACAGACAAGCGTGGTTCCGAAAATAAAATCAAGAAAATATTCTCAAGAATAATTAAATTTTGGGTTCACTAATACTGAAGAAAATGAAGAAGAAAGGCCCCTGTGTATCATTTGCTCAAAAATTTTTGCGGCGGACAGCATGAAACAGAATAAACTTAAACGCTATTTGGAAACGCTTCATACTGAGTACGTTAACAAATCCAGAGAATTCTTCGAATTAAAATTAAAATATAAAAAGCAAAAATCATTGTTTAAAAAGACTATGTCTGTGAATGAAAAAACTCTTACAAAGTTAATCTTAATTGCCTGTTACAAAGTTTCATATAAAATAGCCAGAACTAAAAAGACTCGCACCATTGGTGAAGAGCTAATTTTGCCAGCCGCAATTGAGATTGTAGAAATAATGTTTGGAGATAATTTTGCAAAACAATTGCAGTCCATACCTCTTTCAAATGACACAGTTGCCCGTCGAAATGCTGATATAGCTGAAGATGTAGAGGTCGGTTTTGTCGTAGTTGCGTGACAAATTGTATCCAATACAACTCGATGAGGCAACAGATAGTAATAAAGATGCTGCTATTCATTGCTCTATGTTGGATTTTGTGATGAATTGTCAGTAGTAGAAGAATTACTTCTGCAAACAAATAGAACTCAAACCAACAGCACTAGCATTATTTGCTATCTTAAATGATTTTACGAACGAGGCAAACATAGACTGGAAAAATTGCGTCGGAATATGCACCGATGGTGCTCGTTCTATGTCCGGAAAATTCCAAAGTATTCAAGCAGTTGTGAAACTAAAATCGCCATAGTGCGTCTGGACACATTGCATGATTCACAGAGAAGCTTTGGCATCTAAAGAAATTAGTCCTGGTTTGAATATTATGTTAACTACGATTATAAACGCAGTAAATTATATGAAAATTGAGACCCTTGAAATCAAGAATCTTTTCCGTATTTTGTAAAGACATGAATGCAGTACTTTCAGCGTTACTATTTTATTGCGAGCCAAGATGGTTATCACGACTGAAACTTTTCGCAACATGTTTATGAATTAGAGAAGAAATCGCCGTCTTCCTAGAAGAGGAAAACAGACCGGAAGCTGAGAATTTTCATGATAGATTATTAGTGATGAAATTGAGCTACATGATCGACATATTCGAAAAATTAAATAACTTGAATCTTCAACTGCAAGGAGCAAATACACATATATTGGATATGAGTGATAAAGTTAATATTTTTTGTATAAAATTGGAACTGTGGAGCAGAAATTTAAAGCAATAAAACTTAACAATATTTGCAAATTTGAATGATTGTATTAAAACTTGCAAGGCTGAAGAACAACATGTAAAAGTTGATTGTTGTAACAACTGAAAATCATTTAGCAATGCTAGCAAAGAATTTTAAAAAGTACTTTCTTGCTGACAACAAACTGATATCAAGTTACAAGTGGGTGAGGGACCTATTTCAAAATACTCCCTAAGGACTCTGAATTAAACCTTCATAGACTTCACGGCAAGCGGCGAAACCAAAAGACAATTGAGTAATAAATCACTCTTTGAATTTTGGGCAGGAGTGGATAATGAGTTTTCTGCACTAAAAACAAGGGCATTTTGCATTCTACTACCATTTTCAACGTCTTACCTTAGTGAAACTGGATTTTCAGTGGTGACTTCTTTGAAGACAAGATATATATCACAGCTAAATATAGAAAAAGAACTGAAAGTGTTTATTTCTAATCTTAAACCCTCCTTCGAAAAAACTTTGCTCTGAAAGACAGGCCCAAGGAAGTCTCTAATAATTATTAAATTTGTTTTAAATTTAGTAAGTTGTTTTAATTTAATAAATTAATTATTAAATATGTCGAAATGTATTTTGTTTTGTATGTGTGTGTGTCCTTTCCTTTCAGTCACTTAATCAATTTTTAAAATAACATTTTCTGTTTGATATGCTCACGCCTCCTAGGGGGGCTTGCCCTACAGGTTGAGAATCACTACATTAACTATTACGGCACCAGATAAAAATTATTTTTTTGATGAAAAAAATTTTATTGGCTCGCACAATAACATTTACTAATGAAATAACATGTTGTTGTTACTGATGGCACTTGGACAAGCCAAGCTCGCTATGCCTTGACAGTGCGAATTTATATCAATAGGAAGGGTCTTTCGCGTTAATCAGAAGGTGAAAGTACGTCTTTGCTCTCTTTTTAAATCCTCCGATAGATGGCGCCACCAGAGGAGCCACTCCCTCAATTTTGATATTGATCTGATTGGGGAGGAAATTTTCTCCAGACCATTGTATCCATAGTAACTGCTCAATGACCGAACACATGAATTTCGATTCCTCGAATTTAACGAGCGCGTATATCGTATGAACTCGGTGGGTCTTTGGCGGCATTCGGAATCGAACCCCACCTTTCCGGTTGGAAGGTCGATACCCTAACCACTAGGGTACCACGGCCCCGAAATAATTTGTGAATATATGAATTAGAAATAGCTGTAATTAGATAATAGAAAAAAATTGGTATTATTAATTAATTGAATGAAATATCCATTATTTGATACTATTTAGAAAAATCATTTTATAATATATTTTATGCTTTAGAAATGAAACTGGTTTCTGCTAGTTTTTTTAAAATATAGAAAGTTTGAAATAGTATATATAATAGTAGGAGAAATACATATCATGAAACTATATACATATATCATGTGCTAATTTTCTAAGATAAAACAAAGTTTTTCTTGACTTAATTAAGACTGAAAAGTAGGAGGCTACGATGCGGCTGTTTCCTTTAATTCGTTACGATGAGCTTCACTTTCATAAAGATATTTTATACAGTCAAGAAAAGAGCAAATGTACGGGATTTTTAGTATCTAACCATCATTTTAGTATCTAAATATCACTAATCAAGAAATTGAATAAAAATAGATCGCTTTTAAAAATTAGCTTGTCGAAAGATAAATTGAGTTAGCTTGAACTCAGTATAAAAGTGGGTTAAGCCTAAATCCCTGATATTCGACTAAAATAATATTTTAAACCATCAAGTATTCTAGTCAAATTCTTTATGTTAGATCTGATTATTATTTTTTCTTTGAAAACTTAAAATATTATGTTTGCGCTGTATTATTACGTATGTTGTAATTGGTTTCGCTTAGCTAGAAATCAGCTAGAAATTAGAGGATTAGCTAGAAAATCAGCCTATTTATTGAAGTTTATTTCGCAATGTCCCCTTACATGTGTTAAATTATGCCATTATTTTTTGTCCATTTATATTGAGCAAATTGTATATATTCAGTAAGTTTACCTCATATGCTAATTTTCAGCAATTACAGCCAGGAAGGCAAAAATTCACTGCCCATAAGAGCATTTTTCTGAGAATTTTACATAACTTTTTTAATTGCAATATTGATACAGAGAAATTCAGTTTAAAAAACTGAACATCTGTCATTAAAACTGTCGTGATGAAATGTAGTTCCAGTTTGCTAGTATTTAGCACGCACAAGGCTAACGCTTCCACCAAGTTTTCCTTCATCAATGTTGTTTTTGCATCAATATGCTTATCTGTACCTAGCCCTGAATTGTCCCAAGCAGTTAGACAGAAGCAGCCAAGTGGGAATTTGTAATTTAGAAAAAAGGGACTTAGAAGAAATTTTCAAATACTTGTCCTACCATCCCTAGAGGCTTCATTATATACGAATGAAATTGGCCCAAGACATATTTTACTTGCCGTTTATGATGATTAAGTTTAAATTTGTAATCAATTTTTGGAAAGATAAGAAAATTTCTGATGTACATTCATGTCCATAAATTAAGAATAATGCAAGTTCTGGCAATGAAAGAGACAGAAGCAAAACAAATGTGACTTATTTGTAAAGTCTATTTATTAAAGAAAAGGTAAAGAGCAAATAAGATGCAATGTGTTTGACATTATTAATAAAAATTGTGATTTTTACTCCCTGGAGCAAAGTTCAAAAATACCTATTTACAAAAACCAATATTACATGTTTGGTATGATTGTTAATGCCTCCCAGACCATGCAATATAGGCCGTAAAACGCCTAGGCTTGCTGAATATCAAATTATCGATCTGATCCAGGTGAATAATACACCACTTATAAAGTAATGCTCTCCAAAGTTCAGGTAGACACGTGGGAGGGGGTTGACGGTTTGTCATTCGTCGACCAAGCATGTACCACACATGCTCTATTGGATTCAAGGCCTGTGAGCATGCTGGCCAGTTCATACGGAGGATATCCTCCGATTGAAGGCCTTCATCTACAATGTTTGCACGGTGAAGACGGGCGTTGTCATCCCTAAACAGAAATTCTGCACCCATGCCGCCCCGAAACAAACGCACATGTTGTTCCAGAATGACATCCTGATAGATGTGGCCTCTCGTGGTTATATTCTGACCATGCAGGTTAGCTCTAGAACCAAGAATAATTACTCCCCAAACGAGCAATCCTGCACCACCGTAGTGGTATCGTTCAGTGGTATAATCTTGGTGGTAATGGGTACCTGGCCCTCTCCATATGAAAGTCCGGTGAGAGTCAGACTGAAAGCTAAACCTGGACTCGTCGGAAAATACCACACAAGACCACTGTTGCGGTGTCCGGAATGCATGCTCTCTACTCCAGGGTAACCGCAGGCGATCGTGAGTTGTGATAAGTGGAATACATCCAACAGGCCTGCGAGCATATAGACGAATGTACCCTAAGCGTCTGTACACGGTCTGCCATTAAACTGTCATGCCGATAGTTGAAGAGAACTGACGAGACAGGTCTGATGCTGTGCTCCGTCTGTTTCTTTCGGCGGTAACTGCCAAATAGCGGTCCTCATTCGGCATTGTATCTCGGAGGCGACCTGTACTGCAACGTCTACTGACATTACCATCATCTTGGAACCGTTGTCAAAACCTGGAGATGACATTCTGGGTGATTCCAAGTTCCTGGGATACTTCCAGCTGCGTACGTCCACATTACAAACGGCCGATAATTCTACAATGTTAAACAGCATCCAAATGCTTCCTTTGTGTCATAACTGTGTGGCTAACTATTGAGAGGCTTTTAAAGCGCTTGTGAACAATTTTACTTCTTTGCAACTATCCCTGATATACTCCTCTCTTACACTCTCGTCATAGCGACGTACTATCAGCGCCATCTAATGGTTTCTTGTGATTAGCATATTATTTTTCAAGATGCTTGTGATAATTCTAGAAGTGAAATTTTTTGTTTTAGAGTTCAATTTCTGTGTGTTTCTGAATTATCCTTAATTTATGGACATGAGTGTATTTCTCAGATTAAATTATCTATATATTTTTCTTTTTTAGAAACTAATTAATAGATTTGATATTAGCGGAATGATAATAAAATATTAATAAACATAAAAAAATAAAATATAAATTTCATAAAAAATATCATTACTATTACCCATTTGTTTTTAAGAAAATTGAAGAATTTTTATTTTTTCCAATTAATAATCTTTTTACATTATAGGCAAAAAAGCATTTCTTTATAAATTGTTTTTATTTTAAATAATAATTTCAATCTCTTAAATGGGACTTCAACTTAAAGATATATAGAAATATCAATTGATATATACACAAAATGCAATAAATTATTGGAATTTGAACTAGAAGGAAACATAACCCAATTATATTATCGAAGAAAAAGCCGTGGTATGCCGTTGGTAAAAATACCTTATTTGTTTGATTATTTTCCTATTCAAAACGTTATTCTGATACTCATTTCAAATGACACAATTTTTGAAATTTGATCATTCCAATTTTATTCATTGTTGTTTATGTTTTCGGATATATTTTCTTTATTGACAGTGCTCCGTGGAGCTTTAACTTTTTTCTGTTTTTTTTCTTTTCTATGTTGATTTTGTGAGTTTATTATTTTGAAATTTATTTTGTGAAAATCTGACATTTGATGTTAAGTGAAGTGAGCATTAAAGGGGGTGAAACAGAGCGTAACATCTAACAGCATCCCAAGTTTCAAAACTTACGCCTCAACTATTCCAACTTAAGGGGGTGAGAAAGCCTTTAGGGCGGATATTTAATAACAACCAACCCAGCGGAACGAAAGGGGACTCTGATTCCCCTATTGGCTACAATAGAGTCATGTGACCTTTTTCTGAACTTTTTTCACCATCGACCCTTACATTTTCTTTTCTTACCGGAAAGACTATTTCACTTTTCTGCTTTTATTCCTTTTCCAAATCTATTGAATGAATATGAAGTCTACTTTTGAATTTGTAAGAAAATTCAAACAGAAATTCTTCACGCATGCGCTAAATAAATTTCAAGCAAATAAAGGTATTTTTGTATTATTATTTTGTGATACAAATAAGATTGTTTATTGTTTTTCGTTAATAAATTTTAAATATCTTTTTAATATCTTGCAAGATTTTCAAGTTATTATTTATGAATATTTACATTTTTAAACAGTTCATCAAATTAGTTTAGTTTATTCTTTAGTTATCTTTATATTTTTCATTATTAAATGTAACTTAACGTAATTAATTAAACAGCAAACATTATATCTGAATCCAAAATTTTGTTCTAAATTTTTAATGTTTAAGAAATGTGCTATCTCACTATTTCAGAATTATAAATTATATACTTAGCTATTTTTTGTTTTCCTTTTAATAGCTGCCTTTGTTGCAAAAATAGAATTCGATTGCATATGAAATTTGAGCTTAAAATTTAAACAGCGTATTAATTTATATTTCATATATTTTAGCAAAAAAATATCTAAAGTTATGAATAAGTAATATTTATACAAAAATTTGTAAATTTAATTTATTTATTGAATCAATGGTTTAAATTATTGTGTTTCATAAATAATTTGCGCAATGTTTCAAGATCCAAAATCATCAACATTTTTTACTATCTACCGCCATGCAAGAGAACAATAGACAAATGGGGGCATCATGTCCTTCTATGAAAAAACTCTTAATATTGACATGATAAATTGAAAACTGTCATCTTTAAATGCATATTTGATTTCTATTCATGTTTTAATCACATCTCTTTTGTCAAATAGGACAGACATTATTCTGGTGCATTGCAGTTTATTGGAATTTACTTTGTTTTTAAATAATGCGTTTATAAATATAATCATACATAATGATACCGGTTGTTTGTGCAAGCTTAATACATACTGTTAATACAGACTTAATATAAGCTGTTTGTTTGAGACTGCAAGAATAAAATTAGGTTGTAAAATATCTATTCCTTAGATATGTCACCATCTCAGATCTCACTCCTTAGGAAATCTGTCTTAACAAGGCTATCTATAAGAAGTTCACACCATTCTCCTTAACACTTATAATAAATAAATAAATATTTTAAGATATGAATAAAATAAAAATAAGACATTATCCATAATATTTTTCAATAAATGATTCATTGTTTTCCCTAGTTCTCAGAATTTATTTCCTTGGGAAATATATACAGACTAACAGGAAATAATAAGTAACTGATAAATCCAAAATACACTCAAAATTTAAGAATTTCATTATTCATTAACTAATATGTTTTTATAATATATTACAGTACAATATACAATATACAAATACAATACATTAAAAATTAAAAAGTCTAAAATTATAAGATTTTCCAATTTTTTTCAAAATTTATACAGGTTTAGTTTTTTTTAAATTTTACTACGCTATGTAACCATGATAGCCTGGTTGAGTAGGGCTTCACTCTCGTTATTGGTAGGTAATGAGATCGACATATTGACACAATCAAAGATCCGTCATGTTCACTAATTGCAGCTAAGGTACGGAAGAATATAGTGGTCGCAATACCTCTGGTGGAGGAAGGCCAAGGCTAGTTTTGATTCCTCCTTTTAAATTACTAATATCTGTCCAGTTTCGGGGCAACAATGGCACACCCGGAAGTTGCTCCACGATAGAAACTTCATTTTCATCCCTCGTGTGTTAATTAGGTGAGATTTCCTAAGTAACCGGGTAATAGAAAAAAAATCGCTATTGAGTATAAAACGCATTATTTAAAATGATCAGTTCCTTGGAAAAGCAAAGAAAATATTTCACTATTCTACATAAAATATAGTTTTATTTCAGAATCGAAGAAAAGCTGAGCTTGCTGCCATAGCTCATGCAATTGACAAATTAAGAAGCAACCATGGTCAAATTATTTTTTCCTTGTTGATTCAAAAGCTGTTATTCTTTCAAATATTAACCTTAATTATAATAATAATGCACTAGTCTGCGATGGTTTTGAAAATGAGCAGGTAGACTGGCTTGCGAAAGCTGGTTTTCTTATGATCCAGCCAAATCCCCCTTTTGCCTTTACGAAACATCAAAAGTGTAGTCCTTAATAAAATAAAGTATGACAGAGTTTCGCTATGGGCATGCAATGGAATACTCTACTTGATGGAAACAATAAAATCCCTGGCTCTTTACCACTAGCTGTTGGTGTCTCTTGTTTTCGGGTGACAACTGGACATGACAATCTACAAAGGCAGCTGCATCGAATATGTATAATGGACTCTGCTCGTTCTCCATTGTGCAATCATGATAATATGGATGCTGCTCAACTCAAGAACTGCCTTGAAGTTTTAAAGTTTATGGCTGACAACTCTTTTGAGGCTACTAAAGGACTTTATTCTTATTTTTATATTTGTTCATCTTTTTATTGGGGTGCTCGTCGATTAATGGCAGAGATGCAGAGGACGGCTGTAGGATAAAAAAAAGAATAGAAAATCGAAACTAAACAAAGATTTTATTTTTGAAGTAGAGAATATTTGAAATATTTTTTTCTTAATGCATTTTGTATTATAAAATATCCAATAATCTCTTTTCAATATTTAATATATTTATGGATTTTCATTCATAAAATTGTATCAGTTACATTATTAATACAAAAAACAATATTTTTGATTATAGCTTTGAAATATTTGAGTTTCCACAAAACTTTGACTATATTGCAAAATATCTTTTTTAATGTAATTAGAGCTTAAGAAAATCATCAATTTTTTACTAATTCTATTTTAATATTTATATATTATTTTCTTTACACAATATAATAAGAAAAATGAATTGCAATTTAGAATGTATTTCTACTGACTTGTGATTTATTATATGGTTAGGATAATAATTGGATAGATACGTATTGTTGTGGACTTCTTAAGGCAAGGACATTCTTTTGAAAAGAATTATCTTATATACACCTTATTTACGAATAATATTTTTCAATAGAAATGTAGAGTTCATAATATTAAATATTATATGCATATTAAAAAAGAGTTTAAAATTATAAAATATATATTAATTATTTTAATTCTAATACTACAGAACACCAAACTATTTTAATTGATCAAGAAAATGCTTGATATATACACTACTGGACACTAAAATTGCTACACCAGGAAAGCGGCACACCACACAATTTGCATGACATGTAGAACCTGCTGTGATATGCAAATGATTAGATTTTCAGCCCATTCATACAAAGCAGGCGACAGTATAGCGACATCTACAATGTGTATAAAACCAGAGATTTGACAGCAGTTTTCTCATACTCAATTTCCGTTTCAACGTTGTTTTCGGCAAAGAAAGTTGTTGTAATGCCTCGTGTAAGAAGAAGAAATTCCTATCAGCACGTGTCTGACTTTGATCGAGGAAGGATTATAGATTACCGGGATTGCGGTTTATCGTACCGCAATATTGCTGCTCCCGTCGGTCGAGACCCCATGACTGTTAGCAGAATATGGAATCGATGGGTTCAGGACAATCATACAGAACGTCATGCAGGATCTCAGCGAACCCTATCACTAACAGCAGAGAAGACAGACATCTTATCCGCATGGTCACAAGGGATCGTACAGCCAAGTCACGAACCGTGAGTCGAGAAATGGAGACATTTGCAAGGCAACAAGTTTCTGCTCGAACAGTTCGACGACGTTTGCAGCAGCATGGATTGTCTGCACGGCAACCATGGCTTCGGCTACCATTGACGCTACGTCACAGACAGGAGCGCCTTCAATGGTGTGATCAGCGATGAACCTGGACGCGGTAATGGCATCACGTCATCTTTACAGATGAATCTCGGTTCTGTATACAGGACCATGATGGCCGCATCCATGTTTGGAGGCATCGTGGAGAACGCGCATTGCCAGCTTGCATTGGACATCGCCATACTGGCCCATCTGCTGGAGTGATGGTATGAGGTGCCATTGGATACACGTTTCGATCACCTCTTGTTCGCATTACCGGCACTTTGAACAGAAACCGTTACATTTCCGATGTGTTAAGGGCCGTGGCTCTGTCCTATCTTCAAGGCCTCCCTAATGCTTTGTTACATTACCGTTACATTTCCGATGTGTTAAGGACCGTGGCTCTGTCCTAATGCTTTGTTTCAACAGGATAATGCACGACCGCATGTTGCCCGTACTGTTCTGAACTTCCTCGATACAGAACAGGTTCGACTGTTACCCTGGCCAGCACGTTCTCCTGATCTGTCACCAATTGAAATGTGTGGTCAATGGTTGCCGAGCGATTGGCACGCCATCACTCACTATCCACTACTCGATGAACTGTGGTATAGTGCTTAAGCTGCATGGACTGAGATCCCCGTACATGCCATACAATCTCTGTTTGACTCCATGCCTAGGCGGATAAATGCTGTTATTGCAGCTAGAGGTGGCTGCTATGGGTACTTATTTCTCAAGATCCATACATCCTAATTTCCCGTAAATCTAATCATTTGTTCTTTCCACTATAATGTATGTGTCCAATAAATATCGTTCACGTTATTTGCATTCCTTCTTCGTGTAGCAATTTTAATGGCCAGTAGTGTATTTGTTGATTTTTTATATTCTACTTCTGTAACTCCTTACAATTTAGGAAAATATTATAAGCCAATATAATAACTTAAGTTAAATTCATGCAATATTGGATATGTTTTAACATTGTCTCTGTCTTATAAAATTGATTACATGTTATATCACATTCATATTGAATTTTGTTTTATAAACATTTCTATATATATAGTTTTTGACTCTAATAAAATAAAATTTTTCCAATATAGCGTATTAACTAATAGGGGAAATAGCTTCAATTGTCTTATTTAAATTACAGTTTTAATTACATAGCAATATTTTTAATATATTTCAAGTAAAGTTTCTATATTAGAATAACATATCGAAACACTTTTTATTGCCATTGAATGGTTGCAATTTGATACATTAATGATAAATTATTTAAATAATGATTTTTCTGTCACTTGTCACTCTTTACTAAGAGAAGATAAACAATCCTTTTATTCTTCATCATGAACTCGACTTTAGTTCCTCAAAGTATTAAGGAAAGAAGATTGGCACGGAGTTTCATCGTTTCGTATTCACATGGGAATTCAAACTTCTAGAATCAATCTGAACTCCACAAAGAAAAGTATCTGTCCCTATTTTTCCAGTATGATAAGATAACTTTGTTCCCTTGTGAGGGCACAAAAAGACACAAACATGTTCTTTGCAAAGAAATTCATGAAATCTCTCCAAGCTCCTTTCACGCACTTTAAGCTTGGATTGCAAATTTCCGGTAATATATATATATATATATATATATATATATATATATTTATATATATATATATATATATATATATATATATATATATATATATATACTATATATATATATATATATATATATATATATATATATATATATATATATATATATATATATATATATATATATATATATATATATATATATATATATATATATATATATATATATATATATATATATATATATATATATATATATATATATATATATATATATATATATATATATATATATATATATATATATATATATATATATATATATATATATATATATATATATATATATATATATTTTCTGGTCAATAAATTTGAGGTTGGTTTTTATTGAAATACATGTTAATGATAAAGATGCTAAATTTTTAGGCGGAGATGTGCATTTACAATGAATAAAGTAAATAAGAAATAAGCTGCAAATCTTTGAACTCTTTAAAAAAGATATGATATTCCCGTGGTTCAAATGATTAAAATCGTCAACTACGGTTACTTTGAGTTGAAATCTCTTAAGAACAACAGATTTCAACTGGAACAATAAGTAGATATTTTTTCTAGAAAATGATAATTCAATTCAAAGTCGATTGACAAAAAGAAACTACTCGTTCTTACCTGAAATTCCAAATTTCGCTTAAGGTGGTGTTTGGAATTAAAAAAATGCACATAACAGGGTTTGAATTGGATAATGTGGTTATAGATAACCTTGTGGCATCTTATTTTGTACTGACTAGAGCGCCAAATTTGGTCAGAGCTATACGAAACATTGACTTTATCTTGTCTTACTCATATTATTCAAGAATTTGATGGATGTATCATGGTATGGGGATGTTCTGGAGACACAAATATAATCCTCGAAGATAAACAAATATCAAGAGATGCCTAGATATACTGTCAGATCACATGTATCCTTAGAAGTTGCATTATTATTCTGATGGTGATGAATACATTATGGACGATGACGCATCTGTATATCTTGATAGAAATCTTCAAATTTAATTTGTGGAATATCACTCTGAATTCTAGCATACGCCTTGGACATCAAAACAAAAATAATACCAATAGCCCAAAGACTACGTGGAATGATTGGACAGAGCTGGGGCATAAAAGTAAAAACTTCTAAAGTAATATACTTAACCACTATCGAAAAAATAGTTATGTATGGATGCTCAATTTGGGAAAATCATATGACAGCTAGGAAAGAAAAATTATTAAATAATATTCAACGATTTTTCCTGCTACTGATAACAAGAGCATTTAAAACAACTTCTAGCATAGCTCTAAATACTATATCAGGCATTCCACCCTTCCCATTAACAATCGAAGCTGCTACCCTAGAAACAAAAATCTTACTGCTTAAGAAATCAATACAAATAGATGGTACTCACTACAACCCGAAAGATTTTGAAGATCCGGCCCACAAAAATTCTATCCATTCTTTCCATAGATTCAGAAACCTAACAGTATACAACCTTCCTGAAGAACTCCTAAGATTATGTAAAACTCCAAAGTTTATACTAACAGCAGTAAATCTATATACAGTTGGATCAAGACATGACAAGGCAACAGGAGCAGCATTCGTGGTTGCACAAAAAGACCAAAAAATTTTCTCCTAACAATTTAAACTAAATAATTATAATGTGTTTCAATCTGAGGCATTAGCGGTCAGGGAAGCGGCAAAATACGTAAATACCAATAAATTAGCCCCGACAGCAATATGGATTGACAGCCAGTCTGTTCTCCTATCATTGCTCAACCCAGTGCACAAATCACAACTCATCCGTGATTTCCAGAAGTGTCTTTACACAAACACACCATGCAGAATCCAATTAAGCTGGATAAAAGCACACATGGGCAATTGGGGGGAACGAATTGGCGGACCAAGAAGCTGCTACAATGAGGAAGTGTCAATCATAAATCTGCCGAAAAAAGTTAATTCCTAAAACTTCTCCTATATAAAAGAACAATCAAAAGTTGGCAAAGAACATGGGAGACATCGCAAAATGGAAGGTTCAACCACCCTTTACTTCCAACAGTCTCCACAGAGCTCCTCATCTCAAACCTTTTTATTAACTATCTAATAACGAATCATGGACCCTTCCCTGAATACTTCGCAAATGTGGTGATTTTGGAACTGCCCTTCACTACATAGTGAAATGTCTATCTACAAAGTCCCTCCACATAAAAAGGCACCGTAGTCAAAGAGATCTTCAATTTGTGAAGATTTGCTTTAAGGACGGTTTAAGACAAAAAAATAATTCAAATAATCAAATTCTTAATAGTACAGGGACTCACACTATGCCGTGACCTTGTACAATCATCAACAATGGCAGATGATGAACTTTATTCGTCATCAAATTCATCAGATGAACAATAATGCTTTCATTTCCTTATTTTAATATTAGTTTATATCTAATGATGTTCATAATAGTGTAATTATTTTAACTGTTAAAACTAATGCTTCAAGTAATATGTAGCATTAATGTCTTGTCAATTCATGCAAAATTTTAAAGGAAATAATGAACACGAGTACATTATACCAATTATTTGTGCTCCATAACATCATGACTTAATATGTTAATTGAGTCAAATGTTTAAAAAAAATTAAATCTTGTAAATAGTGTAATTTAAGCTTGCATAATGTATATATATAATCTTATGTAATTATTCTTTCATTTAATTCTGTATATATAACATATGTTGTTCATAATAGAATAGTTATTTTGTAAGTTAAATTTAATACTTCAAGAAATATGATACATTAATGTTTTGTCAATTCATGTAAATTATTATTAATTTAAGATTTTATTACTCCTTATTTATTTTTCCTGTAATTACTTCTACTTTTTCTTAATATAATACTTTCACTAAATTTCATAATAACTAGTTTCAATCATGTAACTGAACTGTGATGCAGACACCTACTGTGCTAGGATGTCTGCAGACTTTCAAGCCCTACCAATGTGACTATAATTTTAAATAAACCAAAGGCTGGGTCGTAAGTGGGCCTTCGTAAAGGTTACGGAAGGCTCTCGGAGATGGTGGGGCATAACCCAATAACCAGTTTTTAAAGTCCAGAGTCCTGCCACTTCGCTACACTAGGCTATGCATATGCCTTGGACATTATGAAACCTGGATTTTAATCCAGTAAGTATGTATTGGATTTGGTGGATTAACTCTTCTTACAGAATTCTCCTCTTCCATTTATTTTACAGGATCCATGTAGCTGCATATACAATGCGTGGCATTTTTGGACTCAAGAAGAATGTGGACTTGATGCCTAAATAAATAAGAGTTGTTTTAGGAAGTGGTTAATTAAATATTGAGCTTGAGTGTCTAAATAATTTATCAGTGTTCGTATTTATTTAATTTTATGTACTTTTTTTAGCGAATTTTTTTATTAATTTTTATGTTTACTAAAATTTATTACATGTATGAATGATAAAATAAGAAATAAGCAATAATACTTCTGTTACATTAACATTTTAATTCTTCCATACACATAATGAACATACATTGTTTTTAAAAAATATCAAGAATTTTAAAATGCAAAACATTTCTATAAATAGTATTAAAATTAGTTAATGTGTAATTAAGCCTTTTATATTTGGCATGAAATGCAATTTGCAAGCAAATCGGTTGGTAGACATTCCTTCTTCTTTATATAGGAATCTCAAAATACTTTCTAACTAAAGTGTTATACATATATATATATATATATATATATATATATATATATATATATATGCATGGATAGGTAGATAGTTATTAAAAGTTCGTTTATTTACTAATTATTTCTAACTCTAATCTAGGTCTTGCAGGATTTAAAATATAACTCTTTTATCATTTTATTGACTCTATCATCTTTAAAGAAAGCATAATATTACGAAAACAAATCACCATCATAGGACTTTATTCGTTTCTAAATATAAGGCAGCTCTGTATCCAATTTCCCTTTATTTCTTACTGAAACTTAATGTTTGCTATATATTAAGCGCAAGTTAAAGCTGTATAACCTCTTTTCTCTTGTAATTGCTGTAATGGCTGGATTAAGCTCCATTTTCAAAGGCTCCTATAATTAACGTAAGCAACAAGTTCCAGTGTTTTCTTAATCACTTCCTAAAATTAATTTTAGGTGTTGGTAGGCGTAGTTATTAAAATTCCAGGAAGTAGATAATATTGTTCAAAATAGGTACACTTGTTAGGGACTTAAATATTTTCATGAAATGTTTGGTGTATGTAAGCAAATTGCTTAGGTTTGCAACATGTGACGATTTTAATTGGTAAATGAAAATTTTTAGATTATGCACGCCATATTTATTTAAGGAAATTATATAAATTCATTTACTTTTAGTTTTGTAAAAAATAAAGAACTAAAGCTAATTTATAAATTTGTTTTTAAAATTGCAAAAAATTATTGTGATGAATTTTTTTTATAACTTTGGTATAGATTTTACTTTTTATAAAACTAATTTTGATGTTTTATTAGGATTTATACGTTTTTAGATTTGAAATATGATGAAAATAATCAGACACATTTCTACATTTAGAAAGAATCTCTTATATTTTAAGTTAACGTACTGTTCGAACTAAATTTGTTAATGACGAGGAAAGTTATTCCTATTTTATTATTCATTTTTTCCTTGAAACTTGAATAAATTAATGTATAATAGTTCATTTATAAATATAATTCCTTTTTCTATCATATAAAATACGCAATGATAAATCGGTACAATATTTTAGAAAAAAATAAATATAATAAAAACTATGTATTCTGAAACACACACAATAAAAATTGTAATCGTATTTTCCGAAGAATTATTAAATTAATTTGTGTTCATTTCCCTTCTATTAGAAATTGGATTAATTTAAAACAACATAACTTTCAGTTCACATTTTGAAGAAGTTCTTAGACGTAGTATATATTTTTAAACATGTGATGATTTATCATAATATATTTCTTTTTAAATTTCTTGTGTATATTACATCAGTACAGTACTTAAAATTTACTTTTAACGTTTTTTTAAAATTTAATTGAAATAATCACATATTAGTTAAATTGAT